>CM076576.1:978878766-979063926 GCA_034641835.2 Pinus albicaulis
ACTATGCCCGGCTAGCAGACGTACCGATGGCATACCAACGCCACACGGTGGGAGTTCCGAGTCGGATCCACCGAATCCTGAGGCGCTTAGTGCGTGCAGTCACGTGCTATCATGAGCACCATGCGGATTAGTCCTTAGGATTTATACCACACCTATTTTTGAGAGACATAGCGTCTCCGGATGTACTAAGACGATTATGTATATTTTTTGAGTTCCGTGATGCACACTGTGCAAACATTTCGACGCACATATATATATACATATGACTATTTTGGATGGATCTTTCTTTACATGTGATGATGTTTTCTATATTTCATGCAAATTTCTAATACAAATGTAATCTAATGTATCAGTTACATAACAAACGACCCAATGCGAAATGTATTCCCACAATGTATCAACGCACACATTTCATTTTTTATGCAAGCTTAAAAGCACACATGAACACACACACATGCAAACTATGCTTGAAAATGAGAAAGACGGGCATGCCCCACAGCATGGTGTCTCAATTCGAGGTGCATGCCCCCCAAGCTTCAGTCTATTGAAAATGGACTGAAGGTTCAAAACAAAAAGTCGAATTGAACATGCTCATGTTTCATTATTTTGACGAGGTTGACACACTCAAAAGAACTGTCCTCAAACAACTTGTTTCATGGTTTTTAGGAGCTCGACACAAGTGAAGGAATTATGCTCCGACAACCTGGTTTCATTTTTTAAAGAGCTTGACACAGGGAGGAAACCGTGCTCTAACCGACTCACATCAGAATGAACAAGAAGGCGGTGCTTCCAAGAGTTCCACTCCTGATGGAAGGAAAACATCCTGGAAGTCAGGACCCAATGCCCCCAGCACCTGATGCATGATGGCATCATCACTGAGCACAGACACGGGGTAGGTAGACACATAGTTGACCTGCGGTAGAGCAGATACAACGGGTGGATAAAAACCCAGAGGGGGTGATGGTGGACCAGTTGCCACATTAGGACCAAAGAATGAAAGCTGATCAATGGTCATGATCCGTCCTTCATGTGGAAAGCACATCACGCGAAAGAGGGAGGAGACAAGCGCTCCCATGGCATAGGTGTAATCACGCCCCAAAAGCAGATTGAAATCCAAGGGGCCTGGAATGACCATCACGTCCATATGGACAGTTTTGCCTCCCAAAGTAACAGGTAACCCTGGAAGGATCCCCAATGGTTGGCTCGTTCTTCTATTGAATGTCAACAGATTCTGTGTAACGGGTGCAAGCGGCGGCGAACCGAAAGCTTGCCAGGTAGTTGAAGATAGAATACTAACAGACGCACCTTCATCTATAATGGTGCCGGGTACAACCAGACCAAGAGCCTGCACTGTGATCTCGAAAGGCACATAAGACGGAAGGCGAAATCCTGAAAATTGATTCCAATCAAAGGAAGCGACCAAACTACTCGGAGGGGCTACCATCAAAATGCGAAGGTCTTCCCCTGATGTTACGGAAGAAGGAGCATCCTCCATAACCTCCATCTCGAAGGCGGGAGGGATATCCTCCGGAGCCTCCATCATGGGAGGCGGAGGAGCAGCTTCTTGAAACACATGGATAGGAGAATCTTTCTCCAAATCTGAAGAATCTGAAGAAATCAGAAGGACATGGGGGGTGTGAGATCCACTCTCGACAGAAAAGACCTGGTGCACCGTAGACGGGGCTAGTTCAACCGATCCTACGACCAATGGTTGGTCAAGGACGGATTCGTGAATTTGAATTTCTGGGGGAGTGGGATCGACCAAGGATGACTCTTGACCAATCACGTGATCAGTAGGTGGAAGACTGAAAGAAAGCTGTTTATAACCAGCTGGGAGGCGTGGTGTAGAAACAGTCGGGTTGTCCAAGACTCGCTTGGCTTCATCCATATAAGGACAAAGGTGAATAGCATGGTGCCCTTCACACAACTTGCAGGGATTGGTGATCTTACCCTGCTTCTTAGGAGTCTTATCAGTACCAGTTGAATACGTGCCCCCAACCTGGCTCCCGGAAGTCAAAGGCAACGGCGGTCGGCCGTCGGACCATGTTTCGAGCACCTTGGGAATGCCAGGGCAGTCTCGAAGCAAATGGTCTCCCGTGCACAACATGCACGGGAACTTGACTTTCCGAGGAGGGTTGGAAGGACTATCAAGAGGAGATTCCTTAGGGACAGTAGCTGTACATTTAGCCTCTCGCTTATCGGACTTCTTCTTCTTTGTCTTCTTCTTCTTCTTCTTAGCCACCTGGTTACTTGAATCCAGACTTTCACCAAGCGAAGTAGAAGAGGAGGACGCAGAAACAGGCGAAGAAGGGGAGAGGTCCACCTTGGAATCAACATGATGTTGTTCAGGTGGAGAAACTGATTGAACAGTAGTGGAGACATTCGGGACAACAGAGGTTGAGAAAAACCAAACAAGCAACCCAACCGTTAACCCAGGAAGGGACAACGTCACGATGTAAGGAGCACCAACATTTCCAAAAGGAGGAAAATGACCAGGATTCCCTTCTGAGGGGATTCCTTGGTTGGTAAACTCTGAAAAAGTTGCCATCAAACTCAAAACCACACACGGGCTGAAAACGAGTTAAGACACACGATTAAACGGTCAACAAGCAATATCTAAGCGGGCGTGTAATCGTGGGTGATTAATTTTACCACATTGGAAAGTAAGAAATTCTACCGTTTCATATTTTAAGAGTCGAGAAATGATAAAAAGATGACTCTATCTCTTTCAGAGTTGACACAAGCGTGAAAGGACAAGTGCTTGACGGTCTTTTCAAGTTTAGGGAGTCAGAAAAGACCAAATGACTGCTCAGGAAATACTAGGCACAAAGGGTGTACCAAATATCCGTGAACTGCAATATACACCTTGGTTTCAATAATGAAACAAAAATCGACCAAGGACTTTCCGTACGTGCAGGTAGTCTCCCCGAATGATGTGTTTGGTGTATCACGGGTATAGGGCGGCAGACTCGGCTTCCTGTGGATAAAGGATTGAAAACCTAGGGGGGTCTCCCTTTATATACGCGACGGTACGGGGAGCACAAGTCCGTACTAGCGCTGTCTAAAGCCAACAGGCGAACGATAGCCGCTAGGTTTAACGACGCCGGAACACGTCTCTAGCCTAGACCCTCTAAATATGTTTCGTTAAGTTCCAATGCTGCCTTAGGGTAATTGAAATAAATTTTACAGTTGATCTTCAATTAAGTTTCAATTTCCAGGCCTTATCGTATGTAGTGTCTCGAAAGACTCCTAAATGCAAAGCTATATGCCACAGTGCAACATTTCGTTCGATGAAAACTAGTTAGAGAAGAGTTGAGAGTTTTTACACAAACGAAATGAACGAAAGACAAAAAATGAGATCTCTAATGCAACTAATGCAATTGAAAACTTTTCATTCAAAACACTAATCACTAGTGATATGGAAAAGATCACAATTTGCACTAATTAACAAAAGCAAAAGAGATTTTTTTTTTTTTTTTTTTTCAATGTTTAAGAGCCAATATGCACTAAACAATCTTGAAAACAAATGGAACAACTTGAGAAACGATTTTCAAGAGAGCGAAACAAACAAATTTCACTCAACAACGCAAGCAATCAGATCCCCAAATCGACCAAAGTCTCTCAAAACGAAGAAAAGACTCAAAAGCTTCCAATGGACCGTGTGATCTAGGTCCAAGGCAAGACCAAACGAATTTCGAATGAAGGAATGAAAAATCACCCAAAAATCGCAATAAAACAATGAACAACTACTTAGAGGATGCGGAGAATCAATCAAATAGTTGACAGGACCATCAAAACACCAAAACTCCCAAGGAGGGCTCGATACACTAAGCCACTAGATGCCCTAGGGCTTAAAACGTGAAATCGGTAGATAAAAGCAAACAACCAAAGGACAGAGGTGAATTCCCAGTCAAACAGGACTCCAACACACTCAGGCAGTCGGAAAATCAAGAAGAAAAACACCGATCAAATCCAGAGAGCTCAAAAATGAGGAAACTCAAAAACCTTACAGGGGTGGCGCGACTGTAAGGGTGAAACTGGCGCCAGAAAGCAATTGGCGCGGGCTAGACAAAGGCAACGTGCGCCAATTGGCGCGACTGTCGGGTTAAAAACCGCGCCAGTCGAGTTTCTCAGCCAAAAATTAAAAACAAGCTACTCCAGAAGCAGACCAATGCAAGCTAAGCAAACCAAGAAGAAAAAACAGTGAAAGAACCCAACCCAGAAGGTTCATCAAGCAAGGAAAAACATAAAACAATCAAAGCGAGACAACACAAACGAGACAATGAAATCCGGACGATCCCCAGCAGAGTCGCCAAATTGTTGAGGAGGTAAATCCCCTCTGCGGACAGAGGCGATCCCTACTAGCCCAGCAGGGGTCTAGCAACAATCAAACAATGTTATGATGCAAGCTCCTAGTTACGAATGGAAATACTAGGAATAGAAGCCTACCTGGATTCCAACGCTATAATCTGAAGAAGAAGCGTCCCCGTTCTTCAGCCCCGGCAGATCATAATCCCTCCACGATCTCCGTGGATGAACACCTGCACACGGAAGAAACGAACAGATACAAGCATAGAAACCAGCATACGTAACTAAACATCAGTCAGAAAGGACGTTACTCACATTAACATGATGGAAAACGGAGTGGAACCATAATCATAATCATCTATTAAATAATAAACGAAGAGATATTACAACCAAGTTCTGACGTCGCGGTCTCCTTCGGACGGGTCTCCGGTCGTCCACGTCTCGCAAAGCTCGCCAAGGAAAGGGAAAACCTCTCCGGAGTCTCTCGACAATGATCTCCTTACTTGAGTCAGCCTTAAGGGAAAGAGAGGATTCTTTACAACACAAAGGCTTTTGGGAATATGGAGATTCAAAGCTTAGGCACTTCAAGACTAGCTTGCCATGGATTTGAGCAGGCTTTTATAGATGGGGAACGAGGGAGTTGGGATCCCTATTATTATGGGATTGGCCCTATCAACAAGGAAGGTTCCATGGGAGGTGGCAAAACCACTTCCCTTCCATAGAACTCCCGCAGCCAAACCTCCCAACTCAAGATAGGCAATGGTTTGTGAGTTTGTTGGAACTCAACTTTCGCCATCTTTATTTAAAAAATAGTCCCTAAATTGGGTGGCGCGACTACTGCTCTATGACAGAGCGCCAGTTGGCGCGACCTCTTTGCAGGATTTTCCCCATTGGCGCAAGTACTGAACTTCCTGCCCGCGCCAATGCCAAAAGGGATGTTTTTCATGATTTTTGCAAGGAGATGTCTCAAGGGAAAATGAGGCTCATGCTTAGAGGAATGCATTGATGATGTTTTCAAGGCATGACAATGTTCACAGGTCACAAAATGGGTCCTCCATTGTGCGGGACGGGGAATGGTAGGGACGGTGACAAATTACTGTGTAACAGTACTTCTACACGTTATATTAAGTTTTTATTTTTAGATTGACAGTTATATTTTTATCTGCATTATATATTTGAACTGTCATCATAAGTGAATGTTAAATGAAATTTTGTACTAATATTTGTTTATGATTTCTTATGTTATATATAATCAAACATATAAATGCAATATACATTTCACAATTATTTTGATTAAACTATTTTTTTTAAAGAATTATCTTTACATAATTTTCATCTCTTTCAACTTTTAAATAATATTCATTACTAATTTTTGGAAGATATCTTTTTAGATCGCATAAAGGAATGAACACCCCATGTATATAGTAGACTAGATATCTTAGATAAATGCATATGATAGATTAAATCATTTCCCATTTGCATGCTATATAAACAAAACACACCCAACATCATCCTTATTAGGAAACTGGTCCCTTTATCCCCAGTCGGAGCCACTACACCAAACGGAAAAGGACTTGCTCTAAGGTCCGAAATGGGTGGTTTTCCCCCATTTTGTTGCAATGGAAGTTCGAGGCTTCAACATTTTGGCGCTAGAAGGAGGGCCAATTGTGAATGGCAATAAGGTCTGATCAATCTAAAATCCAATATAAGAGTCTCTCTCCCTCTAGATCCCCTTCAACTTCTAGAACATTAGCTATATCTAAATCTTTAAGATCTGAAGTTGAACATCCCTCTCCTAAGTCTCCTAGGTAAACTCAACCAATAATATCTCCAAATTTTCACCAAAATCTCCCAGAAGTTCAGTCTTTGATAAAAAAAATTCAGAGAGAGTATCCATTTCTGCTGAAAAGCCTCAAACTTCTCAATCATATGAGATTAGTGTTTCATCTTCTTTACAACCTAGACGAATATTAACTCGATTAGAAACTCAGAAGACATGAATCCCTCCTTTTGAATTTCCTATCGATACTTCTCAAAGGAAAACAAACAACACTGAATCAAAGTCAATCGCTTGCGAGGTCTTATCCAATAATCCACCCCATTCACCTCCATTACCTCCACTCACTTCCACAACTTCGATTCCAACAATTAGTGCTACTTTAAATGGTTCCAATACACAAACTACTACTCTTTCAACTAGTTCTAGCACTCAACCTGCCTCTTCTTCAACTCAAACTCAATTCATCACATCCACCCAAGGCCCAATGGCAGGCCAAGTACCTCCACCAAATGTACAACCATGGAACAATCTAGGTGTTGTACAAATGCCTTCTCCTCTTCGTCCTCTTCCAAAATACCCTGAAAGATGGTTACCTAAATTTAATCCTGATGATGGTCTTCCAGTTGAAGAACACATCCATAATTACATGTTAGCCATCAATTTAAAAGAGGTAACTGAAGAAGACTGTGTAGGAATACTATTTCCATATACTCTCATAGGATCTATAGGATCCTGGTATTTCTCATTACTTGCCCACTCTATAACTAGCTGGAATATGTTCGAAGAACAATTTTTAGATAATTTTGGAGATGACAGAACTACTACATCGCTCATCAACGATCTATCAAATCTAAAGGCTAAAACAGGAGAGAAAATAAAACACTTTAATTCTAGATTTAATAAAGTACTCAATAAAATCCCTGCTATATTAGTCCCTGGTGCAGAAGTTCAAATTGAGTGGTATATTTCTTCACTCCCATCTAATATACCCATTTTTGTTGATAGAGAAAAGTTTCCAACATTGGCAGACAATATGAAGGAATCTTTATCTGTAGAGAAACACATAATCACTCTTGAAAAGAAGAATTCCCAAGAATATAGGAAATCTAATAAAGTATCCTTCAAATATGATTCAAAGAAGAAGCCAACAAAAGATCCTTTTGATGTAGAAGGTCTTCAGAAAGTTTTAAATACTATGACAAATTAAATGGCAGATATCAAAAATAAAGTTATCGAAAGTTTCAGTTCAAAGAACACTTTCAGGCTCTTCAAGAAAATTCAGTCTTCTAATTCTCAGCCGCCCAAAATTATATCTAATGTTGAGTCTAATCAAGATACAAATGAAGAGAAAACAGAAGAAGAAGAAATTAAAGTATAAGAATAAGTTGAACTAAATGGAATGTGGGATTTTATCCTACCAAATGATGAACAACAAGAAGCTCTACCTGTCAGTACAAGGAGCAATAATACCACTGAAGCGACATAGCCAATTCATAAACAGAAGAACTCAACGCCTACTAAATACAAAACAATAAGTAAAAAGTCTACATCTAAGGCTACACAAACCAATTCTGCTATTTCCGATTTTCCACCTACATCAAAGAAAATGGTAGTCTCTGACACTATCGAATATAATGTATTTGAGGATATGAAAAAGAACAGGGCCCACATTTCAATTCATGAACTGACTAAGCTAAAACTGATCTAATCACGGTTCGAGTACTACTCTAACCATCGTATACAGTATGAATATATTTTAATTGACTATGGCTTATACAGGTTTAAATCAGAATGTTATTCCATCAAGTATAGTGCATAAACACATAAGCATAAGTAAATGAACTTAACATATCAAGAAGCACAAACACGTAAATAAGAGAGAGACAACCAGTTGGTAACGGAGTTCACTCCTCCATCTCTCTGGGGCTACATCTCCTGATCTACTTCAATTGGAATGCAGATCCTCTATATTCCTCTTTCAAACTAAGCTTTCTTACATTCAAGCTCTATGGCCAAGAATTGGCTAAGCAATATGGCTCTCAATGGCTAAGTATTCTCTCCTTTCTAATCCCCCTTCTCATGGCTTACATAAGGAATATATATAGTTTTCCTCACCCAATTTCCAACAAAGAGCATTAATTACAAGACTCACAATTATAGGGCCTAACTACAAGGAAGTAAAAACAAAGTCCATGAAAGTAGGACTTCTAACCATCTCAAGCTCATGATTGGGAAAAGTCTCAAAACCACCTAAATACTCTTCAACCATGCCCTTGATTCTCTCAACCTATAATTGAGAAAAATAAAGAATTGGTGTGAGGTGGTTTCTCACATAAAAACCAATTTCCCTAATTACATTAAATTAATGATATGTGAGACAAAATTTCTCTCATGAATATTAATCATTTATATCAATAATACATGGATTTAATAAAATGCATAATTAAATGCATAAGCATAATTTCACCCACTTACATACTTGTCACCAACTTCAAATAAACATGGCACAAAGCTCTTTTCATGTGCGAAGGTCCTTCCAGATCAAACCTCCCCACAAAGAAACTTTTGGTCTCAAAAAGTATCAACTTCAATCCATCATCAACTATATGCAAATGTCTCTGAAAGGCATATTCCATCGTGAATCCTTCACATGACATACTTCGGAATCAAAACATAATGTCAACACATGCAACTGTTGCAACGCAAATGCCTGAAAAGGCACATCCCTTCCAGATTCATTCACCATGGTCCTTCAGAACCAGAATGAAAAAGCCCACATCTACCCAAAGCTACAACTTGTAGCTGATCATACCTGTTTACATCTTTTGGAATGCTTTCCAAGATTTCATTGGTCAAGTTTACATGCCAAAATGGCTTAGGAAAATCTCCTCATTCAACTTGATTACAAAGAAGCCAACAAGGCTTAATGCGCAAAAATACGCCTCTCACTCTCCCTCACATAAGAGTGGCTAACACAAGCCTTTACAATGCCTCATAATCAACGTTACGTCATGACTATGGTGGAAACTATCGCCCTTTACATGGCATTCAACAATTTACATGCCAAATTTTCGATGCCAAAATATGATGGCAACTATGGCCCTTTTGCATCGCAATTAAAAATAATTTAATGTGCCATACATGTGCACAAGGGAAAAGTACCAAGTTTTCAAACCCCCCCCCCCCCCTTTTGCATAATGTGTACATAACAAAGAGCACTAATGGTGAAAAAAAATAAAAATTACCCCTTTGACATATTAATCTTTCTGGTTGCCACGATCTACAGAGGCTGCCTGATTCATTTGGTGAATTAAGACGTCTTGAACACCTTGATCTACAAGGGTGCCAAAATTTGGAGGAGCTGCCGACTACTTTCCATTTAACGCCATCTTATCTAGAGTACTTCAAAAGAATATCTACAAATAGAGCAAAATAAAACTAGTTTTAAGCCAACACATAATATAAGAGAATATCATTATTGAGAGGTCATATGCATTGTACAAATTATGTTCGCAAGGATGCCCCGTGTTTCCTCTGCTCTTCATAAGTGGGATCATCAGTAGGAATCTCGTATCTACATAGGGGGCATGAATTCTAAGAGCTTAACTAGAAAAGAATGCAGTCTGCATGATAGTTATGCCGACAAGGCAGCTGCTTTGCCAACTCTCCCACGGAAAGGGGATCCTTGCACACATTAATAGAAGTTCTAAATATTTCTGAAATGATGGCAAGCTTTCTACTGCAGCCATCGAATGATCCATTGTCATCGAATGAATTGAAATTAGAGTGATTGTGATCACGATCATGATTTTCCATGGACAGGGCTTTGTAAGGCAAGGATCGGATAACCCCAAAGAAATCATGGAAGTAGAGGTTTTGGGGTGGTTCAATCCAGAGAAGATGGCTTTCATGGGGGCTTCCACTTCAAATTCTAATTCCCGCTGTGAATTCGGATGAGAAGAAGTCAGATACGGAATGACCTGCTAACAAACCTCCAAACTTAGTACTCATTCCCGCAACACCATTGACCTGGACCATATTTTTATGAGGAAAATCACTATATTTATCCATCATTGCATCCGCTGGATCATCCACGTGGAGAAATTCATGTAGAGGTGAACCTCGGTGCAAGAAACGAGCTGTTGCAACCTACCGAGGATGACCTCCGCCAGATCTTGTGCTCCCTGCGATATTGCCTCCACGCATGCTATCAAGAGATGTAGTAGTGTCAATACTTTGTATTCAACGCTGCCATGATTGACATCCATAGCAGACGAGCCTGCAATTTTTTTCACCATTGATTTTGACTTTTTGTTGTTGCTTGCAACAGCATAGTCAGAAACCAATTGATCCCTAGGGATTACAGCAGGCTGCTCAATACTGATTGTGTTTGTTATGTCAATTAGGCATTAGAATACAATGGCATCATCTTTCCTCAGACTCAATATGAGGTATTCCTCGATATTATTATTTTCATATTGCAGCTCTGCGTCCATTAAATAATCTATGATTGCCTGCAAGTCCGGTGACAAGGAGAGATTATTAACTAGGTAGCAGCCATTGATGTGGTAGATGATTAAATGATCCCAGGATGACCAATCAAACACATCCAAATCCTCAACCACTGTTGTAGATTGACTAGTTGTAGTATTAGTATCCCCAGTATTACTATCCCAATCTAGTACATGCGGCAGATTATCGAATATATGATTTAGCGAATGTGCCCCAAACAAACACCTCTTTTTCTCAGTGATTTCAGCTTCATGATATCCATCGAATCTATTCAAAGGTACACATGCTCTAACATACGGAAGGCCTATGTTGAAGCAATAAAGTATCAACGTCATTCCCTGACACCAGAGATAGACACTAAAAGGAAGTCGCTTACCTACAGATGTCCTTGGAACCCAAACAGGTTACTCGCACTCCACTTCATTTCCTGTGCTACCGCCTCATGCTAGATAATGTTTCTGGATGAATTCTACTACGTCTAGCAGTTAGGGAAACAACAAGTTCTTGTTGATTCAAGTCTACAAAGTTCGACAGAAGTAGTAGAAATGATCCAATATCGATCCACATGTGAATCTGCAATAAAGGCCCCAATGAAAGGAGGCATGGTGAAAACACTTGACCATAACAGTGCTCTCATTCACAACAATTAACACACAAGATTGATATTTTTTCGAAAGTTTGAAGTGATAAGTGAATTGAAACCATGAATTGTTCCTTCATTTTCTCCATCTCCTAGTTGGTTGTACTAGATAGAAAGCTAGCGCGTTATGTGAGTATTTCCTCCAATCGTTGACCCCGTTGCAGTATTTTGCGTTTAGATACTTCTTTCCTTAAACCGCATGCACCTTTTATTATTTAATTTGCTTACTATTTCGGAATCCTTGATCTTCAGAAGAAAAAAATAATAATAATAATAATAAAATAAATAAATTAAAAATTAAAAAAAATAAAAAATAAAAATAAAAAAAATAAAAAAATAAAAAAAATTTGACACCTTGACACACCAAAGTGTGGCAGTTTATCTGATTCACTGGTGATAAATATGAATACAGCATGTGCAAGCAGTTCTTCTAGACACTTGAGGAGGGCAACCCATGTTTCAAGTACGAATAACACTAGGGACAGCATGTGCAACAAGGTGCAGTGATCTTTTAGGTTGCAATAACTTTTCCATCCGGAGGTCGTTTGACGCGATTCAAGCATTGCTAGATTCCTCTTGTCGAAATATTCGCGATGGTTTCGTTATTTTTCGATTTTAAATCAAAATTTTTTGAATTTTTTTCATCAACAGAGGGATATTTTCCCCTATACAACTCGAAATTTTTAAAATGAGCATAAATAAATATTGTAGAAACATCATGAACTACTTACCAACCCGGCACCAAGCACTTTCTTCTTGTAAGTTTGATTTTTGAATGGTGGATGGAGCCTCCTTCTTCATGGTCTCTTTTACAAGCTGCCTATTTGATTTGTGGTGAATTTTGGGGTGCAACTTCCAGCACTTCTTCTCCCAATGGCCTCTAATCTTGCAGAAACTGTAGAAATTATGTCGTTTCCCATTCAATTGTGTCTTCATGATAGGAGGATTCATTAGGTTCTTATTCTTCTTAGTCTCACTTCTCGTGGACAAATTTTTCTTCTTAACCCACACTTTCTTTTTATGATGCTTAACTACATCACGGTTAGAAAAACTACGGAAGAAATCACTCCTCTTATATGTAAAAGAAGAATTTGAATGTGTTATACCTTCCTGACTTGTCCTTGAACTGATGAGGACTAGGTGGCTTGATTCCCTTCTTGGAATCAGGTGATGAAGAGATGGATTTTGCTTCAGCTACCTTTGAGCATTCTCCTTTCTCTTCTTGTCCATAACCTAAGCCTGCAAATGGTTGTCTTGGTACAACCTCCAATGGCTGGGTCACTCCTTGGCCATTTATGCCAAGTCAACCTCCTCTATACCCCATCTTCGTGAGGATTTTCATGCCAACATTAGTTTCATATTGAGAGAGAACATAACATGAAGTAACATCATATACCTAAGTTTGAGATGCAGCCTCCGTCGTCTCAACCTTTTGCAACTTAGACAATAACTCCTCTTTGGCTCGTAGCATCTCTTCAAGCTCCTACTTATCGAGCAATAGTCTTCGCAATTCTACATTTTTGACTTGAATTCTTTCATTTATCTCTTGCAACTCTTGCATTATTTTAGTGTTCTTCGCTCCTCTGCCCATCCTGCAATGCAGTCACCTGCTTTAATACCACTTGATCCGATCACAGGTCGAGTACTACTCTAGCCATCGTGTAGGGTTTGAATATATTTTAATTGACTATGCCTTAAACAGGGTAAAATGAGCATGTTTGTCCATCGATTATAGAGCATAAACACATAAACATAAATAAATGAACTTAACATATCAAGAATCACAAACACGTAAGTAAGAGAGAGACAACCATTTGGTAACGGAGTTCACCCCTCCATCTCTCTAGGGCTACATCTCCGAATCTGCTTCAATTGGAATGTAGGTCCTCTATATTCCTCCTTCAAAGTAAGATTTCTTACATTCAAACTCTATGGCCGAGAATTATCCAAGCACTATGGCTCTCAATGGATAAGTATTCTCTCCTTTCTTCTCCCCCTTCTCATGGATTACATAAGGAATATATATATTTTTCCTCACCCGCTCTCCAACAAAGAGAATTAATTACAAGACCCACAATTATAGGGCCTAAATACAAGGAAGGAAAAACAAAGTCCATGAAAGTAGGACCTCCAACTATCTCAGGCTCATAATTGGGAAAAGTATCAAAACCACCTAAAGACTCTTCAACCATTCCCTTGATTCTCTCAACCTATAATTCAGAAAAATAGAGAATTGATGTGAGGTGGTTTCTCACATAAAAACCAATTTCCCTAATTACATTAAATTAATAATATGTGAGACAAATTTTCTCTCACAAATATTAATCATTTATATCAATAATGCACGGGTTTAATAAAATGCATAAGCACAATTTCACCCACTTAAATACTTGTCACCAACTTCAAATCAACATGGCGCAAAGCTCTTTTCATGTGTGAAGGTCCTTTCAGATCAAAAACAACAGCATAATATTTTACTTAGAGATTTGAATGCACTTCCTGCTTCAGCCTTACCTAATCCAGTAGTAATTCAAGCTACTAATCAAATGGATAAACCTCCTCCTCCTTCAACTAAAATATATGCTATAGATCTGATTATGATAGGTGATTGATCCATCTCTCATAATCCTTTGTTTATTTTAACCTATAAGATCTGTAAAAGGAACGTCCACAATTTTTTAATAGACTCATGGGTTTCATCTAATATCATGCAAAAATTAGTATGTGCTATGTTGAACATAACTCCTCATATTTCTCCTGTTCATATAGTACAACTTGATAGAACAAAAGTAGAGGTTGTAGGAGAAATAAATTTTGTCTCTATCAAATTGTCATTAAACCCTAAGGTTTCCTAGATAATTGATATATTGGTGGCTGATATTCCTGAATTTTATGGTTTAGTGTTAAGCAAAGACTGGTCTGAGAAGCTTCATGGATATTTCGCAACAGACTAGTCACATATGTGGCTAACCCACAATGGAAAGCCAAACCAAATTCCGGTAGATCGAGAGAAATTCATGAAACATACAGTTATTGATCTTGAAGGAATCAATGAGCCAGTAGCATTAAATAATAATATTATTGGAAATTACTCGGTAGAATAATTTCTTGGAAATTTTAATGCTCAACCATCACCCTTTTTCGATAACGCGGTTATCTCTCAAATTGAAAATTTTTCCCAGACAGACACTTCTAAGTGTAAATTTTTTGTAAATAAACCAGTAGTTAATTCTTTATTTTGGATTCTTTATTTTGATGGCTCTAAATCAGAAGATGGTACAAGAGCTAGTTGTATTTTAATAATCCTAGAAGGAGAAAAAAATATGTTAGCCTACAGACTCGAATTCGATTGCACAAAAAATATAGCAGAATATGAAGCATTAATTCAAGGTTTGTACAAAGCAATTGACCTTAACATTAAATATCTGAAAGTATTGGGAGATTTAGAAATCATTTTCAAACAAGTAAGAAATACTATCCATTGTCATTCTGGACATCTTAAACATTATCAATCATTATTCCATGAATTGACTTCTCATTTCTTAGCTTTCAATATTTCCTCTATACCCAGAATACAAAATGCTAGCGAAAATTTATTGGCTAATGTAGCATCGAAATTAATTCCATCTCAAGAATTTAGTCCCGATAGGTTTTCTATTGAATCGATTTTTAGATCATATATTACTAATTGGAGAGTCTTTAATAATGATTCTGATATCATAGATTTCATTACATTTTAAGGATCTTATGATAATCAAATTCTAGATGAAAATTAACATGATACTCAGATTAAGGAAGAACAGGATGAAAATCCAATTCCTAAGTCAGTTGTCAAATTAGAAGACCTTTATGATTTAAAAGATAGGTTTAAAAGAGTTACTAATTCTAAAACTGAAACTTCAACCTTAAGATTTGAGTTAGTAAATATTGGAACTGATGATAAACCATAAAATGTCAATTTAGGTCTTGGTTTGTCTTCTGATGAAAGATTATCATTTTTTAAGTTATTAAGGGCTTACAAAAGTATTTTTTTTCTTGGGATTACACTGATATTAAAACATATGACACTTCTATTATTCAACACACTATTCCTATGATTTCAGATGAGAAACCAATACATCAAAAGTTGAGGAAAATTCACCCTAATCTTGAAAATCAAATCAAAACAGAGTTGAATAAACTCCTCAAAGCTAAGATCATCTTTCTAGTTAGACATTCAAAATGGGTTTCAAATTTGGTTCCTGTCAGGAAGAAAAATGGTGACATTAGGATTTGTATTGATTTCAGAAACTTGAATAAAGCATGTCAGAAAGACAATTTTCCATTACCAACCAACAAGTACTACAGACTGTAGCTAGTTCTGAACTTATATCTTTTCTAGATGGATTTTCAGGATATAACCAAATCCTGGTACATCCAGATGACAGATTAAAGACTACTTTCAGGACTAAGTGGGGAACTTATGCCTATCAAAAGATGCCATTTGGGTTAATCAATGCAGGTGCCACTTTTCAAAGAGCCATGGGCATAGCTTTTAGAGGACTCATCAACAATTCAATGGTTATTTATCTATATGACATTACATTATTTTCTAGATAAGAAACCAATCATGCGAATGACCTAAAACAAGTCTTTGAGTGATGTAAAAAATATGGAATTTCATTAAACCAAAAAAAATCATATTTTTCTCTAGATGAAGGAAAAATTTTAGGATTCATTATGTCCAAAAAATGTATCTATATTTATCCTGAAATAATCGAAGAGATTAAAAGGATTCCTTTCCCTCATAATAAGAAAACTATGCAATCATTTCTTGGACAGATAAATTTTGTAAAAATATTTGTCCCTGACTTTTCGAAGATAGTTTTACCTTTACAAACCGTGATTAAGAAAAAATTAGTTTTTAAGTGGGGACATAATGAAAGGGAAGCATTTGATTTAATCAAACAATCTATTATCAATGCTCCATTTATGAATACTCCCAATTTTCTTAATCCTTTCACTTTATATACATTCTCATCATATGCATCTTATGTTGTTGTTCTGGCACAACTTAATGAACAACAAATTGAAGCACCAATATCATTTTTCAATTCCAATTTGCAAGGTGCATAACTAAACTATTCATCTATTTAGAAACAAGCATTTGTTGTCTTTAAAGCTATAAATAATTTTAGTCCATTTATCCTCAAATATCACACCAAGATAATAGTTCCATTCTCTGCAGTAAAACAATTATTGATGCAAAGAGAACTAGGAGAAAAAATGGCTAACCGGGTTACTTCTTTACAAGAATATGGTGTAGAAATTAGACCTTCTAAAATTGTTAGAGGTCAAGGTTTTTTCAGAACGCTAATAGGAGCATCCCATTTATCATCAGAGGCAGATTCAGGTAATGATGTGAAAGTGTCAGAGGTAAGCCTCAATGATGCTCAGTCTCAATACATTGATCTCAAGTTTTATTTGAAAAAATGATATGCCCCAACACAGCTTAGTTATAAAACAAAATGTTCTTTGAGATTGAAATCAAAGCAATATGAAATGATCAATGATGTATTTTTTAGAAGAAACTTTGATTTTGTGTTATTAATATGCTTAGAGAAAAATGAAGCAGAGAAATTTTTGCAGGAACTCCATGATGGACTAGTTGGAGGACATTTTGGAGGGAATACAATAGCACATAAAATCTTGCATGCGGGTTATTATTGGCCAACACTTTTCAAAGATTCTCATGAATATGCAAGGAAATTCAAAGTTTTCCAAAGTGCATCTGGAAGACAAAGGAAACCAACTTTCCCATTACAGCCATTTAATATAAAACAACCATTTGAACAATGGGGATTAGATATAATTGGTGAGATCGTTCCTGAATCTTCCAAACAACATAAATAAATTCTCACGGCTACCGATTAATTTACTAAATGGGTGGAAGAAATTCCACTAAAGGTAGCCAACTTTGAGAACATTATTGAGCTCATTGATCAGTTTATCATAACTAGATTTGGTTTACCCAATGCTTTAATGTTTGATAATGCATCTTATTTCTCAGGAGCTACTATAATAGAATTTTCTATCAAAAGAGGTTTTAAACTTAAATATTCTTCTAATTATTATCCGCAAGGAAATGGTTTAGCAGAATCCACAAATAAAAACCTTATTATAATCATTAAAAAAATTGTTGACCAAAACCAACGAAATTGGCACAAATAATTGACATTTTCTCTTTGGGCAGATCGAATAACTCAGAAGGCCTCAATTGGCACTTCTCCATTTAATCTTGTTTATGGGAAATAATGTTTTCTTCCTACCAACGTAGTTATTCCTTCTCTTGCCTTAGTTCAATTTATTGATGAATCGCCTTCTTCTTCTTTGCAAGTTAGACAATTTCAAATCCTTAAACTTGAAGAAGAAAGAGAAAAAACTAAAGTTATTCATGCACATCATTAGTAGTAAGTTAAAGCTTCATTTGATACAACTTTTGTCACTCCAAAAAACATTCCAAATTGGTGATCTAGTATTGAAATGGGATAAAGCACACAAGGAAAAAGTTAAACACACCAAATTCCAAAGACTGTGGCTAGGTCCATTTCTTCAATATTTCAAATCATTGAAGAAATAGACCCATTAACATTTTCATTGCAAGACTGATCAGGAAAAAGAGATTCTTTGCTTGTTAATGGGCATATTCTAAAGAAATATTTTTCATAGGAGGTAACCCCTTCTATTCCTTGTATATTACTATCTTTTTTTTTCCTTAGGAAAATAAAATTTGGATAGTATTGATTTTTGGCTTTTCAAGTAAACATCTCAGAAAATATTTTTGATTTATCGCTTATAGAAATAAAGAATTGTTAAGTAAAGAATCGAAAGATTCGAATATCAAATATATTTTATTTTCACTGAAAGATGAAATTTCACTGAAGTTATTTATTCTTTGATGAATCTCATCTTTATAAAGAATGGTTATTCTATTATCAATCAATAAAAGAATATTTAACATAGTAAATACACTTTTACAGATAAGCAATCTTAAACTCTAAAAATTATCATCTAGAATCCTCAAAAGGATCAATGATTCACCCCATCCGGAAAAAATTGCAAATTTTTAGAAAGTAATTCAAAAATTATGCTAAAAATCTTAAGAATATAACAAGTCTCATCAAGAGCTTGTTTACCTTATTCATAGGGAAATAGTTGAACTGACATTACCAATATTGCCTACCAAAACAGGGTAATGACTTGAGATTATATCAAAAGACAAGGGATCTCATCAAGAGCCAGCTTGATCAGTTTAATTACAACTAGTGAATGGCATTGTCAATATTTGGTTACCAAGCCAAGACAATGGCTTTTAAGTGATTAAAAATACATAAAAAAAATATCTACAGAAAAGAAAACAAGTTCCAAAAGAGATAAATTATATAAAATTGAACTTATTTTTTAAAATTGTAAGAGTAACTAGATAAGACAATGAATCATTGATGGGTAAAAGGTAACCCTGCCAAAAGCTTAAATTTCCTATTGGGTCAGAGGCTCTACCCATGATAAAAGAGTATAAATTTATAAAGATAATCTGAATGAGCCACGTGCTTCATATTTTTTAACTTAGTAAAGACTAATATAAATATTCATACTTTCGTTTTTAAAGAGGAATTCTTATGAATTATAATCAAGTGAGATTTTATTCCTTAGTGAGATATTATTAATTCAAATTCATTCCTGCAACTATTTTTATTTGGAAAGTTTTAGAAATTTCAAAAAACAATCAGAGATAATTGGTTCTCCTAAGTGAATCGCCAATTGTTGTACTATAAAACACCCCCCATTTATTTTAATAAATGGGGACCCTTTAAAAAAATAAATAGAAATTTATGAGCATGATTTCATCTTAGCCTAAGTCTAAAATTATTTTAGGAATAAAGGTTTGTCCCTTTTCGCTTTAATTTCAAAAGCGCTCATCGTAAATTGCATAACTTACAAGCTGAATAATTTAAAACATATATAAGTATTTCGAATTGTGATATGCGCTTCAAAATTTTCAGAGTTATATAAAATCCCCGTTGCAAATGCTTTAAATATCCCTTTAAAGAGAAATCGCATCGCGCCTTTTAAAATGAACAAGCTTATAACAATTCGATAAAATTTGTGATTAGTCGGACCCGATGAAATAAAAAATGAACAATTACAAGTATCTAAAGGTATGATAAAGTGCAACAACATGAGTCTTCAGTGCATTTCGGGTTTCACGACGAGAAACAAAATGGAAATTTTTATTACCATAAAAAATTGCGATGTGCAATTTACGGAGATTGCATTTCGCGAGATTCATCGGCGGCAAAAACCATAACTATTAGTAACTGTTAAAAGTTGCTATGTGCGAAATTAACACTTATTACTCAAGTGCGTGAAATGATTCTTATCTAATCAACACGTTATAAGATCTAACGTCTTATATTGATAGATTAGACATAATTATGTAAAGGTGTGTAAGAGATTTGATAGAAAGAGTTATGGGCTATTAACGACATTTAATGGGTGTAAGGTTCGAAAGATTGATATATACTTCAAGCGTGTTTTGAATAGTTGAGCGTCATATTTTGATTATAATTTTTTAACTCTATCCTTCTCTATATGCATCTCAGATCTGAGTTTACTCTTTTCACTTGAATTCAGGAAACCGCCTAATGGAGTGAGAATAACTGGAATGACAAAGAAAGGCAAGGAAATTTCCCAATCATCCACTGCAAAAGACTCAGGCATGCCTCATTGTTCTCAGATACAACCTGCAACAAGGATTGTGGCAGTTCTTCATGGGAATCAATGTACCACCTTTTTTGAGGAAGAACAACCAAGGGTAATAGTCAAGATAGTAACAGCAGATGTGACGGTTCCCTCAAACCCATCCTATTTCAACGTTGCATGTTCGTTTCTTCACAGAATAGAAACGAGACCAAATATTTTACCCTACACATATATGGTAAAGTGGGTAATTGACCACCTTAACATAGCAGATAGACCATTCAAGAATTCAAAGCTGGAGAATATTGGTTCGTTCACCACAAAATATTTACAGATAATGTAACACTTGCCCATGCCGCATAAAAATTATGATAAAGCTTTTGTCCAAAGCTTTACAAAGAAGAATAAAGACCTCATGAAAGTAATAAAGGGATGGAAATATGACCAAGGCAAGCTGAAGCGGGACAAACATGGTATGTACCTGATAGCACAGTTACCCTCCCCTTATTGTTATGCTGCTGGAATGTTATGTAGGTTGTTTACAAAACAAGATGCCACTACGTTTTCCATATACTGGGTCCCTTTAATTGATGCAATCGTCAATTCCTCTATTATGAATTGGGTGAGCATTTTGTCTAATAATTTGGCCAAAACAATCATGGATTACAGAAGTAAAAGAAGTGTTTCCTCTATAACAATACCCCCCTTCTACATGAGTGCTTGAATTATGGATGCAATTTTCTTTTGTTCAAGCTTTCCTATCATGGGACGGAAATGGAGATCCTAGGACCCCACTCCAATCCATATTTACCATAGGGCCCTTTGGGAATCCGATTTTCATTTACATTTATATAAAATTTGCAATGGAGTTATGTTACCCATCCATCATATTATCTTTAATGAAAAAGCCCCTAGGATTTCTAAGGAGGCTAGCATAGACATTTTACCAGTTGTTAGATGTTTTTCTGAATATAATTTCACTTATATCAGAGTTTTTGGGAGTTATTCTTCTCCCCATTTTTTTCCCTATTATGTTCCTGATAAGCTCCTAGTCAGGGAAATTTCCTACCAACTTCTAGTAAGTGGCGTTTCCAAACAACTCAAAGATACTAAGAAGGCCATTTGGCCTACTTTCCCTTTACAGTGCGGCAATTTTTCCTTTTTTGACATTGGTCATGCATTCAAAGAAATTTCAAATGTCACTTCATTAAATTTGGCTCTGATGCAAAAGAGGCCATTTGATCCTAATAATGTGGTTAAGAATTTCACCACTAAGCCTAAATTGAAACCTTTATTAAATGATAAAAATATTCTTGATTATTTCCTTGAAGGTGTGGAGAAGTTCACAGATGTATTGAAAAATGCATCAAGTCAGCTTAGTAAAACAAACTTTGAGGCTTTCTAAGAATATAGAAATAAAATCCTGGAAATAATCCCTTTGGATTTGTTATTTATTGAAGATTTCAACAGACCAAATCATAGCATTAGTTTGGATAATTAGGCCAAGGATATGTCTGAAGATTAATCTCAAGAGAAAGCAACTCATGAATCAGGACAATCACAACATAATTCTCAGAATTCGGATAACTCTGACAATGAATTCGAGAGAAGAAATGAGAGTCCAGAGAAAATAATTGATAAAGTGATTAAAGGGATTGAGATGCAAACTGAAGGAGAAATTAATGGAGCTGAATCATCTTCTGAAGAAGTTCAGCATATCCAGAATACACCCGACCAGACAGAGAATCCTCAATCAAAAGATATGAAGAAAGAATGGGAGAAATTTTCCAAGGCAATGGAAACAACACCATCACCAAAACCTAATGTTTATGAATCCAAAAATTTCTAAACTCCATAGCATTCTCATAATTTACTAGAAACTACAATTCCACTATAGTAGGTACCTGAAGTTCATGATCAAGAGATCATTCTGACATACCCTATAGAACATATTGTTTTAAAGATTGAAGAGATACTCTCACTTGATGTTTTCTATAGTCCAAGTCATAAGATTGTATTTAAAAGAAGAAAGAGAAGAAGAATGGATGAATTGGTTTCAAATCTTATGGATGAATCTGTAGATGTTCTATGGAAAGACCCCTTGGCTGTGTTAGCCCCTCTATAAATTTTTGGCAAGCAAACGGGGGCTAAATTGTTTTTGAGCCTTCAAGGAATGAATTTCCTCTGAAAACACAGTCTCCTTGAAGCCCCCATGTGTCTTTTATCCTTTGATAAATTCCCCTCTGCTGATTCTCCTTTATAAAGCCTCTCTGCTATGAAGAAATGCCCAAAGGCCCCCTTTTCCCTCTTATTTCATTCCCCAAAGCCGTTGTTTTCTATCCCCTTTCTCTCCCCTTCTATTCCCCTTCTTACCTCTCAAATCCCCCCAAGTTCCCCTTTAAATTCTACCCTTACCCCTTTGGTGGCCATTATCCTCCTTTATTCCTCTATCGTTACCCTTCCCCAGCCCTCAAATTCCATTTAAATGGGCTAAAACCCACTTTCCGACCTTATTCTAAGGCCTAGCCCCTTCTTCCGCTGGCCCCTTAACCACTTCCCCCACATGCCTGTGCGCTGGGACCAAGCGCTTAAGTCCCAAGCGCTAATCGCAATCGGAAGAATCGGCGGGAGGCAAATCCCTTTGTAAAACTCTAAAATGCCAATGTGATTGGTTTAATAAACAAAGTCCTGCGACTCGTTATTCACCGTCGATCTGTTGTTCTGATCCAACGGTGGAGCGCTAATCGCAACCCCGGCTCAATCGCAATCACAATGTTTTGAGTGCGCCCTCCGATCAATCGCAAACCTTTTTCTACGACTCCCAATTGCGATCCACTTCTCCACCGTTGATCTCCCCGCCAGATCAGATGGCCAGTGTTCAATCGCAAAACCCCCTCCGATCGCTAATCGCAAGCCCTTTCCACCACCCTCCGATTCAATCTCGTCCGTCTGTTTCCCCGACGATCCAACGGTCAGCGCTCTCTCCGCCCAATCGCAATCGGAACTTTCAATGTGTGTCACCCCTGTTCCCCTCTGATTGCGATTGCCCGATTACATCATAGCCGTCCGTTGCCCTCGCAGATCCAATGGCTCAGCGCTGATCGCATCATCGCCCGTCGCCCCTCTTCATTTCCCGCTGATTGAATGGGAACCGTTGATCTGTGTCCCAGATCCAACGGCCAGCGCCCAATCGCACCCGACCTCCGATCGCAATCGCAAGCCCTCCCCGACGTCTTCCGATTTGATCTCATCCATCCGTTTGACCAACGATCGGACGGTTTGGCGCTAATCGCATCCCCTTCCTCCATCGCAATCGGAACTTTTGAACTATGTCACCCCCGGTCCCCTCCGATTGCGATTGCCCGATTTCATCATGACCGTCCATTTCCTCCCAGATCTGACGGCTCGAGTTCAATCGCCCTCCGCCTCTGCCGGGTCCCACATCCAAGGCTCCGCTCCCTTGTATGTTGGTGATTTCCTTTGTTTTTCGCCCAAAATTAATGGTTGGGCTTTTACGTTGTTAGTCATGTCTCCGCCACTTTGCATTCTTTCCACTGTTTCTCCACTATTCTGCCACCATGCTGCCGCCTCCGCAGCATTTCCTCCGCCACCACTGCCCAGGCTTTAAACAGGTTTATTCTAAATTGTGCAGACATCACAGTGAGGTGCTTTCAGCATCACCAGCAGATCAGCAGAAAGGATTCAAAGGGGTTAACACCTGTTATTGACATAATCAATGTTTAGCCCCGCTTTCAAAGGATTAAGGCTCAGTTTGAAGACTGATGAGCGCACCAGCAAGTCATTACTGCGCTACCTAACAGCAGAGTCCGTTCTCTCCAGACGTACACCGTACCTACAGGGTTCTCCATGCCTCCTCGAGCCCATAAGCAATTAAATACACAGACAGGATTTTCATAAAAAACTGTTTGAGCCGCAGTGATGGAGGAATGGAGAAACCATGCAGATCTTTCACCAGTTCATTTATTTCAGAGTGGCAGCACAGGGCTCCAAGCACTAGAAAGGACTCCAAAGAAATATCTGAGGTCAATCTCGGCCTGACAAAGACTCCCCAGATAGATTACAGAGTACATGCAATACTGCAGAAAGTCATTAAGTGGTATGGGCGTGAACACTTCCGCCTTACTGTCTTAATGAGACATTTATTTTCTTATATACTTCCGCTTCTTCCCCTTCTCCTATATGTAATCCCCGAGAACGAATTGAAAAGGTTGTTGTTGTTCAGTTGTTGGGCAAGTTGCTGTTAGAGTGATTCATTCTTGAATGTTAGAACAGTCGTGGGAGGGAGTTGCAGAGTAGTTTGTATGTAATAGGCTGGGAGGAGAAAGTCTGGATTATATTAGCCATTGGGCTTATTGTACATGACTGGTTTTGCATCAATTAATCAAATCACATTTCACAGGATCCTGGTCTATTACTATTGGTGATGTTCTTCTTACTTCGTTTAATGCATTTCCATATTGTTTCATCGTTCTTCTGGGCTTGCATCAGAATAATGGTATAGGATTCACCCTTGTTAGGTGCCCTATGTTGTCTGCTCTCCTTGCCTTCAATGTTTTCTGCTAAATGTGTTATCTGAGCAGTGATTTCAGTCAATTTAACCATTGTAGTGGATGTTATTGCCTACTCTCTGATGTATGAATTGGTTGAATCAGTGCTTAGATGTTCTTGCTGGGTTTAAGCTGGAAGGTTTGGGAACACTGGGGATGAGTGTTAGCCCTGTCCACTAGGATCCTTGGGCGACCATCCGGCCTTTCTAAGATCCCTTCGTTAATCTTATCTCTGTTTTCCCCTTGGAGTTGCTAAAGCAGACCTGGAGTTAAATGACCTCTGGTCTGATCTATAAGCAGCCCCTTTGTCTCTTTGAGAGCTGCCTTTGAGTATGTCCAAGCAGGTCTGGAGTTAAATGACCTCTGACCTGATCTATAGACAGAAATTTGGTTGTCTTTCCTTCTTCCACTTTCCCTCCTTAATGTTCCATTCCATCATCTGCCTAAAATATCCTTTAGTGTAGATGACTTGCCCTTTGAAAGCCTTGGCTAGTTGTTGCATGTAATTTCCTTTCATGAATCCATAGCCCAATGAATAATACAGTCTTAACTTCTCCTCATTACTACAAAACCTCTGTTATTTACATTCCTTTCTTCGCATTGCTTTCCCGGTCGGTGATCTCCTAACTTGACCGAAAACCCTTGACCAAGTTATTTTAAAACCCCCTTTGTGCTTCATAACTAGCCTAATATCTCATTTGAGCTTCAAAGATATATCATTCTTGCTCTATTTGGAGAGATCCCTCTCCGGGTCCAGGAGGGCTAGATCCTAGGGCCCCAAAGTGGTTTGATGTTGTGTCATCTTTTGGTATTGCCAAATCTGCCAAAACATGGGAACCCCAACATAATGGCGACTCTGCTGGGGACGAACCTGAGAGTTTACAGTTGTTGATATTGGTCTTTTTCCCATTGTCGTCACCAACATAATGGCGACTCCGCTGGGGACGAACCTGAGAGTTTACAGTTGTTGATATTGGTCTTTTTCCCATTGTCGTCACCAACATAATGGCGACTCCACTGGGGACAGATCAGTCAGCTTTGATTTGGTAAACCACTGTGGTGGACAGTAAGTTTTAAATCATCCACCTGGCGACTCCACAATTCCTGAATGATTAAAAGACTCCGCGGGTAATCAGCTGGCCACTGATTATCTTGGTTTCACGTGACTCCACTGGGAGACCATGTCGCAGTACAACATCAGCCATGATGAGGACCAAGCCACGTCACTAATGGAAGACCCTGAACGGTTTGCAGAAATGTTTCCAGACTTCATGGAAATGTGCCGTGACACAATTTCTACTGACTTGGCAGAATTGAGGGTGGAGGACCTTCCAAGGGCTGTTCTCCGCAGCTCAGAATATGGACCCATGCTCAGGAAAATTTTCTTGGAGCTGGTGGTTGAAAGGTATGAAGCTGAGATTGAACTTTTGAACTCACAAGAGATATCATACGAGTTCAGAGACCCGAGGGCCTTTTTGGAAAGCCTCCCACCCCCTAAAAGAGAAGAAATTTCGCTGCTGTTCGATGTGCAAGAAGAAGAATGGGCTTTCAAGAGCCACACTGAAGATGCAGTGGAAAATGCAATAATCGAAGCTGCCCAGGACGCAGACAGCCTACCAATCATGGAAGGCCTAAATGAGGAAAGTGCACATCATATGCTCATTGATCCTGTGGTAGAGTACATGGAGGCCCTGATATACTCGAATGCTCCAACATTGATCCTTAGCATGGGCCAGATTCATCAGGAATGGTCACTACTGATGGTGACCTCAGTTTTGAAGAACCACATGGAAAGCACCCTGTGGTTATCTCTGACAGGCAGTCAGTGCTCATATCCTTTTTTGTTGTTATTAGACTGGCTGCATTGGCATTATTGCATCACCTAGAGCACCAGAGATTTCTAGTTAGGGTAGGGTAGGTAGGAAAAGCTCAATAAAGCTCAGTCTATGAGCATGTAGTTGGTTGTTTTCTGTCTTAGAATGTAGAGAATAAACTTGCCAGACAGTCTAATCCTAGCAGGTAGTAGTGTAGGTAGAGAAGCATATGAGGCCAACAGTCTAATCTGGTCTCATGGAGCAATAAGGGTAGAAATAGAATAGGTTTATTTTTCTTGTTTGTAAAAATTGATGATGTAAAAGGGTCTGCAAGTCCAAATGCACCCAGGAAGAAAAATGATAGAACTATAGTGTGGGTAGGTAGCTGTATGGGAAGTGTTTCTGCTCATATGTTGTCTTCATAGCTTGTGGCAGCAGATCAAAGAAAGAGATGGATGGTTCAAGCAGCAGGCACCTGGCCTACACCAAGAGATCAATTTCTGAATTCTTGACTCCTTCAAGAAGAAGCCATCCCCATGTGGAGCCACTGTTAGCCCCCCTATGAAATTTTTGACAAGCAATAGGGGGCTAAATTGCTTTTTGAGCCTTCAAGGAATGCATTTCCTCTAAAAACACAGTCTTCTTGAAGCCTCTATGTGTATTTTATCCTTTGATGAAATCCCCTCTGCTGATTCTCCTTTATAAAGCCTCTCTGCTATGAAGAAATGCCCAAAGGCCCCCTTTTCCCTCTTATTTCATTCCCCAAAGCCTTTGTTTTCTATCCCCTTTCTCTCCCCTTCTATTCCCCTTCTTACCTCTCAAATCCTCCCAAGTTCCCCTTTAAATTCTACCCTTACCCCTTTGGTGGCCATTATCCTCCCTTATTCCTCTATCGTTACCCTTCCCCAGCCCTCAAATTCCATTTAAATGGGCTAAAACCCATCCTCCAACCTTATTATAGGCCTAAGCCCCTTCTCGCTAGCCCCTTTCAAACCACTTCCCCCACATGCCCGTGCGCTGGGACCAAGCGGCTTCCAAATCCCAGCGTGTCATAATCGGAAAGATCGGCGAGAGCGAATCCTTTGTAAAACTCTAAAATGCCAATGCGATTGGTTTAATAACGAGAATCTGCGACTCATTATTCACCAATCGTCTATTTCGGTACGATCGGTGGCGGAGCGCTAATCGCAACCCCGGCTCAATCGCAATCGCAATGTTTCGAGTGCGCCCTCCGATCAATCGCAAACCTTTTTCTTCGACTCCCGATCGCGATCCCCCGATCCACTTCTCCACCGTTGATCTCCCCGCCAGATCAGACGGCCAGCGTTCAATCGCAAAACCCCCTTCGATCGCTAATCGCAAGCCCTTTCCACCGTCCTCTGATTCAATCTCGTCCGTCTGTTTCCCTGACGATCCAACGATCAGCGCTCTCTCCGCCCAATCGCAATCGGAACTTTCAATGTGTGTCACCCCTGTTCCCCTCCGATTGCGATTGCCCGATTACATCATAGCCGTCTGTTCCCCTCGCAGATCCAATGGCTCAACGCTGATCACATCATCGCCCATCGCCCCTCTTCATTTCCCGCCGATTGAATGGGAACCGTTGATTTGTGTCCCAGATCCGACGACCAGCGCCCAATCGTGCCCGACCTCCAATCGCAATCGCAAGCCCTCCCCGACGTCTTTCGATTTGATCTCATCCGTCTGTCTGACCAACGATCGGACGGCCTAGCGCTAATCGCATCCCCTTCCTCCATCGCAATCAGAAATTTTGAGCTGTGTCACCCCCGGTCCCCTCCGATTGCGATTGCCCGATTTCATCATGACTGTCCGTTTCCTCCCAGATCTGATGGCTCGAGTTTAATCGCCCTCCGCCTCTGCCGGGTCCCACATCCAAGGCTTCGCTCCCTTGTTTGTTGGCGATTTCCTTTGTTTTTCGCCCAAAATTAATGGTTGGGCTTTTACGTTGTTAATCATGTCTCCGCCACTTTGCATTCTTTCCACTGTTTCTCCACTATTCTGCCACCATGCCGCTGCCTCCGCAGCATTTCCTCCGCCACCACTTCCCGGGATTTAAACAGGTTTATTCTAAATTGTGCAGACATCACAGTGAGGTGCTTTCAGCATCGCCAGCAGATCAGCAGAAATGATTCAAAGGGGTTAACACCTGTTATTGACATAATCAATGCTTAGCCCCACTTTCAAAGGATTAAGGCTCAGTTTGAAGACTGATGAGTGCACCAGCAAGTCATTACTGCGCTACCTAACAACAGAGTTGTTCTCTCCAGACGTACACCGTCCCTACAGGGTTCTCCATGCCTCCTCGAGCCCATAAGCAATTAGATACACAGACATGAGCTTCATTAAAGACTGTCTGAGCCGCAGTGATGGAGGAATGGAGAAACCGTGTAGATCTTTCACCAGTTCATTTATTCAGAAGGCTAGCGCAGAGCTCCAAGCACCAGAAAAGACCCCAAAGAAATATCCGAGGTCGATCTCGGCCTGACAGAGACTCCCCAGACAGATTACAGAGTACAAGCAATGCCGCAGAAAGCCATTAAGTGGTATGGGTGTGAACACTTTCGCCTTACTATCTTAATGAGACTCATTTATTTGTTTATCTACTACTGTTTATTCCGCTTCTCCTATGAGAAATCCCCGAGAACATAATGTAAAGGTTGTTGTTGTTGTTCAGCTGTTGGGGTCTTGCTGTTAGAGGGATTCATTCTTGACTGTTAGAACAGTCATGGGAGGGAGTAGCAGAGTAGTTGTATGTAATAGGCTGGGAGGAGAAGTCTGGACTGTATTAGCCATTGAGCTTATTGTACATGACTGGTTTTGCATCAATTAATCAAAGCACATTTCACAGGATCCTGGTCTATTACTATTGGTGCTGTTCTCCTTACTTCGTTTAATGCATTTCCATATTGTTTCATTGTTCTTCTGGGCTTGCATCAGAATAATGGTATAGGATTCACCCTTGTTAGGTGCCCTATGCTGTCTGCTCTCCTTGCCTTCAATGTTTTCTGCTAAATGTGTTATTTGAGAAGTGATTTCAGTCAATTTAACCAGTGTAGTGGATGTTATTGCCTACTCTCTGATGTATGAATTGGTTGAATCAGTGCTTAGATGTTCTTGTTGGGTTTAAGCTGGAAGGTTTGGAAACACTGGGGATGAGTGTTAGCCCTGTCCGCTAGGATCCTTGCGCGACCAGCCGGCCTTTCTAAGATCCCTTCGTTAATCTTATCTCTGTTTTCCCCTTGGAGTTGCTAAAGCAGACCTGGAGTTAAATGACCTCTGGTCTGATCTATAAGCAGCCCCTTTGTCTCTTTGAGAGCTGCCTTTGAGTATGTCCAAGCAGGTCTGGAGTTAAATGACCTCTGACCTGATCTATAGACAAAAATTTGGTTGTCTTTCCTTCTTCCACTTTCCCTCCTTAATGTTCCACCCCACCATCTAATCTAAAAGATCCTTTTGTATTAGATGACTTGCCCTTTGAAAGCCTTGCCTAGTGGATGCAAGTAATTTCCTTTCACGACTCCATAGCCCAATGGATGGCATGGTCTTGGCCTATCCTCTTTGCTGAAGCCTCCTGTTGTTCTGTTCCTTTCTTCCCATTTCTTTCCCAGTCAGTGATCTTTTAACCAACCCAGCAACCCTTCAACCAAACTATTTTAAAACCCCCTTTGTGCTTCATAACTAGCCTAATATCTCATTTGAGCTTCAAAGATATATCATTATTGCTCTATTTGGAGAGATCCCTCTCCGGGTCCAAGAGGGCTAGATCCTAGGGCCCCAAAGTGGTTTGATGTTGTGTCATCTTTTGGTATTGCCAAATCTGCCAAAACATGGGAACCCCAACAGGCTGATCCTACAGAACATTTGACTAAATTATCACAATTCGCAGGAGAATACGCTACTACTACCATTTACAAAGCTACAGAGGTACAACTTCTACTTAAGCAGAAAGAAGGCAAAGTCCAATGAACTAGAGAAATTACTAGAATAGTAAAAGTTCCAGTAAGCATTTTGAATTGAAGATGTCTCAGTTTCAAAAATACTTTGATAGATTGAAGTTTCAGCATCAGGTGTAGGTTACAGAGAAAGAAACACATCTTGAAGCAGCAATGGACAAATTGAAAGGTCAACCTCAGGTAGAGAAATTCATAAAAGAAGCAATGGAAATAAATTCAAAGCTAAGGCAGCAGCAAGAAATCTTTTGTCAACAAGTTTCAATCACCAGTTCTTACTATGATACAAGAAAAATTCTGATCCAACAAGTGGCCAATAGAAGGCTTGAATGCGAAAGAATTGAAAAGAAGATTAATGGTTTCATTCAATGGCAAGGGTCTGATGCAAGAAAGAAAGCTAACCTCACTAATATAGATAAATTCCATAAAGATATTTTATTTAAGGATTGGGAAATACAATTAAGACAAGCATAAAAAGCAACGACAAAGGCATCAAGGTTTATAAATGAAATTATTGAATATGTTAATGAACATATTTTAAAATTTGAACTTATTAAATAATCCACAATTGAAGTGCTCCTAGAAATCAAACCATTAGAAGCACATTGGAAGGAAAGTACAAAGTCGTAGGTGGAAATTATTAAAAAGATACATAAGTTTGGTCAAGAAAATTACTGGAATTTTCTGATCAAACCTTATCATCAGTGCCTAACTCTACAGTCATTAATTGATTCTACAAATAAATCATAGCCAACACTTTCGAATGCAATGTTTAAAGGCCAGATCAGATCATGGATTGCACAACCAATTCAACTGAAGCCAATGGTGAATATTTGTCAACTCCGAGATCAAATGCGCAAAGAGAATCAGCCCACATAATCATGTTGTTATTTTATTTCCTAGATTGTAGTTTAAGTTTACTACTTACGAGGATGGTTGTTTGTAACCTCCTCCAATTTTATGTAATAATATATTTTAAACATATTGTAGTTTAGTATTTAAACCATTCTCGTGCATTTAGAGAAGGGTCTAGAAAATTGTCAAAAACATTTGCAAAGAATGCACTTTTGTAAGTTTGTGAATTCCTTGATGAATTAATGGAACGAAATCTATTATCTTTTGACATTTGAAGTTGTTTAACTGAATTTGCACTATTATACTCTTTAAATTGCTTGAAAGTGAAGAGGAGCATAAAACTATTATCAGTTTGAATGAGTAGAAACTCGTATATATGGTACTTCTACACGTTATATTATGTTTTTCTTTTTAGATTGGCAGTTATCTTTTTATCTGCGTTATATATTTGAAATGTCATTAAACTATTTTGTTAAAAGAATTATCTTTACATAATTTTCATCTCTTTCAACTTTTAAATAATCTTCATTACTAATAGTTGGAAGATATCTTTTTAGATCACATAAAGGAATGAACACCCTGTGTGTATAGTAGAATATGTAGCTTAGATAAATGCATCTAATAGATTAAATTATTTCCCATTTTCATGTTATATAAACAAAACACACCCAACATCATCCTTATTGGGAAAATGGTCCCTTTATCCCCAGTCGGAGCCACTACACCAAACGGAAAATGACTTGCTCTAAGGTCCAGACTGGGTGGTTTTCCCCCATGTTGTTGCAACGTAATTCCGAGGCTTCAACAAGATCCAGGGGAAAATCTCTGTGTATATTTGTTTTATTTTATCACCATTGTTTATTTTTCTATTTTTTAAGAATTCATTTGTAGGTAATTTCTGTATGGGGTTAAAACCTGCATTTTCTATTAGATTCGTTTCAGATTCAAGGGGACACCTTTGTTGCTGAGGGTTTTTTCTCAGGCCTGTGGTAGACCCTGTTGAGTGGGAGATTCGCGTGATCGATTCTTGTGGTGAAAGAAGATGGCAAACAGTGGAAAGATAAAGATTGAGGAATTTAATGGTCAGATTTTTTATTTGTGGAAGCTCAAGATGGAGGATCTATTGGTGGACCTAGATCACTAGACTATTGTAGATCCATGCATTACATCGAAAGGAATATTGGCAGAATACTAGGAAAATTTAGATTGGAGCGCAAAGAGCACAATACGATTTTGTCTCTTAGATTCTATATTGTTGAATGTATCAGGGGAAGCTACGACGAAGGATTTATGGATCAAGTTTGGGACTTACCAATCTAAGTATCTGGTGAACAAATTGTTCCTGTGGAAAAATTTATATAACCTGAGGATGAAGGATGGAGACTCGATGACAGAGCATCTGAACATCTTTAATATTGTTGTAAGCCAGTTTTATATGTTGATATTAAATTTCAAACAAAGATAAGTGCATTAGTTTTTTTTGTTCTCTACCAGATTCATGGGATAGTTTGGTTGTTGCTATAGGTATCAATACAACTACCTTGAAGTTTGATGAAATAGTCGCATCCTTGTTGTTGGAGGAGATGAGACAGAAAAATATGGAGATCCATAATGGAGATTCCTTGTCTATAAGAGGACGATCTCAGAACATAAAAGAAAAAATCCTCAAGTGGGAGATACAAATCTAGAGGGAGATCTAAATATCCAGGAAAATTTGTAAAGGTGTGCTGGAAATGCAGAAAGGAAGGGCACTACAAAAAAATACTATAGATATAAATCTCTTGAGAAAGGAAAGGGATCTGATGATGCTCCTTCTGCAGAGTTGAAAAAAACCTTAGATGAAGGTGGGAATGTGTACTTGGATTCTTCTTCAAATACACATGTAAATCATGAGGCATGGTTGATTGACTCAGGTGAATCCTTTCACTTCACTCCCCATAGGGAGTGGTTCTACGATTACGAAAAATATGATGGTTTTGATGTCTTCTTAGGGGATGACAAGAAGGACAAAATCATCAGACGTGGAAAATTAAAATTGAATTTGCAAGGTGGAAGGATTAAAACACTTTCTGGTGTTCTACATATTCCTACATTGGCCATAAATATGATTTTGGTAAGAAATATGGATGATGCAAGTGTAAAAATAGTGTTCAAGAAAGATACCAACAATTTGGTTCAGGGAGAACTGGTATTGATGCATGAGGTTCAGATTGGAACTATTTACAATCTTCTAGGTAGAACTGTTATTGATGGTTGCAACAATTTTGTTGTTCCTGAAAGTGGAGCATAAAATCTAGTGGTCTCTTGAGAAAAGACCATGTTATGGCATCAAAGGCTTGGACATATTTGAGAAAAGGGCCTTATAATACTTTGTGGTAATGGTATGGTAGAAGTTATGTCTAACTTCTCTCTGGATTTCGATTTCTATGAACATTATGTATATGGGAAGCATAATCGAGTGAGTTTTCCCTCTAGTGCTAAGAGGGTGAAAGGGATATTAGAGCTTGTGCATAGTGATGTGTTTGGACCCGTGTCGGTTCCATCAATAGGTAAGTATGTGTACTATGTCTCATTTATAGATGAATTCTCAAGGAATACATAGATATATTTCCTTAAGAATAAATCTGATGTCTTTGATAATTTTAAAGAATTTAAGACTCTAATGGAAAATCAGACAGAGAAGAAGATTAAGGTGTTAAGGATAGATAATGGTGGAGATTTTTTCAAGAAGGAATTTGAAGATTTATGTAAGAAGTATGGTATAGCACCACATAAGACTACTCCATACGCACCTTAGCAAAATGGGGTTGTGGAAATAATTAACAAGACATTGATGTAAAAGGAAAGAAGCATACTCGGTGGCATTGGATTAGGAAAGGAATTCTGGGCAGAGGCAGTGGATATTGTGCGTTACCTATTTAAAAAATCACCTTCATCAACATTGGAGGATAAGACTCCACATGAGGTATGGAATGGTAAGAAACCCTCCCTTTCACATATGAGGATATTTTTCTATTGCATATGTACAAGTTCCGAAGGAGGAAATAACCAATTTGGATAGTAAATATGAAAGGTGCATCTTTATTAGGTATAACGATGGTTTAAAAGGTTATAATATTTAGAACCCAGAAACAAGGAAGGTTGTCTACAATTGATATGTGTTGTTTAGAGAGGTGAAGGATGTTATTAAACATGAAGTCCTACCAAAGGAACCTGAGAATATAGAGTTTGAACCAAAGGAGGAATAATCATACTCTACAACATAACAAGAATCAGAAGAGGAAGAGCCACAAACTCCAGTTTTGAAAAGATCAGTTTGAGAGAGAAGGAAACCAGAGATGTATAGTTCATATCCTTTCTATTCAAATTTCTCTTTATCTATTTCTGATTATGATCCCAAAAATTTCAGGGAGGCAGTGGAGACAAAGGATTGCGAACTCTGGAAAGAGGCCATGGTTGATGAAATGGCATCTTTGGACAAAAATGAGGCTTGGGATCTAGTGGAGTTGTCATCTGGAAGGAAGCCCGTTGACAACAACTGGGTTTTTAAGAAGAAGATGAATGCAGAAGGCAAGGTGGAGAAATACAAAGCTAGATCAGTAGGAAAAGGTTATTCCCAGTTGTATGGAATTGATTTCGGTGATATTTTTTCTCTTGTTGCCAAGTTATATTCTATTAGATTACTTTTATATGTTGTTGTTGCTTTTGATTTTGAGGTAGAACAAATGGATGTGAAGACAACATTTCTTCATGGGTATTTAGAAGAAGAGATCTACATGAAGAAACCAGAAGGATTTGCGGTGAAGGGTAAGAAAGAACTAGTATGTAGGTTAAAAAAGTCTCTATATGGGTTAAAACAATCACTAAAGATGTGGTATCATAAATTTGATACATATATACGGGGACTTGGCTTCACAAGGAGCAAAGTGGATCACTATTTGTATTTTAAATTAATGGGTGACCATGTTATTTATTGTATTATATTTGGTATTGTATGTTATTTATTTGGTATTTATATATAAATCCATGAATTTTATTTTTTATTTGTTAAGACATATTTCATCATATTTCTTTGAAATTGATACATTCATGATTTATCCAATTGTTGCCTAACATTAAATAATGTTTGTGTTTGTTGATAGCTAGGAGATATTGATGATACACCTACTAATACCTAAGGTCAAAATGCGTTATTAAGATTTGGAAGGGATTATCCAAACCATTCTTTAAACCATACCAAGGTGAGAAGAACAATATTGAAGAGAACACTACCAACTGAGAAATTTGAAGAGATGATGAGATTAGCATACATTGATGACATGCCACCTAGCCTTAATGATGGCAATGATAATGAAAATGAAATGCATGCAGAATTATTAAATGAAATGCTTACAGGTTTTTTGGGGATGGAAACAATGATGACGATAATGACCATATGGTTGACAATAATGATGATAGCAGGGGTAATTACCACCAACGTAATCTTGATGATAACAACCTGAAAGACTCAATCAAGCAAGAAACCAAGACACATGTGTTTATATCGGGTGCAAATAGAACCTCAAAACTTACATGCACATAAATATTATTATAAATCAAGTCAGTATTTGGTTGGTAAGACAAAGGATTCACTACCCTACTGAAGTGTGTTGAAATATATATTCTACTTTTGCATTGTTAAGTGGTGTATGTAATTCGTAAATGTTTATCAACTTCGTTTATATTTCTTTAAGGGTATTTTAAAATCATATATTGTATATAAAAAATCCTAGCATAGATTGATATATCAAACATATTCATCATAATTCAAACATTCAATTGATTTAATCTCGGTCAACCTTACAAGGCACTAAAAGCTAAAATATTCCCTGAAGAGAGAATCCCATTTGGCCAAAATAAATATAGACACTAAGGCTCAACAAAAGAAAAAAATCACATATCGGGAATAGGGTCGAAGTCATCTTGGTGTGGGGCCTACACATTAATTGGTGGCTCATCCATAGGAAAAGTAGGATCCCATCTAGACCTCAAATTTGACATTCTGTGGAACTTATTTCTGCATAAAGATGTTCTTGACAGTTGGTTGCTAGCTTGGTTATTGGAACAAGAAGGAACAATTTCCATTTGGGTGGGGCATGTGCCTAATATTTTGAATACCAAATGTGAAGATACCTAGACATCAAGTAAATCTATTATATAATCCTCCTTGGTGATATAAATCGATATGTCTAGTGTGTGCTAGTTAGAGAGGCAATATTCAGCCTACCCAATACGTGGACTGTGCAGATTTTCAATGCTTTGCCTCTGCATGGAAGGGAGAAATAGAAGGCTTGAAGACTTAGAATGATGTTTGAAATCATTAGAGAGCACCCAAAGTTGTGTAGAGAACATTTATCCCTAATGCACACATTCATCTAAGGCTTGACTTTATGAAAGACTGGTACTCACATGGATTCGAGGGCGAACCCAAAGAGCTCACCAACCACCCAATTGTTGATGGGATTTTAAGTGATTTGTCGAGACAATCAAACATAATATTTGTAGTGGAAAATTATTACACCTATCACTGATGAAAAATTAGAAGAATAAAATGAAGTTACAGTCTCTACCATACCTTTTGTGTCAATCAAAGCAACATCATCGAAGGCCCCAATGATGAAAGTGGCCACAGTGTGATTGACTGAAAAGAAGTCGATATAGGAAAATATTGAGTAGTCGAGTATCAAATTTTACATCGACTAGACCAATGGTGACCTTGATTTCCTTGTCAAAGAGTCGAAGGAGGTCCACTTTGAATACTAATATCAAAAAATAAAATGATGTAGATAGCCAAGAGACTTTTGACATCGTAGGATTCTGAGAAAGGGAAAAAAATTCGGCAGTATATGAGGAAAATAAAATAAATTATCACATCGAGTGTTAGCAACGACTTTAATGAGGTAATTGCATGAGAAAATGAAAATTAATAATTATACTGACCAAAAACATAATCATAGTCAGGAAGCAACTGGGTGAAGAAATTGCAACATATCAACAACAAAATACTCATTCAGTAGAGGAGGGAGCAAAGCAAGAATAATAAAACCAACAGCCCAAAGATCACAACAAAGATGTTGACCAAACCTGGATTATTGGTTGGGAGAAACTGAGGTGCACATGAAACTTGGTACTTGATCTACTTAACAATGGATCAAGTTCCAATGAAGCCCATCCCAACAACATAAGAGAGCATTGATGCATGCAATCAAGATAATGGGGATGAAGGTGATACATAAAATAGGCGAGATCAGATCAACATGAATGAACAAGGAAATGAGCAGGATGACCAGGATAATTCTTCAATGAAACAACAGCAAGGGTCCCCCCGAAAATTTGTCATGGAGAAGCAAGGATCCCCACAAAAATCAACATAATTTTAATAAAGGTCCACTCGTCAATAAACAAAGGAACTTAGCATAAGGCATGAGCAACTCAATAGGGGAGAGTGCCATCCCAGTCAATGATACACCAAAACATGAAGTAGCCTAAAGCCAAAAAGAAAAATTAGGTAAGAAATTAAAAGGGGAAAAAATATTCCAAACTCAACTAAGGATAGGATTTGGACAACTTTAAGACTTCGGGAGGAACAAGCTAGAAAATTTATAGCAATGTTCAAACCTATAAATAATTCAAATTCACATATTTAATAGTTTTATAAAACAATGAGCAAGGAAAGGAACAACAAATCAAGGGAAGTGAAGCAAAATCACCTTCCTTCAATCCCATTTATGGAGCAAAAATGGAATCACACCAATGCCTCAGTATTTTCTATAAATGTTATGGACAACGATTTCCAAGGTTATAAATGTAAAGGAATTAAATTATTTCAACTAATGTCTCCATCCAAGGATAATCAGAGAACAATCTGGACCTGCAATTCCATAGACCACCTCTCCTCATCGAGGATAAACAACCTTAGAATCTCCTTGTGTGTGTCCCTAAATTTCCCTCCATGCTTTATCCAAAATTTCGCACCTCGAACTTTGAAGTTGATATGTTTCATTGAGAATTGCAATGTGATTGTTTCCCACGATTTTATCATAGGCGAGTGGTTGAAGAGATCCATTATGTCCATGCTATGCACAAATTTTAGTTATGATTGCCAATGGAGGCATATAGTGAAACGTAGAGGGTTGTGTGCACATGGGACATTATTGGCACAAATCTCACATGTTTTTTGTTGAAATTTTGGGCTATGATGTATTTTTTTGGTGCAGAATGGTTGCACACTTTGGATATTGTTACGATGGATTTGAAGGAATTACACACACACATCATTAACAAAGGGAGTAAGCACACACTCAAAGCAATTAATCCTATCTCTCCTAAAATCATCAAAACTCATCATGCAAAGAAGTTATTGAAGAAAGTCCACTCCAACATTATTTCCTAATTCAATTCCATACAAATTGTGCATAGACCCCCGTGCAAGATATTCCCCCCAAATTTTCATATGCTCCTAATTATACTTTACTAGGTATTTGAAACACCCCGTGGATTACCACATCCATGTGGTGAGCATGACCATTGCATCCCCTTGGCTCTAGGTTTTCAAACCATGAAGTGTGGATCCTTATAGGAACCCATTTTCATAGAACAATGAAATAGGAAGGATCATTTAAGTGCTAACAAAGGTTGGAGTTTCACATCCCAGTACTAGCCCCTACTCATTACTCGTGGTATTGGTATTAAATAAAAAGGGTAGTTGGCATGCGTCTCATATTTTTTCGCTATCAATTGGTTGACCCTCGAAGACATATTTCCCTTTCCAGTTGTCGATGATCTCTTTGATGACCTTCGTGGGGAATAAGTTCTTAGTTGGACTAGACCTTTGATTAGGATACCACCAAACAAAAATGAAGGAGGTGTAGATCCCTAAAACAACCTGTCACATATATGAATGCCATTATGACTTTTTAGTGTTTCCATTTGTACTTTGCAATGCTCCATCCGCATTTTGGAGCCCCATGTGTAGGTTTTAACCCTCTACATAACTTACCTACAAATGAATTCTTAAAATATAAAAATATACAATGGAAAGAACATAAAACAAATATACACAAATATTTTCTCCTAGATCCCAAAACTAAGAATACCAAATTCATTTTTCACTATATTCCTTTCAATGTTACAATACATATATATACATGTTGAAGCATTCATAAACCTCAATCCATTAACCCTAGATTAGAACATACCAGTAGTTCTCTTGGATGGATATACAAAAATACCATGGGAATAAAACCATCATGACCAAAACCACACGCAAAACCATGGATAATTCCACCCACCATCCTTGGGTCAGCATAAAAAATAATAATCTTGTTGAGAATGCAGCAAGATGATGGAGCTTAGTGAAATGAAGTCGCCTTCACTAAGTGGGCCCGCAGGCAAATTCTGGCGCAAAGTCTATTTTTAGACTATGTCTATTTTTAGACATACGGAGCATAATTTGGGAATTCTACTTGGAGATTCTTAAAGTATGCGACATGCCGGTAAAAATAGATGAGACCCTTATTTTTATTTGAAGACTATTAACTTTCTCTTTGAAAAAAATGGCCGGAACTGTTTATAGGCGATCTCCTAAAAATATGGAAGTCAAATATTATTTACCCTTAATAATATTTTGACTATAAACAGCAGTTTACTCTCTTGGCGCACTTCAGTTTGAGTCATGGAGGTGGCTCATGCAACTGACACAAGGAATCACGTGGTTCCTGGGGTTTGATGGCATCTTGCATGGTTGGCTTCAGTTAGACTTCAGTGGCAGGAGTTTTGGAGGAGTTAACGGGACAGATAGTGGAGTTGTGTTCTGTTTGTTTTAGTTGAACTAGTTTGGATTAGTTAACTAACTAATCAACTAGATATGAGTGGAGTAAATTAAATAATATTTAATTTACTAAATATTAAACTCATTAGTCGGCTTCAAGAACACTTGGGTTCACTACGGTCGCAGTCGGTTCGGTGGAGACCGATGGAAGAGGTAGGTGAAGAGGGTGATAAAGCTATCGATTGGTAGATTTGTTTTACATAGAGATTGCATTACACTTGGAGAAATTGTCCACCGACAATTGCGCGATCGAAACGAGGGATTCGAACCTTGAACCTCTTCATATACGAGGCCATGATTGCGCAATAGAGGCAAGGCGATTAGTGGTGTGTTTTGAACCGGAACATTCGAAAACCAAGCTAGATTGTGAGTAACTTCATGAGAGAGTGCGAGTACTTGTGAGGTATTGTACTTGTTTGGTTACTTGGTTTTCTCCATTATAATATACACTGTGTTGCGGGGTTTTCCCGGGGCATAGGCTTTCCCCATACATGCGGAGTTAATGTGTGATTGAATTGATGTGAGATTGCTTATTATTTCGCATGTGACAATTAATTGTAGAAGAAGGTTATGTGTTATGTATGCAATTCGAAATTGATATATGACCGAGTTAATATTCGGTGAATAAGTGATTTATTCAGCTATTTTCTACATGTGGTATCGGAGCGAGATTAATTGTCGAAGTCTATTACGGTGATTGCAAACTTATTTCCTCGGGCGAGTACGCATGCGGGCAGTGCGCCTCGGGAATATTCATCCTTCTTTGTAAGGTGAAAGATACGAGTGAATGCATGGAGTCAATCTCGAGTTTGAAATAATTTGTTTTCAAGTATAGATCGGAGCGATAGAGCTTGGAGTTTGGAATTCGAATTTTGCGAAAGGTTGTTCTTAAAGATAGGTGTTGAAAAATGTCTTCTTTCAATGGTTTGCGACTCGAATATGCTCTTGAAGGCGAGTTCGAACTATGTCGCATCGGAAAGATCGAATGGGCAGTGTTGGAAGATAATGGTCGAAGGAGTTCGTGGATGCGGATGTCTGAAGCCGCCCCGATGCGGCTACGGTCGATGCATGGCAAAGAAGATCGCGAAATGTCGAAGGATCTGTTGGAGGCGTCGAGGATCATATTGTATCCGGCCTGCCTGGAAAAGCTACTCATATTTCAATGTGCAAACTTTGACGGATCCTTCAGGTAAAGAAGATGACAGGCGGCGCTCGAGCAAGCTCGGGAACATCAAGATGGAGAAGGGCGCCGGTATCGCTAAATACCTCACGGATTCCTCGATACGGAGATGGGCGGGAGTGTGGGAGTTGCGTCGATGAAGAGGATATGGTCGACCGGCTCTCCTTGGTCTTGAAGCTTGGCACTCATATCGAATGGTGTCGATGGTCGGGGAGGAAGGCTGCCCCGGGATGGGAGCGCCTTTGGGCGGATCTCATGCGAGGAGAGATAAGGAGGACTACTCGAGATGGATCTTCATCGAGGAGTGATGAAGAAAAGCTGGCTTTGGTGTCCAAAGCTAAGAAAGGGAAGGGTAAGAAAACCTCTCATTCGCGGAGCTAAGGGCAAGAAGCGAGGATATGGCGAAAGTGAAATGTTTCTTGCCATGATCAGAGACATTATGCTACAAATTGTCGAAAGAAGAAGAAGAACAAGCAAGCGGGAAGATGCATATGGAGAAGCTTTGGCTTCACGGTTCGAGCTTGACTTTTCAACGATTGCATGCTTGGTTTCAAGTGTGATGGGATCGGTGTGGTTCTTGGACAGCGGTGCGTCATTTCATATGACGGGAGATCGGGAGTTGTTCTCGGATACGGAGGACAAGGATTTGGGTATGCACATCGAGATGGGCGATGACGGTAGATACGATGCGGCGGTATCGGTACGTATCCTTTCGGAGAGGGAGTACGGTAAACCCTTTGTCTTAAAGGATGTCATGCATGTACCTGGATTGAAGAAGAACTGATTTCGGTAGCGATGTTGGAGGATAAGGGTTATGATGTGGTCTTCGACGAAGGGAAAGCTTTGCGCGGTAAGACTGCGGAGAACCGGAAGATAGGGGTTCGAACTCGGAACCTTTACTCGGTTGCGGGTAGATGGCTAACGCGGCTATGGCATGCAGGCGGGAGAAGTGGTGAGCGGGATGATGAGGGCGAACTATGGCACGGGATATTGGGCCATCTTCACCATGGAGCTTTGAAGATTCTGCAGGCGGATTTCTCTTGGACTTCCTAAGGGCACCCTTGCGCGGTCAGGATCGGTGCAAGGGGTGTACTTTAAGGAAGTATGTGAAAGCCACCTTTCACGAGAAGGATAGTCGCGCCACGACGATCCTTGAGAAGGATTCCACCTGAACGTGTGTGGTCCTTTCTCGGTTGCTTCGACAGCGAAGCACGAGTATTATGTGATCTTTGTTGATAGATTTCTCTCGAAAGTCTTTGGATCTTATGCATGTCGAAGAAGAGCGTACATTCGCGAGTTACGTGAGTTTAAAGCAAGGGTCGAGGAAGGAGTCGGGGAAGAAGGTGATTGCTCACAGGGAGTGATAACGGTGGTGAATTCATCTCGGGCCGGATTCGAGGAGTTCGCTGCGCGCGAAGGGATTCGGAGAGAGCTCATCGCACCCCACAACCCCGACGAACGGGGTGGGCGGCGGGCGCTCGACCGGCGCAGATGTACGTCTTGCCGGGCGATGTTGCATGATCGGGGCCTACCCCCTTCACTTGTGGTGAGGCATGCGATACGGCGGTGTATGTGCGAAGCCGTTGTCCTCTGAGTTCTTGGCATGAGTACACTGGGGAGGCTTATTACGGCGAGACGTCGGCCTGCCGTTTGCCGGATTTTCGGATCTCCTGTCTCGCCCGTAGCGAGCGAAGGATGCAAGAAGGAAGGCTGGATCCAATGCCCGAAGTTGGAATATTTGTGGGGTACAGCGATACACCTCACAGAAACATGGTGTATGTGCCGGACGGTCGGGGGCGTGTGCGACGGGATATAAAGTTCGGGAGAAAGGAGAAATCCATGCGGTGTTCGCTTGAGAGGGAGCTACACTTGCATGCGGATGAAAATTTGTTAGTTCCACAAGGAGGAGCTTCGGATGTGGATCAGCCACGAAGGAGGTTCGAGGAGGTGAGCCACCGGGCGCCCGACAGCGGGCGCATGCGCACTACGGGCGGCGGCGGCAAGGATGCGAGAGAAGGTTGTAGGACCCACCTGCGGCACGGCGCGCGGTAGAGACGGTCACCGAATCGGTACAACGGATACATGGCTCTTATGAGTCAATGTGTTGTGACGAAACCATCCTCTTTTGAGAGCGACGGAGGAGCCGCAGCCAGGTTGATGCCATGATCGAAGAATATGATTCGATCCTTCGAACGATGCATGGGGTGTCCCAAGACGGGTTGAAATCGGTTGTAGGTTCCACGATGGATACACAAGGTGAGCGAGCGGGGCGGCGGGAGTGTGGAAGTACGGGCGAAGATTTGTCGCGGCGGGCTATCACGGATCGGGGATTGACTATGAGGAGACTTTTGCTGTCGCGAGGTACTCTTCCATACGGACGATCCTTGCTCTCTCGAGCGCGAATGGGGTGGCACATTCATCGGATGGATGTCGAAGAAATGGATTTGTATCAATAGAGTTATTGAGGAAAGAGGTGTACATGGCGACGACACGAGGTTTTGAGATCTTCGGCGATGAGTCGCTGTAATGTGCGACTCAAGGAAGCATTAACGAGTCGAAGCAAGCACCTCGTGCTTGGTACACTCGGATGAACGGCTACTTCACGGGCTTGGATTCTCCGAGAGTGAGCGGATCAAGCACATGCGGATGTGGTGGAGGGGAAGGCATTGATCATCGTCTTGTATGTAGATGATGCGATTTTTGGTAGCGACGAGCGATTGTTCTTTCATGCGGGAGGATCTTGCAGAGTTTGAGATGAAGGACACAGAGCATTCTTCATTATTTCACGGGATTGGAGATTTGGCGGCGCGATTAACGGAGATTTGTTTGTTTCTCGGGGGCAAGTATGCCGGGAGATTACGGAGAGGTTCAACATGCAGAGGCTGCCAGGCTTTGTTGATACCCTCTTCCTGGAGGATGGGAGGAAGGGAGATGCTACTTCGGAGGAGGTAGTGGATGCCATTGTCTATCGACAGTTGGTGGGGTCGTTGATGTATCTGGTCAATACTCGACCCGATATATGCTATGCAGTTAACCAGCTTTCGCAAGCTATGGTTAAGCCTACCAAGCTCTTTTGGAAGGTGGGCAAGCATGTATTGCGCTATATCAGAGGCACATCGGGATATGGTCTATGGTACAGACAGGAGGATGGAGCGAAGCTTTCTGGCTTCACTGATGCAGATTGGGCAGAGAGTCCAACGGACTGGAAGAGCACTTCTGGAGGAGTTTTTAGCATTGGATCGACAGCAGTTTCCTGGTACAGCAGGAAGCAGAGATCCGTGGCACTCAGTTCAGCAGAGGCCGAGTACATGGCAGCAAGTTTGGCTGCATGCGAGGCTATTTGGATGAGGAAGATCCTCGCAGGTTTTTTCAGGTTGCATTTGGAGCCTACAGTGATCTACTGTGATAACCAGAGCTGCATCAAGCTCTCGGCTAATCTAGTATTTCATGATAGGTCCAAACATATCGACATCAGGTACCATCACATCAGAGATTGTGTTCATCGGAGGATCATGATGCTTTCATATGTTCCCACGGAGGATCAGGATGCCGACATCCTGACGAAGGCGCTCACCAGGAGCAAGTTCGAATTCCACAGAGGCAGGATAGGGATTGCAGATAATCCATATCTTGCTGAGAGGGAGTGTTGAGAATGCGGCAAGATGATGGAGCTTAGTGAAATGAAGTCGCCTTCACTAAGTGGGCCCGCAGGCAAATTCTGGCGCAAAGTCTATTTTTAGACTATGTCTATTTTTAGACATGCGGAGCATAATTTGGGAATTCTACTTGGAGATTCTTAAAGTATGCGACATGTCGGTAAAAATAGATGAGACCCTTATTTTTAGGACCCGGGCTATTTTTAGACTGATCTCCTAAAAATATGGAAGTCAAATATTATTTGCCCTTAATAATATTTTGACTATAAACAGCAGTTTACTCTCTTGGCGCACTTCAGTTTGAGTCATGGAGGTGGCTCATGCAACTGACACAAGGAATCACGTGGTTCCTAGGGTTTGATGGCATCTTGCATGGTTGGCTTCAGTTAGACTTCAGTGGCAGGAGTTTTGGAGGAGTTAACGGGACAGATAGTGGAGTTGTGTTCTATTTGTTTTAGTTGAACTAGTTGGGATTAGTTAACTAACTAATCAACTAGATATGAGTGGAGTAAATTAAATAATATTTAATTTACTAAATAATAACTCATTAGTCAACTCAAGAACACTTCAGTTCACTACAGTGCATGATCAGTTCAGTGGAGACCAGTGGAAGAGGTAGATGAAAGGGTGAGTAAAGCTATCAGTTGGTAGATTTGTTTTGCATGAGATTTGCATTACACTTGGAGGAATTGTCCATGAAAATTACGCAATCAAGGGAAGGGGATTCGAACCTTGAACCTCTTCATATACGGGCCATGATTGCGCAATAGATACAGGCCATGATTGCGCAATAGAGGCAAGGCAATTGGCGGGGAGTTTTGAACCTCAGACTTGTTCAAAACTGAGTCAGATTGTGCGTAACTTCATGAGAGAGTACTGAGTACTTGTGAGGAGTATTGTACTTGTTTGGTCACTTGATTTCTCCATTATAATATACACAATAGCTGCGGGGTTTTCAGCTATAGGCTTTCCCCATACATACTGAGTTAATGTGTGATTGAATTGATGTGAGATTGCTTCTGTTATTTCCGCATGTGACAATTAATTGTAGAAGAAGGTTATGTGTTATGTATGCAATTCGAAATTGATATATGACCAGGTTAATCTTCAGTGAATAAGTGATTTATTCAGCTATTTTCTACAAATCTTGGGGCGTTTCCTAGGACCACATGCAAGGGGGTTGCCTCCCCCGTGACCCCCCCGATGTGACTAGTGCAATGTAACAACACCTAGTAATAGTCGTGGAAATAATGTAATACATACCCAACACTATGAACAATATTCTGTAACCCTTCCTACTCAATTTTGTGCCTTTGTTCTTTAACGATAGTTGGATCTACAATAAAACTTGGATTCCCATGTGGAACATGTTGATAATGCCTTGTAACTCATTGAGGACCCCCATTTGTTCCTTAAGCATTCCAAGTACGATATTGAAACTTCAAAGATCGAATACCTTGGTCACATTGTTAGTCAAGAAGGGGTGCAGTGGACCCCAAAGCAAGTTGAAGGTATGCATGATTAGCCACAACTCAAGACCTTGAATAGCTTGTGTGGTTTCTTAGGACTTACCAAATACTTTAGGAATTTTATGGGGAATCACTAAAATTTACACCATCTTAACAAACCTACTAAAAGAGAAGGTATTTTATGGAATGGTGTTGTTGAGTAGGCCTTCCAGACTTTAAAATAAGTCATGTGCACTACACCCATTTTAGTAGTACCCAATTTACTTGATGTGATGCATTGAGAAGAGGTTCGAGAGATGTGTCAATGCGGTTATGGGACAAAATTTAGTCAATTCCACCTAAGAGAATGATTTCATGGCCATATTTCATGCAGTTGAGGCTTGGCACCCCTATCATGTTTGGAGGTGCTTCTAAATATATATCATCATTCAATTGCAGGTGTTTGCTCGACCACAAATTACCATCCATTAAGCAACACATGTGGGTCAATAAGATGCATTGGTGTGGTTATGAGGTCATATATACGAAAGGCAATGTGGTGTATGCTTTATTGTTGAAATATGGGGAGAAAGGATCTCTCTATCCGTGTTATCCTCACCATACCATATTGGCTCCTCAAAGCTTGTCAAGAATGGTTGGCAATTTACACGATGGTTAAACTCACCCAAATGCTTGAGGAGGATCCCAATCCCCCTCCAAGGTATACATTTTAGTAAAATACCTTAAAGTATAAAGGGTGCATTTTTCTGCTTCAAACTTCTCCTTTAAAATAATGGATCTCAGAGGAGTTGCATTCATCTCCTACCATGATCACTCTGGCTTTCATGATGAAAATAATGAACTATTTTTTTTATATCTATGAGTGGTGCTTGTTGAAGGAGCAAGGGAAAGACGGTGAGAACCCCTGTGGAATTATAAGCCCTACCAATTTCAACCACTTTCTGGGCTCACATTTCCATGGGTTTTAAGGTGAACCTTTCAAAATCAGACAACAAATCTGTAATCAAGGAATACATCAACCACCTTTCTAGGTATGCTCGCTTTTGTACCCTATCACACCCATTTATACCTTCTATAATTACCCATTTTTTAAGTTGCATGGCATGTCCACCACTTCCATTTTTTTGAATCGAGATCTCACATTCACCAACAAATTATGGCAGCAACCATTTAAACTATAGGGTACACGACTGAAAATGAGCACATATTATTTTACCTAAACTAGTGGGAAAACACAAATGGTGAATCTTACAAACCTATATGAGATTATTTTATTTAAAAGGGAAGCGCCAATGGACATAGTGACTACCCCTTATAGAATGTTGGTATAATGCCTCTTATCATGGCGCTACCGAAATGACACTGCATGAATCTGTTGGCAATATGATGCAGAGTGTTGTCCTTGATGGAAACCTACTTGATAAAGTTTATGGAAACCTACTTGATGAAGTTGTCCTTGATGGAAACCTACTTAATAAGTTTCCTATGATAAGCAACCTATGTGTTAAAGATGTAAGAATGATGTATCTCCATAAATGCCAAAAGAGGAGCACTTGAAACAGCAACAAAGAAAAGAGCAAATGAAATATGAAGCTGAGGCAGTTTTAGAAGGGTTAGTTGATTGGAGATCTGGAAAGGCAGCAGAGACATCAGAGAAAACAGTTGCAGAGGAATTGGCATCTGAAACAGTAACTATGAAAAGAGAAAAGCAAGGCAGAGAACAAAGGTCAGCAGACAAAGCAGTATAATGAAGATGCGATGTGATATTTGTATGTGCGATGCAATGATATCGCACATCGCAATCGGCGAAAGAAACAGAGAGGCAGAGTATGCGATTGATCTACGATACGATGCGATGATATAAGGATATATTATTGTATGCGACTTAAGATATAAGATGGGATCCTTATCTCATCGGAAAATATAAGGACAGTGGGTCAGGGTAACAATATTTGCGATTGCGATAAAAGCTCAGACCCGATGGGCGTATAAAACTATGATTAATAAATGTTTAAGGTCCAAAACTAATTGCATCGGCGAAAAAACTATGTAGTGGAGTGCTTATTTAAAATATTTGCGATTGCGATAAAGGATCGGACCCGACGGATTAATAAACCATATTTAATATTTGAACTCCGATAAGAACACTGTTCAGAAACCGCAAGCGGGTTTTATGAAGCCGGTTTTCCCATTTCGCACCGCCTTTCGGGGATAACTGGTAATTTCCGGTTGGGTAGCGATTCCATTGATCGGGTGACACGCATCCCTGTACGACTCCACAAAACCGCCTATCACTATGCGCCATCGCACATTATTTTCAACCATGATGTCCAGCGAAATTGATGAGCGTCGTTGAGCTGGGAAGGGGTCATCGAACGGTGTTCGCTTGATGAAGATGCACGAAGGATTATCCAGTGTACGGTGCGGTAATTTGATTGGTTTGTTAACCATATAGATGGGGCCCGGAGCTAAGTTTTAAAGATTATGACCACGCCGATCCATTGTAAATGATTTATTAATCATAAACTTATATGGCAGAGATAAATTTCCTTTTTGGGTCATTTCGTGTTGTGAAAGAAATTTGTATGCTTTGGGGAGGTCATGACTATAGTAGATTGATTGGACCCGATTATCTATTTTGACCCCGTCCAGGAATACCATTAGCGGTTCGTGGTTTTGACTCATGGTTTTACTAAAGGCAAAACTATATAAGGAGAAGAGAAATAGAGAACGACGTGTGCATGTGCAAGGGTTGATAATAAACGAATCTCTTTTAGAGATATATGTATGAATAAACTCTGATATATCTGAATCTATGGTGCACCTCTGAATATGATGATTGATCAAGATCTTTAGATCAAATGATGATTAATTCCTGGTTTAATCGACTGATGAGATCATGAAGAACATAAGCATGAGTAAGGGTTGTGAATGAATACTTCACTCTGAAGTATATTTGTATGGAATGGGTAACAAATTGCTGAGAGATATGAATTAAGGATGCACCTCTGACGAAAATAAATAAATCTGGTGGCCTACAAGGTATGTTGCGTGGAAGCTATTGGATCCAGTTTGAAAATTGATGAAACGTGGTCCGCAGTGGTGCTGAGGGTCGAAGCCTTCAGTGAGGGGGTTGTAGCTCCCCTCCAGTGGTAACTGGTAAACAAGAGCAGCGGGTATTAGCTCCCTTCCAGGAGAGGCTGGTAAACGAGAGCAGGGGGTCGTAGCTCCCTTCCAGGAGAGGCTGGTAAATGAGAGAAGGTTGTAGCCTTCTGCAGGTGGGTGCCTGCGTGCTGGTATAAGTCTGCACCAGCATATATTGTAAGAATTTTTCTCTATAATAAATATTGAAGACAGAGATTACAGCAGCGGTGGTTTTCTCCCAAATTGGGTTTCCACTTCAAATCTTGGTGTTCATATGTGTTTCTTATGTTTGATGGTTTGTTCTGTTATTTCTGTTCATGCTTACTGCTTATCAATGATGCAATGATCTAAGTAAAGACATAATAAGATCTCTGGACATACAAGTTGGATGCAGTAATGTAACATATGGTTTTAAGAGAAAGGAAAACTAAAAATTGTCAGTCAGCTCTAAAAACTGATTCACCCCCCCCCCCTCTCAGTATTTTTTCCAACAATTGGAATCAGAGCCGGTCCTTCTGCAGAAGCTTGATCGCTTGAAGGAGATCCATCGCAATGGCAAGTCATGAAGGAGTACTTTCTCTAAGGCCACCTCTATTCAATGGAAGTAATCTATTATTCTGGAAGATACGAATAAAAGCATATTTGCAGAGTCTTGGTGCATAAGTATGGGAAATCATGGAAGAAGGTTATCAGTATCTGGAAATTATTCCTACTGATGCAGAACAAAGGAAGAAATATGAAATCAATGCCAAAGAAGTCAATTTTTTATTAGGAAGCATGTCTGAATCTGAATATGTTAAAGTGATGCAGCTGAATTCAGCAAAAGAAATATGGGACAAAATTATTCAAAGCTATGAAGGAGATACAAAGGTAAAAAGTGCAAAACTCCAAACTCTCAGAATTGAATATGAAAATTTAAGGATGCATAGTGATGAGAGTATTGCTAGTTTCTTTTTACGTCTAGATGATATTGTAAATCTTATGAGAAATTTGGGTGAAACCATAACCGATACTACTCTGGTGGAAAAAGTCTTGAGATATTTGACTTCAAAATTTGAGTCAAAAGTATCAACTATTGAAGAAAGGGAAGATCTGTGTTAGCGCTCAAATCTACCTCAGGCTGAAATGAGGTAAAACTCAAGGCCACATCAAACCACGCTCAGCCTCGTAGCTAGCCCTACGAGGATAGGAGAGGGCTCTCTCCGTCAATCTCGATAAAATGAACAATAGGGTGCGAGATGACTTTAAAAGGGAACTGATTTTAGGCTAGTAAAGAGATAGGTATGTTTGATTTTTGATTTTTTTGGGTTTTCGCTGGAGAAATGGGAAAAACAAATTTTGGGTCCGGGGATAAGGTCAGACCTTTGCAGAATTCGAGTTGGGGCGAGGTAGGTGAATGTCTTGATGCTTTTGATTGGATATATGGACGGATTAGAACGATAAGGAGCTGAAGAGGGCAAAGAAGAACTTGGATCCTCTCCAAACAGTCTAAAACATGTAAAACTAAATGAATTCAAAGGCAGAGCACTGTGAACAATGGATTCAACCTCATCTACTCATTCATTTAATTTAAGAAGCATCAGTGAGAAATGGCATACATTAAACATGAAGAAACTTACAGTAAATAGAGAGAAAACACCATCAAGAACAGAACACCACAAGAATCCCAACAGGTGCCGCAAAACCTCTGATCTTTCCTTAGCCAAAATATGAAAAAATATGTACAATGGTGCCAAAAGTTTCCCAAGAGTCCAACCTCTCCAACCTCTGAAAAGGATTGAGAAATTACATCATATAGAGCATCCTAACCCCTTCCCACACCTCTAGGGGTCGAATTCCTCCTTCTAGGAGCAGTTCCAACTAATTCTAAACAAAGAGCTAAAATCTAGGCAGCTAACAACTTGCCTCTAAAAGAGTGGAAACTGATTCATTTACATGATTTTCACCTTTTTGAGAGTGAATATTCTAGAATAGGTAAAAATGAGCCAAAATTACATGTCAGCCATCAATTTACATCATAAAAACCCAAAAATTTCATCCACAAGCAAAACTGGTCCCAACTGGCCGAAATTCTGAGCTGGAAGTTGAAAATTCAGCCAAAAATTTAAGTGGGTAGCGCACCTGAACTGAGTGGGTAGCGCGCCTTTCAACCTGACTTTGAGGCACTTAATGGCATCCAAATTGAGCTCATGATAGCTCGTTGGAAAGCTCTGGATGTTTGCTATCCAACACAAGTGGAATTTCCCAATTTGGAGCTCATTTTCCCCTCCAAAACTTCATTCTCCCAGAAGTACTTCCTGCTGGTGCAAAAGGTGGCAGAGTGATTTTCATGGTGTTTTTGAGCCTTTTGACCATCCAGAACCTGATGAAATGCTTCAGAAATACTTTTATCATGCATAAATTTCCATGACAAATCCAAAAATATAAATTTTTCCTCCAGCAAGTGTCCCAATCATATGGGTAGCGCCCCTGAATTAAGTGGGTAGCGCACCTTTCAACCTGATTTTGAGGCACTTCCCGGCATCCAAATTGAGCTCATGATAGCTAGTTGGAAAGCTATGGATGTTGGCTATCCAACCCAAGTGGAATTTCTCAATTTGGAGTTCATTTACCCTGTCAGAAATCAAATCTCCCAACACTACTCCCAGCAGGTGCATCAATTCTCTTGAGGCAACGGTATTTTTGACATTTCTCTAAAACCATGACACCTGTGTAAAGCGTGAAAGAGGTTTTTCTTCCTTGGGATGTTGTGGACAAAAACCTCTCTCAGTTTTCCAAAATTCATCTTTTATTGCTCTGAAACCTCTTTTGAGTGAAACTTATCCCGATGTGTGAAACAAGGAATTTTGTCGAAATGAAGCGAAATGAAGGGGATAGGGGGCTTCTAAATTCTTGGGGAAATTTTTGGAAGTAGGGAGGGATGTTAGGAAGCAGGGGAAAGTGGAATATCAGAGATTGAGTGAGGGGAAGGGGTCCAAAAGGGAAAAACACAGGCCTAGCCTAGAAAATTGCCAAGTTGTGGCAAGAAACTAGGGTTTGTGCAAAAATGAGGAATTTGAGGGATCTCAGTGATGGGAAGTGTTTAATAAGGTATGTTAAGGATAGGGGAAGGTGTGTGAACATCAGGATACAATTTTTTTCGATGATTTGACCATCCAAGAGAAATTACCTCCAAAACCCTAGGAGAGGGAAATGGACCTTACCTAGGCACAACTGAAGCATGAACGAGGTGTAAAATGACTCTTTGGAACCTGACATGATGATGAAAACCCTCTGAATGATGGCACACTCAGATGAATGGTGACATGAACCGACATTTGGACAGCTTTGGAAGGAGTGAAAGCAAACCCTAGACCTAATGCCTAGTGACCAAATTTTGCTTGAAGACTCATTGAAATGACAAAATTTGACCTTGACACTTTAAAATCACTTTGTAAGAGCATGTTTGATCACTGGAGGAAGGCTGCAAAGGCTGACTCTAACATTGGCTCCAATGGGGATGGTAGCTCCTTGGAGGTGCCAAGAACGGCAGATCTTTGGGAGAGCAGACCAGTGCCTTCATCCATTGGGCCATGAAATCCATTATTTGACAAAACACAAAACTTTTGATACATTTATTAACTGCAAAATTGACTGAAAAGTGACTGAAACTTGACTGAAACCGACTCGATAGCAAACTGAAATAACTTGAAAAAACTGACTCAACAGACCAAACACAAATGACTCATGACTGACTTAAAACAAGAATTTACAAATCTTTTGGAAAAAAGGCAGCAGTCCATCAAGATTTGGAATCATGATGACAACCACCTGCATTCTAATGAAATATGTACAATCATGTATAATTGGCTTTCCAATGTAACCAGTCAAGCAGGTGGCTTCTTGACTGATTTCCCTGATCAGATATGCTGGTCAACAATACAAACTGATAACTGGGCATCCAAAAACATAGCTGACCATGATCTCCTTCATCACTGAACACTGCCATAATCACTTTCACTGCTGACTGTAACAAATCTTCCATTGGATCCTGAAAAACATGAAGATTTACCTCCTGCTGAAAAAACAAGGTGTCTTTCTCTTCTGATTTTGATCTGTCTTTATCATGTACTTCAGTAAAAGTATGCTCCTGGGCTTCAAAAAACTCTGAACAGGCAGATGAGCAGATCTCCTCTTGAGAAAACATTTCAACACATGAGACATATGAAGGAGAATCTGAATGGAAATCCTGAATGTTTTGATCTTCTATAGTATGAATGTACTGTAGGTCATCTTCATATGATATGACAGTCAGATTATCATGTTCCTCATTGCATTCATCAATCATGAGAAAAGAAACTCCAGATGATTCTTGAAGTGCAAAAATGACATTTCTATCATCTACCATAAATTCATCCAAAGGAACTGTTTCACTTACTTGAACAAAAATTCCATCTTGCTTTTCATTAACTGACTGGATTACCTCTTTATGAAGGCTCTGTTCTGATGGAATGAGAACATCTGGATCAAAAACTTTGTCTATGATCTCAACAGAAAAACTATCCTTTTCAGGATTCGGTACAAGGTATGCTTGGTCATTACAATCTGAATCTGGATCTAATATGACTGAGTGGACATTATCACAATCTGCATTTGAAACTTGAATTTCCTGCATGCTCTCTTCTTCTATTGACAGATCTGAAACAAGATCTTCTCTTTCATCACTTTCAGCCATATAGACATCTTCAACATGCTGATCTATAAAGCTGCTTACAGGATTGTCATCCTTTTCAGAAAAGGAAGAAGGTCCACCATCACCTTCTTGACCATGTGCACACTGCAAATCTGCATTAACTTGAGCTGGAACATGACCTTTCAATAGCTGATCTATCTCATCTTCAGTCAGAGGGGATAATGCTTTATGTTTTCTTTTGCTCAAACAGTGATTGTCTTCATTGATTTCAAGTGAAGGAGTGTACTGATTCTCCTCATACTGCTGATCCATTTCATGTAATTCCGGTTCACTGTCAAGATGCAAAATTCCTTCATCTTCCACCACACTAAAATCTTGATCCTGCTGCAAATTTTCATGATCGTCTTTATGCTGCTGAAATGGATTTTCGTACAATGCTTCCATGATCTCATCATCCATGAAATTATCATCTTCATAATATTTCTCAAGGCTTTCAATAAAAGTAGAAGCATGTTTGCAACAGTCATGAACTAGATTTAATGATGGATAAGATGTTTGATATCTTTCAATGAACAAGGCATGAAAATCCTTTAAACAGTAAATACATGCCGGCGGAAAATTTTCATACCAAGATTGGGCTTCACCTTCCAGAGTGGCCAGGAATATCTTCATCAAGCAATATTCAGGAAAATCCACCTTCAACTTGTGAATATGCATGTGAAATCTAACCAGATGTAAAGCAGCATATTTCTTACCATCATCGTTAAACGTAGGCAGACTCCTTGACCAATCTACCTTAGGCATCTTATTCGGAAAACCTGGAATGTGATCTCGGCTCATGGGAGCATATCTTCTTGCAATTCGGTCCATCTTGAAAATCTCACAGCTACTGATCTCCCTGCAGTGAAGTCACCATGAAGCATCGATTTTTGGATTGTTCAGTGAATGAAGTTGCCAGGTGAATGATTTCAGCCTTCCGGTGTCTGATCGTTGTTCACCATCAACCATCAGATCTAAACTTGATACATGTACTGGGGCAATTTACAAGTTAAATGCTACGATTACAAGTTAAACCGGAGATCGACTGAAGCAACGTTTATCTACTTCGCTGATGCATAGCAACAGCGTTTCGAAGGCTACCTGGCGTGACTTCAGACTCCGTCTATAACAAGAAAATTTTTTGAGTTTCTCCCCAGTATGGTCACCACTATGTTAGCGCTCAAATCTACCTCAGGCTGAAATGAGGTAAAACTCAAGGCCACATCAAACCACGCTCAGCCTCGTAGCTAGCCCTACGAGGACAGGAGAGGGCTCTCTCCGTCAATCTCGATAAAATGAACAATAGGGTGCGAGATGACTTACAATGAGAACTGATTTTAGGCTAGTAAAGAGATAGGTATGTTTGATTTTTGATTTTTGGGTTTTCGCTGGAGAAATGGGAAAAACAAATTTTGGGTCCGGGGATAAGGTCAGAGCTTTGCAGATTTCGAGTTGGGGCGAGGTAGGTGAATGTCTTGATGCTTTTGATTGGATATATGGACGGATTATAATGATAAGGAGCTGAAGAGGGCAAAGAAGAACTTGGATCCTCTCCAAACAATGGAAAAAAAGAAAAACTAAATGAATTCAAAGGCAGAGCACTGTGAACAATGGATTCAACCTCATCTACTCATTCATTTAATTTAAGAAGCATGAGTGAGAAATGGAATACATTAAACATGAAGAAACTTACAGTAAACAGAGAGAAAACACCATCAAGAACAGAACACCACAAGAATCCCAACAGGTGCCGCAAAACCTCTGATCTTTCCTTAGCCAAAATATGAAAAATATTTACAATGAGTGCCAAAAGTTTCCCAAGAGTCCAACCTCTCCAACCTCTGAAAAGGATTGAGAAATTACATCATATAGAGCATCCTAACCCCTTCCCACACCTCTAGGGGTCGAATTCCTCCTTCTAGGAGAAGTTCCAACTAATTCTAAACAAGGAGCTAAAATCTAGGCAGTTAACAACTTGCCTCTAAAAGAGTGGAAACTGATTCATTTACATGATTTTCACCTTTTTGAGAGTGAATCTTTTAGAAGAGGTAAAAATGAGCCAAAGTTACATTTCAACCATCAATTTACATCATAAAAACCCAAAAATTTCATCCACAAGCAAAACCGGTCCCAACTGGCCGAAATTCTGAGCTGGAAGTTGAAAATTCAACCAAAAATTTAAGTGGGTAGCGCACCTGAACTGAGTGGGTAGTGCGCATTTCAACCTGATTTTGAGGCACTATCCGGCATCCAAATTGAGCTCAAGATAGCTCGTTGGAAAGCTCTGGATGTTGGCTATCCAACCCAAGTGGAATTTCCCAATTTTGAGCTCATTTGCCCCTCCAAAACTTCATTCTCCCAGAAGTACTTCCTGCTGGTGCAAAAGGTGGCAGAGTGATTTTCATGGTGTTTTTGGGCCTTTTGACCATCCAGAACCTGATGAAATGCTTCGGAAATACTTTTAGCATGCATAAATTTCCATGAAAAATCCAAAAATATAAAGTTTTCCTCCAGCAAGTGTCCCAATCATATGGGTAGCGCCCCTGAATTAAGTGGGTAGCACGCCTTTCAACCTGATTTTGAGGCACGTCCCTGCATCCAAATTGAGCTCATGATAGCTCTTTGGAAAGATATGGATGTTGGATATCCAAAACAAGTATAATTTCTCAATTTGGAGTTCATTTACCCTGTCAAAAATCAAATCTCCCAACACTACTCCCAGCAGGTGCATCAATTCTCTTGAGGCAACGGTATTTTTGACATTTCTCTAAAACCATGACACCTGTGTAAAAAGTGAAGGAGGGTTTTCTTCCTTGGCATGTTTTGGACAAAAACCTCTCTCAGGTTTCCAAAATGCATCTTTTATTGCTCTGAAACATCTTTTGAGTGAAACCTATCCCGATGTGTGAAATAAGGGATTTTGTCGAAATGAAGCGAAATGAAGGGGATAGGGGGCTTCTAAATTCTTGGGGAAATTTTTGGAAGTAGGGAGGGATGTTAGGAAGCAGGGGAAAGTGAAATATCAGAGATTGAGTGAGGGGAAGGGGTCCAAAAGGGCAAAACACAGGCCTAGCCTAGAAAATTGCCAAGTTGTGGCAAGAAACTAGGGTTTGTGCAAAAATGAGGAATTTGGGGAATCTCAGTGATGGGAAGTGTTTAATAAGGTATGTTAAGGATAGGGGAAGGTGTATGAACATCAGGATACAATTTTTTCTAATGATTTGACCATCCAAGAGAAATTACCTCCAAAACCCTAGGAGAGGGAAATGGACCTTACCTAGGCACAACTGAAGCATGAACAAGGTGTAAAATGACTCAATGGAATTTGACATGATGATGACAACCCTCTGAACGATGGTACACTCAGCTGAATGGTGACATGAACCGACATTTGGACAACTTTAACAGGAGTAAAAACAACCCCTAGACCTAATGCCTAGTGACCAAATTTTGCTTGAAGACTCATTGAAATGACAAAATTTGACCTTGACGCCTTAAAATCACTTTGTAAGAGCATGTTTGATCACTGGAGGAAGGCTGCAAAGGCTGACTCTAACAATCTGCAAACTCTTACTATTGTTCAACTACATGGTATTCTAACCGCTTTTGAAATGAGAAAAGAAGGTCCCTCTCAAATCAGAGAAGTTGCCTTTAAGGCATGTGCAAAAGGAAAAGAAAAGGAAGTTGTCAAGGAATCAAGTTATATATCAGAAGAAGAAGAAGAAAATTTTGTGAGAAGACTCCAACCAGGTACTGGAAGATTCAGAGGGAAACAATTTGAAAAGGGAAAGAGTTATTATACAAATGAAGATAATGATGAAATGTCAAATGAGGATGAAGAATATTCTGATCAAGATCTGCAAGTGCTCATGGCAAGGAAGCAAAAGAAGAAGGCTACTCAAAGAAAGGAGATACCTCAGAAAACATGTGCAGCAAAAAATGAAGAAGATGAAACTGTTATTGATTGTTGTTCTTGTGATTCACTTTCTTGTACATGCAATGATAAAGATAGTGAAAGTAACAATGGGTCTAGAAGCAAATCTCAAGATCAATGATGAAGATCAAGTTAAAAGGAAGGAATCTATCTACAAAGATGTGATCTCTATAATGAATGAACAGATAAACAAGTAACAAAGGTTGTATGATTATGCAACCAATCATGGTGAAGGACTTAAAGCATAAATCATCTCTCTCAAAACAGATCTGGAAAAATCAAATAAGAAGAATGAAGAAATTTTACAAACTTTTGAAGAACAAGAAAATGGGTTGAAAGAAGAGATTTTAAAATTGAATGATCAAGTAGAAGAAGGAAGAAGGGTCGAAGAAAGTATGAAGAAGCAATGCCAAATATTGTAAGTTGAGGTAAACATTCTAAAAGGTAAATTAGAAGAAAAAGATAAACTCTTGAGGTTTCAAGATAGTACTAAGATTCTGGACAATATTCTTAGTAGTCAAAGGTCTCCTTCTGTTAAATTTGGTCTTGGTTTTCATGAAACCGTTAAAGGAGAATCTAGTTCACAAGAAAGTGCTAAAGATTCAAAGGATATCAATGCAAAACCTGAAGTGTTGAAAGAAACAAAAGGTCAACCGACAATCATGAACTCTCAAAAGAAATCATTCCCTCCTAACTATAGAAGCATCAATCGATTCTCTCCTTTGATCAATAATGTTGAATTCTTTAAATGTCATAATTATGGGCATGTTGCAGCCAATTGTAGAAGCAGATTGTTTCAGTCACAAACAAACAGATTCTACACAGAAAGGTACTCAGGTTTCTTTAAGGGATATTGTTTTTCATGCAGCAAGTTTGGTCATAAAGCAACTGATTGCAATAGAAGAAAGAATAGAAAAACACATTATGATCCCTATGCTTACTTTTCTGGTCACACAAGATGTTATTCTTGTAACAAGTATGGACATGTAGAAAAAGAATGCAGGATGAATAGATCTGAGAAATTGGATAAATTTCAGCACACAATAAGAAACTTAAAGCAAAGCTGGAAAAAGAAGGAGGACCGGTCAGAAACGTAGGGAATATTGACCCTACTGCAGTCATCTGTTTCCAAAAATTTTACTTATCATAATGATTGCAGGAGTGATGTGAGATACATTATAGGAATCAGTAATGTATCATCATAGGGGGAGAAATGAATGATAGTTGTGTTTATTTCTAACAGTGCATCTGATGTAAAGAAGACAGGTACAGGTGGCATAAGTTCAGGGGGAGCATTAGCCTTGTTGAGAATAATGCATTGTTGGCATTATGATGGTTCTAAAATATGACCTCTCTCTTGAGGTATTTTTGTTCCAAAAAAAAGAAAAACATACAACAAATGGCATATTTCTATCACAAGAAAAATATCTTAAACAAATACTGAAAACGTATGGCATGGAGGAGTGCAAATGATATATGGTTATGGATAAGCCCTGATTGTTTCTTTGCTGAAGAGTATCTTTTTCACACATGGATGAGATGGAAGTCTTATGATTCGGATATAAGGACAGATCATGCAGAATTTGATGTTGATGATTTTTGTCATGGTTGAGACCTTTTATACATAATTCCTACACATGATACATCATGATTATGAAATAAACATAAATAATGAAGATCTTGGTGATAACAGATCACATGGATGATTACTTGACACATATTTTCTATTGAAGAAGTTGTTCTGGTATGATAATTCCTCTTGGGAAGAATATGTTGATACTAAGAAAGAGCCTCAAGGCTTGGTTAATAGATGTGCTTATGCTACAATTATTGGATGACATCTCGAAAAACACAAATTTCGTGGTGTTGATTGGCATTCTCGGTGATGTTTCAAATTTCTCATATTTCTATATGTTTTGATGAAGATGCCTTGATGGATTTGATGGTGAAAGTGTTCAGGATGAACAAGCTAAGGGGAGCTTTGTCTTATGAAAAGGGATGCATTGTTTGCATTCTAATTATTTGTTGTGGTCTCACGATCTCATGCTTGAGATTCTTTTGTCTTGATTGTATGTTATAATGTGATGAAAAGGTGATGTTGAGACTTATGATGTAATATTCAATATGTAAATCCACTTGATTGGATCATTCATGTAAGTTTGAGCCCTTGGTGATAGGAAAGGTCATAGAGTCATGTACTTCATTGAATATTATGATTGAATATTCATCATGAACTTAGGGGGAGCATGGTAACTTCTGTACACATCAGATCTATAGAGCTCTTCTTTCTACAAGAGAAGAAAAACCTTATTTTTGTTTTGATCCACCCTTTGCCCTTGATTTCAAAGGGGGAGAGTATCATGGTGTTTGAATAATGATTCTAATCAATGTATCTATCTGTTGTGGTGATAAAACACCATCATGGTTGTCATCAAGTCCAAAGGGGGAGATTGTTGGAAATATGATGCAGAGTGTTGTCCTTGATGGCAACCTACTTGATAAAGTTGATGGAAACCTACTTGATGAATTTTCCTTGATGGAAACCTACTTGATAAGTTGCCTATGATAAGCAACCTATGTGTTAAAGATGTAAGAATGATGTATCTCCATCAATGTAAAAAGAGGAGCACTTGAAATAGCAACAAAGAAAAGATCAAATGAAATATGAAGCTGAGGCAGTTTTAGAAGGGTTATTTGATTGGAGATCTAGAAAGATAGCAGAGACATCAGAGAAAACAGTTGCAGAGGAATTGGCATCTGAAACAGTAACTATGAAAAGAGAAAAGCAAGGCAGAGAACAAAGGTCAGCAGACAAAGCAGTATAATGAAGATGCGATGTGATATTTGTATGTACGATGTGATGAGATCGCACATCGCAATCGGCGAAAGAAACAGAGAGGCAGAGTATGCGATTAATCTGCGATGCGATGTGATGATATAAGGATATATTATTGTATGTGACTTAAGATATAAGGTTGGATCCTTATCGCATCAGAAAATATAAGGACAGCGGGTCAGGGTAACAAGATTTGTGATTGCGATAAAAGCCCGGACCCGATGGGCGTATAAAACTATGATTAATAAATGTTTAAGGTCCAGAACTGATCGCATCGGCGAAAAAACTATGTAGTGGAGTGCTTATTTAAAATATTTGTGATTGCAATGAAGGAACGGACCCGACGGATTAATAAACCATATTTAATATTTGAACTCCAATAAGAACACTGTTCAAAAACCGCAAGCGGGTTTTATGAAGCCGATTTGCCCATTTCACACTGCCTTTCGGGGATAACCAGTAATTTCCTGTTGGGTAGAGATTCCATTGATCGGGTGACACGCGTCCCTGTATGACTCCACAAAACCACCTGTCATTATGCGCCATCGCACGTTATTGTTCGACCATAGATGTCCTGCGAAATTGATGAGCGTCGTTGATCTGGGAAGGGGTCATCGGACGGTGTTCGCTTGATGAAGATGCACAAAGGCTTATCCAGTGTATGGTGTGGGAATTTGATTGGTTTGTTAACCATATAGATGGGGCCTGGAGCTAAGTTTTAAAGATTATGACCACGTCGATCCATTGTAAATGATTTATTAATCATAAACTTATATGGCAGAGATAAAGTTCCTTTTTGGGTCATTTCGTGTTGTGAAAGCAATTTTGTATGCTTTGGGGAGGTCATGACTATAGTAGATTGATTGGACCCGATTATCTATTTTGACCCCATCCAGGAATACCATTAGTGGTTCGTGGTTTTGACTCATGGTTTTACTAAAGGCAAAACTATATAAGGAGAAGAGAAATAGAGAACGACGTGTGCATGTGCAAGGGTTGATAATAAATGAATCTCTTTTAGAGATATATGTATGAATAAACTCTGATATATCTAAATCTATGGTGCACCTGTGAATATGATGATTGATCAAGATCTTTAGATCAAATGATGATTAATTCCTGGTTTAATCGACTGATGAGATCATGAAGAATGTAAGCATGAGTAAGGGTTTTGAATGAATACTTCACTCTGAAGTATATCTGTATGGAATGGGTAACAGATTGCTAAGAGATCTGAATTTAGGATGCACCTCTGACGAAAATAAATAAATCTGGTGGCCTGCAAGGTATGTTGTGTGGAAGCTATTGGATCCAGTTTGAAAATTGATGCAACGTGGTCCACAGTGGTGCTGAGGGTCGAAGCCTTCAGTGAGGGGGTTGTAGCTCCCCTCCAGTGGTAACTGGTAAATGAGAGCAGGGGGTAGTAGCTCCCTTCCAGGAGAGGCTGGTAAATGAGAGCAGGGGGTCGTAGCTCCCTTCCAGGAGAGGCTGGTAAACGAGAGAAGGTTTTAGCCTTCTGTAGGTGGGTGCCTGCATGCTGGTATAAGTCTGCACCAGCATATATTGTAAGAAGTTTTTTCTATAATAAATATTGAAGACAGAGATTACAGCAGCGGTGGTTTTCTCCCGAATTGGGTTTCCACCTCAAATCCTGGTGTTCATATGTGTTGCTTATGTTTGATGGTTTGTTCTGTTATTTCTATTCATGCTTACTGCTTATCAATGATGCAATGATCTAAGTAAAGACATAATAATATCTCTAAACATACAAGTTGGATGCAGTAATGTAACATATGGTTTTAAGAGAAAGGAAAACTAAAAATTGTCAGTCAGCTCTAAATACTGATTCACCCCCCCCCCCCCGGCTCAGTATTTTTCCCAACAATTGGAATCAGAGCCAGTCCTTCTGCAGAAGCTTGATCGCTTGAAGGAGATCCATCGCAATGGGAAGTCATAAAGGAGTACTTTCTATAAGGCCACCTCTATTCAATGGAAGTAATCTATTATTCTGGAAGATACGAACAAAAGCATATTTGCAGAGTCTTGGTGCAGAAGTATGGGAAATCGTGGAAGAAGGTTATCAGTATCTGGCAATTATTCCTACTGATGCAGCACAAAGGAAGAAATATGAAATTAATGCCAAAGCAGTCAATGTTTTATTAGGAAGCATGTCTGAATCTGAATATGTTAAAGTGATGCAGCTAAATTCAGCAAAAGAAATATGGGACAAAATTATTCAAAGCTATGAAGGAGATACAAAGGTAAAAGTGCAAAACTCCAAACTCTCATAATTGAATATGAAAATTTAAGGATGCATAGTGATGAGAGTATTGCTAGTTTATTTTTACGTCTAGATGATATTGTAAATCGTATGAGAAATTTGGGTGAAACCATAACTGATACTACTCTGGTGGAAAAAGTCTTGAGATCTTTGACTTCAAAATTTGAGTCAAAAGTATCAGCTATTGAAGAAAGGGAAGATCTGCAAACTCTTACTATTGTTCAACTACATGGTATTCTAACCGCTTTTGAAATGAGAAAAGAAGTTCCCTCTCAAATCAAAGAAGTTTCCTTTAAGGCATGTGCAAAAAGAAAAGAAAAGGAAGTGGTCAAGGAATCAAGTTATATATCAGAAGAAGAAGAAGCAAATTTTGTGAGAAGACTCCAACCAGGTACTAGAAGATTCAGAGGGAAATAATTTGAAAATGGAAAGAGTTATTATACAAATGAAGATAATGATGAAATTTCAAATGAGGATGAAGAAGATTATGATCAAGATCTGCAAGTGCTCATGGCAAGGAAGAAAAAGAAGAAGGCTACTCAAAGAAAGGAGATACCTCAGAAAACATGTGCAGCAAAAAATGAAGAAGATGAAACAGGTATTGATTGTTGTTCTTGTGATTCACTTTCTTGTACATGCAATGATGAAGATAGTGAAAGTAACAATATGGGTCTAGAAGAAAATATCAAGATCAATGATGAAGATCAAGTTAAAAGGAAGGAATCCATCTACAAAGATGTGATCTCTAGAATGAATGAATAGATAAACAAGTATCAAAGGTTGTATGATTATGCAACCAATCACAGTGAAGGACTTAAAGCATAAATCATCTCTCTCAAAACAGATCTAGAAAAATCAAATAAGAAGAATGAAGAACTTTTACAAACTTTTGAAAAACAATAAAATGGGTTGAAAGAAGAGATTTTAAAATTGAATGATCAAGTAGAAGAAGGAAGAAGGGTCGAAGAAAGTATGAAGAAGCAATGCAAAAGATTGGAGGTTGAGGTAAATATTTTGAAAGGTAAATTAGAAGAAAAAGATAAACTCTTGAGGTTTCAAGATAGTACTAAGATTCTAGACAATATTCTTAGTAATCAAGGGTCTCCTTCTGTTAAATTTGGTCTTGGTTTTCATGAAACGGTTAAAGGAGAATCTAGTTCACAAGGAAGTGCTAAAGATTCAAAGGATATCAATGCAAAATCTGAAGTGTTGAAAGAAACAGAAGGTCAACCGACAATCATGAACTCTCAAAAGAATTCATTCCCTCTTTTGATCAATAATGTTGAATGCTTTAAATGTCATAATTATGGGCATGTTGCAGCCAATTGCAGAAGCAGATTGTTTCAGTCACAAACAAACAGATTCTACACAGAAAGGTACTCACGTTTCTTTAAGGGATATTGTTTTTCATGCAGCAAGTTTGGTCATAAAGCAGCTGATTGCAATAGAAGAAAGAATAGAAAAACACGTTATGATCCCTATGCTTACTTTTCTGGTCACACAAGATGTTATGCTTGTAACAAGTATGGACATGTAGAAAAAGAATGCAGGATGAATAGATCTGAGAAATTGGATAAATTTCAGCACACAATAAGAAACTTCAAGCAAAGTTGGAAAAAGAAGGAGGACCGGTCAGAAACGTAGGGAATATTGACCCTAATACAGTCATATGTTTCTAAAAAATTTACTTATCATAATGACTGCAGGAGTGATGTGAGATACATTATAGGAATCGGTAATGTATCATCACAGTGGCAGCAATGAATGATAGTTGTTTTTATTTCTAACAGTGCATCTGATGTAAAGAAGACAGGTACAGGTGGCATAAGTTCAAGGGGAGCATCAGCCTTGCTGAGAATAATGCATTGTTGGAATTATGATGGTTCTGAAATATGACCTCTCTCTTGAGTTCTTTTTGTTCCAAAAAGAAGAAAAACAAACAACAGATGGCATATTTCTATCACAAGAAAATACTAAAAGCGTATGGCATGGAGGAGTGCAAATGATATATGGTTATGGATAAGTCCTGATTGTTTCTTTACTAAAGAGTATCTTTTTCACACATGGATGAGATGGAAGTCTTATAATTCGGAGATAAGGACAGATCATGCAGAATTTGATGCTGATGATTTTTGTCATGGTTGAGACCTTTTATACATAATTCCTACTCATGATACATCATGATTATGAAATAAATATAAATCATGAAGATCTTGGTGATATCAGATCACATGGATAATTACTTGACACATATTGTCTATTGAAGAAGTTGTTATGGTATGATAATTCCTCTTGGGAAGAATATGTTGATACGGCAAAGAGCCTGAAGGCTTGGTTACAGACGTGATTATGCTACAATTATTGGATGACATCTGAAAACACAGCTGTGGTGCTTATTGGTATCTCTGGTGATGTTTCAGCTCTCATATTTCTATATGTTTTGATGAAGATGCCTTGATGATTTGATGGTGAAATTGTTCAGGATGAATAAGCTAAGGGGGAGCTTTTGTCTTATGAAAAGGATGCATTGTTGGCATTCTAATTATTTTTTGTGGTCTGATCTCATGCTTGAGATTCTTTGGTCTTGATTGTATAAGTTATAATGTGATGAAAAGGTGATGTTGAGACCTATGATGTAATATTCAGTCATATGTAAATCCACTTGGTTGGATCATTGATGTAAGTTTGAGTCCTTGGTGATAGGAAAGGTCATAGAGTCATGTACTTCATTGAATATTATGTTTGAAGATTCAGCATGAACTCAGGGGGAGCATGGTAACTTCAGTACACATCAGATCTACAGAGCTCTTCTTCCTACAAGAGAAGAGAAACCTTGTTTTGGTTTTGATCCGACCTTTGCCCTTGATGTCAAAGGGGGAGAGTATCATGGTGTTTTAATAATGATTCTAATCAATGTATCTATCTGTTGTGGTGATCAAACACCATCATGGTTTCCATCAAGTCCAAAGGGGGAGATTGTTGGCAATATGATGCAGAGTGTTGTCCTTGATGGCAACGTACTAGATAAAGTTGATGGCAACCTACTTGATGAAGTTGTCCTTGATGGAAACCTACTTAATAAGTTGCCTATGATAAGCAACCTATGTTAAAGATGTAAGAATGATGTATCTCCATCAATGCCAAAAGAGGAGCACTTGAAACAGCAACAAAGAAAAGAGCAAATGAAATATGAAGTTGAGGTAGTTTTTGAAGGGTTAGTTGATTGGAGATCTGGAAAGGCAGCAGAGACATCAGAGAAAACAGTTGCAGATGAATTAGCATCTGAAACAGTAACTATGAAAAGAGGAAAGCAAGGCAGAGAACAAAGGTCAGCAGACAAATCAGTATAATGAAGATGCGATGTGATATTTGTATGTGCGATGAGATGAGATCGCACATCAAAATCAGCGAAAGAAACAGAGAGGCAGAGTATGCAATTGATCTGCGATGCGATGCGATGATATAAGGATATATTATTGTATGCGACTTAAGATATAAGGTGGGATCCTTATCGCATCAGAAAATATAAGGACAGCGGGTCAGGGTAAGAATATTTGCGATTGCGATAAAAGCCCAGGCCCAATGGGCGTATAAAACTATGATTATTAAATGTTTAAGGTCCAGAACTTATCGCTTCGGCGAAAAAACTATGTAGCGGAGTGCTTATTTAAAATATTTCCAATTGCGATAAAGGACCAGACCTGACGTATTAATAAACCATATTTAATATTTGAACTCCGATAAGAACACTATTCAGAAACCACAAGCGGGTTTTATGAAGCCGATTTTCCCATTTCACACCGCCTTTCGGGGATAAGCGGTAATTTCCGGTTGGGTAGCAATTCCATTGATTGGGTGACACGCGTCCCTGTACGACTCCACAAAACCGCCTGTCACTATGCGCCATCGCATGTTATTGTTCGACCACGGATGTCCAGCGAAATTGATGAGCGTCGTTGATCTGGGAAGGGGTCATCGGACGGTGTTCGCTTGATGAAGATGCACGAAGGATTATCCAGCGTACGGTGCAGGAATTTGATTGGTTTGTTAACCATATAAATGGGGCCCAGAGCTAAGTTTTAAAGATTATGACCACGCCGATCCATTGTAAATGATTTATTAATCATAAACTTATATGGCAGAGATAAAGTTCCTTTTAGGGTCATTTCGTGTTGTGAAAGCAATTTTGTATGCTTTGGGGAGGTCATGACTATAGTAGATTGATTGGACCCGATTATCTGTTTTGACCCCGTCCAGGAATACCATTAGCGGTTCATGGTTTTGACTCATGGTTTTACTAAAGGCAAAACTATATAAGGAGAAGAGAAATAGAGAACGACGTGTGCATGTGCAAGGGTTGATAATAAACGAATCTATTTTAGAGATATCTGTATGAATAAACTCTGATATATCTGAATCTATGGTGCACCTGTGAATATTATGATTGATCAAGATCTTTAGATCAAATGATGATTAATTCCTGGTTTAATCGACTGATGAGATCATGAAGAACGTAAGCATGAGTAAGGGTTGTGAATGAATACTTCACTCTGAAGTATATCTGTATGGAATGGGTAAAAGATTGCTAAGAGATCTGAATTAAGGATGCACCTCTGACGAAAATAAATAAATCTGGTGGCCTGCAAGGTATGTTGTGTGGAAGCTATTGGATCCAGTTTGAAAATTGATGAAACGTGGTCTGCAGTGGTGCTGAGGGTCGAAGCCTTCAGTGAGGGGGTTGTAGCTCCCCTCCAATGGTAACTAGCAAACAAGAGTAGGGGGTAGTAGCTCCCTTCTAGGAGAGGCTGGTAAACGAGAGCAGGGGGTCATAGCTCCCTTCCAGAAGAGGCTGGTAAATGAGAGAAGGTTGTAGGCTTTTGCAGTTGGGTGCCTGCGTGCTGGTATTAGTCTGCACCAGCATATATTGTAAGAATTTTTCTCTATAATAAATATTGAAGATAGAGATTACAGCAGCGGTGGTTTTCTCCCGAATTGGGTTTACACCTCAAATCCTTGTGTTCATATGTGTTGCTTATGTTTGATGGTTTGTTCTGTTATTTCTGTTCATGCTTACTACTTATCAATGATGCAATGATCTAAGTAAAGACATAATAAGATCTTTGGACATACAAGTTGGATGCAGTAATGTAACATATGGTTTTAAGAGAAAGGAAAACTAAAAATTGTCAGTCAGCTCTAAATACTTATTCACCCCCCCCCTCCCCCCCCTCTCAGTATTTTTCCCAACAGAATCTCTCTATGGCTAAAAAATCCTGGTAGTGGCTTCAACTTTACCAATTACATCCAAGGTTCACAAAGTGGATCGCATGCTTCACAACAAATAAGTTTTTCCCCATGTTATCACACACAAATTTTCAGTTTTGATTGACAGGGTCACTCACATAGGTTTCATTTTGTCTCAATAGGTTGGTTCATGAAATTGATGATAAATCCATGGAATAAACATGTATCCTACGTCTAAAACATGCCATTAGTCATGTCCAAATTCCACTTTAGGTTCACATACATGGTTTCAAATCAAGGTAATGCCACAAGTCTACTTTTTCATGGTTCTACAGCGAATATAACTGCAAAATGGCAGATTTCGCTACAGAATCACCTGACCAGTCCGTAGCGAATCTGCCAATTTTATATCTGTTTTTGCTGCGGAATCATATTTTTCTGCATCAAAAAAGAGGACGATGAGTTGTCAAAATTCTAATGGTTAGGGATAAACGTGAGGTCATCTAATTCGTTATCATGATCACCCAAGCATGCAAATGTGTAAATACCCTAATCATTATCTTTCACTCCCACATTTGTCATCATGCTCTCCACTTTGAAATTCCATTTTTTAAACTCATCCCAAAGCACCTCTATGTCATCTGTTGTTTCAATTTTTGCATGCAGCAGTCCACTATCATCTCTGAGAAGTTGAATCCCACCACAAGCAGCTTGTTGTTTAGTTTTTCTCTTTGCAAGTGTCACGGTGAAGGAGGTAGCATGGTTATAAAAGAGGATGGTTATGAAGAAGAAAGTAAAAAAGGGAGGCTCTTGTGTGAGATACGAGCCCACGGACCTCAAGCTACTAAATTAAGACCCTAGTTTTGTGGAAGCATTTAGCAATGTCGGATGCCTGAACTTCTATCAGAAACTTTGAAGGTGTTATGTCCTCGTAATTTGTCAGATTGGCAAGGGAAAATGTACAAGGGTAACATCAAACCAGTCTTTGGAGTCCTAGGACCTATCCTTCCTAGACTCAGAGAGGGCTCTCTCTATGTTTGTGCAAAATATGTGAACTTGATAGGTTTTAGGGTTTTGATTTTAGGTTAGTTATAAGGATTAGGGTTTGTTTGTTTGTTTGTTTGGTTGGGTAGGTTGTCAAGCATAAACATATAGGGTAGGAGAGGTTTAGACCATTGGGCTATGGATTCTATAAAAGGTATCAAAAGATATAATAATAGGTCAAGGATTCTTCAGAGGGCAACTTAACAGGGTTGAATGGATCTTCAAGGCTGATGTGAGTGAAGTGAGCAATAAATTGTGAACATAGTAGGTGCAAAGGGCAGTTAAGAATCCTTTGTCAAATACTACAACAAGAAGGGCCTTTGAGATCAGTATGCATAAGAAAATAACCAAGAGCATACTAATAAATTCTTTGACTAAACCCTAACAAGAAAACATTAAGACAACAATTTAGTAAACCCTAGAGAACCGGGAACTCCTAACCTCTCTAGCTATCTACCTTCAGTCAAAGAAAACATGCAAGGAAACATATAGCAAAGATCAAAGAAGAGGGAACTCCTAACTTCATTAATCAAGCTATAGAGACCTCCAAAGAAACTATTTAGGGTAAGTAAAGGGCATGGAAAATCATAGACCTCTTTAACTAAACCTAATCAGCAATACTTCGAAGTAAAGACCTCAAAAACAATGTTTGAGTGATTCCAAAGGGCAGGGCTAACCATAAACCTCTTTGGGACTGACTCTATTGAATCATTCTTGAGATAAAAAATCTCAGTGGGATTAGAGAGTAACTAAGAATTCTCTAAACTAACCAAGTAGAGGAAAAACTTGAAAGCAAGAGGAGCAGACAGACTTAATGAGCTTTGACAGCATAACTTAAGCTAAATTTTCTGTTCTAATGCAAGAAAGATATGACAAAATATGTAAAATATAAGAAAATGAAAACAAAACAAGAAAGACATCATCATTAGCCATGTTCATGAATCCTGCAAAGTGCTTGGCTCCATTGTTATTCAGTCCAAAAATATCTACAAGGCTCTGAAGCCAAAAACTCCTCACAAATCAAAGTCTATGAGGTTTTTCTCCATAATCAACCAAAATTTACAATGAGGCTTCCATGCTCTATTTAACTTGCAAGGAAGACCAAAACCCTAACTAGGGTTTGAAAATATCAACAACTACTCATAAATACCATTTATGTGCAAAGAGACCATGCAAGGCCCAAGACACAAAATATCTAATGCAATAAATGAAAAATAACTCTTAACACCTAAATTTGGAGTGATTTGCCCAAAAAACCATAAAAATATATGTTTTCCATAAATGAGTGTCTTTTGTTGACTTTTGTAGATAAGGGCGCAGCAGTGAGGTCCAAAGGTGCAGCGCATGCACGGGAAAACTGAGTCATCTTGCATCCAAGTTTTGAAGGCCTTCCCGATGTCGGAATGGGCTCTATGATGGCTCTTTGGAAAGCCTGTTGAGTCTAATTTCCAAAAATTCCCTTGGTTTTCTGATTGGGCCTCATTTTAATATTCGAAAATCAAAACTCCCAAGGCTGATAAGGGCGTAGTGCCAACCCTGAAAACTAGGCAGAAAGGTGAAATTTTGGGTGTTTTTGACCCTTTTGGGGGACCAGTCTTGCTCCAAATGAGTTGAAACTTGGTGAGTATGATGTCCTTGGCCGAAAGAACCCAAAAATGCCAAGTTTTCCTCCAATGGATGCCTGAGGAAAAAGCACAGCGCCAAGGGTGATGCACCCTTGGCCCTCAAAATCAGTCAAAATTTCATAAGTGCATAAATGTGCCCAAAGTTGGATTTTGTTCAGTTGATTATGTTCGGGAGGATTTGTAAGGGGTGTATCAGAAATTTCACAAATTTTTTCTTCCTCCTTTGCCTTTTTTAGGGTCTTTCCATATTCTTCATTTCTTTCTGCACTAATTTGTGCTTCATCACCATTTGTCTCACTATCCTGTTTTTCACTGCCTCCTGCATTGCTTTCATCACCACTAATTTCCTCTTCATTTACATTAGCCTTACTGCCCTCACTATTTGATTTACCTTTGATTGATGCACCTTACTATTCCTTGCACTATTTTTGTGGGCTTCAATTCTCTTTGTTTTATCATTGCCAAGATTATCACTATCATTAGCCTTACTGTCCTTACTGACATCATGGTCATCATTATTTGGCTCACTGACATCTTGACTTTCTGACCTATTTCCTTCTTCACTACCTTCTTGCTTTAATGCCCTCTGTCATACTGACATCTGCCTCCTCATTTCTTAACTTTTCATTGCTTCCTTTCTCTTTTTACATTTGATTGCTCATGCCTTTAAAACAAAGCCCTAGGTCCTTACCAGCATTTGAAGACCCTTGGAGGAGGCCTAAAGAATTTTTTGATGTGATTTGGGCATTTGCAGGGCTTAGAAGCCTTCCTGGCTAAACATACAGTGCCTGCCCGAGGTGTCGGGTCGGCCAAAAGCGTAGCACACAAGTGAATGGCTTGTCGAGTCGGGATGAACGTGCAAGTTTGTGTGCCAAGCGCACAGCGCCACAGTCTATCTACCCGGCCTGTCGGGCTTGTTGGGTGAATGCACAACGTTCGGCCAAACTTGCAGCGCACACCTCCAGGCATGTAGCGCACACCTCCAAGCGTGCAACGCAGTATAAATTTGCATGGGAGGAGTTGCTGAACGCGCAACGCCCGACTCCAGGCGTGTAGCACCAATACAGGGGCGTAGCGCCTCAACACTTAGCCAATTTTGGCTCAAAAACTCACAGTTTTTTCTTTCTTTGACAATTTTGATGCTTTGCAATGGCACTATGAGTCATATGAAAAACCAAAATGACCTTTAGGAATTAAATTTAATCTTTGCAAACTTATTTCCTACTGTGTTAAACATTTCTTGCCCTCTTCACTGATATTTCTCCTTGTGCCTTAGGTTACTGAAATCACTGAATTAGCTTTTCTCTTGTTCTTTGAAACTTGGCATGTTTATTTTGATGATTTGCAATGTTTGCATAGACTAGCATCCTCCAATTTTCTGTGGTTATCATTGTGCATCTCAACTTCAACCTTTCACCTTTTGTTACTAACCCTCTTACATTGTTTACATGTAGGTGATTGAAATGATGGGCTTGACCCTGCCTTTGACTGATACCCATTTACTCATTTTTTCTGCAGGTTTACTTCGATGAATTTGATTTCTTTTGGTCAAGGAGGCATGATATGTTCCCTTTGACACCTCTGTGATGATTACACACAAAAATAATCTTCACTTTCTTAATCATTCCTTTGCATGCAACATGGATCTGAACTTATCTCTTTTGCTTATTTAGGCATGACATCTCTTTAAACATTTTTGGAGACCTAGCCTGATAGCAGCTTCTTCAAAATCCTGTGTGGTCAACACTATGAAACTTAGCTTTTTCTCCCTGTTTGGCAATTCATCAAACACCTTTGAAAGGATTTTCCCTAGCAATAGGTTCAACACTTTCTTCATACCATTTCTGCATTTGATCACTATGTTGGCACTTTGCTGGACTGCCAAGTGTAAAACCCTAGTTCTTCTTAAAGCCAAGTGCTTCCTGTCTTCTTTGCTGCAAGATGTTCTTCATTAGGCACAAACCACTTACCTCATGAATTTCTTCTGTTGATTGACCTCTTAACACTTCTGCCAAAGTGTTAAGCTTGTTCATTACCTCATGTGTAGACCTTGAAAATGAATGGTAATCTTCTTGGGGAATGATGATTTTGAAACATATGAAACCCTAATTGATCTAGTGGGGGTTTTTTACCATGATCTTTGACTGAAATTTAGTTTGGATTTTTTAATTATAAAGATAGAGTATTGACAAAGTGATGTAATGAAGATCCAAAATCCAATGTACTTGATTTATCTAAAGAGCCTATAGAGATAGTTTTGAGACCATCATTGCTTGAGGAATTTAGGAATCATGGGAAATGAGTTTAGGCTATAGGTAACCCTAAGTGGAAAATGGAGTTATGGGGAAGGGAAAACGGAGTAGTGAGGTTATAGGCAGGAAAAAAGGACGAAGATGAGTTGCACAAGCCCATAAGTAGTTTCTCAAGGAATGGCAGGGTGACTATGAAAAGGAAAGATGGTAGAATAGTGAAAATTTTCTTCTAAGGATAATGAAGGCAGTGAGATTTCTAAAACTCGCAATGTTCAAATAATTTTGTTTTTAGAAATATAGGACCAATATTTAGTCATTTACAGATAGTAAAAATTACGTATGACTAAGAGTGGCTCCACTTGGGGAGGGCAGCTCCTTTTCAGGAGGTGTCCAGTACCTTAGAGCTCAAATCTCTGAGTTTTGCAGACCAATGCCTTACTTGCACTTTGCAAATCTCCCTTCCTTCATTTGTTGATGGTCTCTTGAAGCTATGATCTCACAAATATGAAAGGAAATTATTGCTTCAACATTAGTTCTACCTACCCATCTTACTTTACCTAACATTTTTTCTTTGGGTGCACTTGAACTGGAAAACCCTTGACATTATTTTCTTTTGAAAGCATAAAAAACTATCTACTTGTACCCTTATCACTTCCAAGAGTTCAGATTAGGCTAATGAACTCTCTTTATTCTCTACCTATTCTACTCATTTGTCAAGGTTAAGATGTTTGACAAACTTTATTCTCTTATCTACTGACATGAAATTGAAAACATGACTAAACCAAAATTGAGCAATCTGATTCACCATGGGCTATGGAATTTGTACAAGCTGCACACAGAAATTATTTTTGTATAAAAAAAACTAGAAAACATGAGCGTTTTGATCTATCATTTGTTAGGCATCCCTATCTTTCTCTTTGGTTCAGATTTGAGCATTAAGAACCAGCAGTTTCTTCCTAATCTATCCTACTGACAAGTCAAGCTTAAATGGTTTGACAAGTCTCCTTTCACTAACCTATCAGCAGAAATTCAAAACATGTTCAGCCATGATTAGGCTAGATGACTAAACAAGATTATTTTTCTTCAACAAGTAGTGGCATTTAGGCTTGCACACTTTTAGCAATACTCCTTTTGGGTATGGGTTTGTAACTCTTTTTAATTCTGCCCTCTTTTTCTTCTTTTCTTTATTTTTTGTGTTTTCATTTTTCAGTCAAAAATAATTTGAAACTAAAGCTAGAAAGATGCTCATGGTGCTGAGCTTATTTTCATACCTATATATATCCTAATCTAACTTACATATGACATATATTCATTTGGTGAACTCTCTTTTCCAATACAACCAATCAAGTAGATGATTCCATGAGTGATATTTGTTCATCTCTTTGAGTGTATTGAAGAAACCAAAAGGCCACTCCCACCTTACTTGTGTTTGAGCAGTAGTACCTAAAATTTTCTTTAAACCTTGCATCAATCTGCTTCTGACATATTTTACTCCCTCTTTAGATGTCTCTAAGAAATCAACATAGGGATCTTGAAACAATACCTGGCTCTAAGGATTTGAATAGCCTTCATCTCGGACTACTCCTTCCTCCACTTGGCTAGGATTGGGGTTCCTTTAGGGAAAAAACTCCACCTCTTCCTCATGATTATCTGAAATAGCTGCCTCATCATATATTGCAATGTTATCCTCTAGCAAACCTAATATGCTCTGATTGAGTGGGTTGAATACTTTTTGACATCCATCATGTTGATGAGCATTTTATTTTATTAGGTCTTCTTGAGAAGGTAATACAAACTTAGCAGCAATGTGTTCTTATGTTTCCTTATGAGCAAATGCTTTAGTAGATAAGTCAGTAGTAAAAAAAATAGAGATATTATCTTTATATAATGGTTTAGAGGCTGGTTTTATACTTAACACCAGCTTTATCTCTTCTTCAGTTAAAGGAAGATGTTCTCTCTACTTTCTTTGGATAGAAACCCAGTTTCCCTCTTTCTCTTGTGAAGGTTGGCCATAAGGCTGAAAATATCCTTTGTTGTTAACAACTATACCCAGGGGCTGTTGATCTCTGATTGTCTTAAGGTTTTTCCTGATGAACTGAAATGAGGCACAACAAAGAGGTAAGGATACTTTCCTTTCTCCCAAACTTTCTGCACTTTATTCTCCACTGTCATAGCTGAGTGGTATTTGCTGATCACTATATTTGAGCTGTTGAAAATGACTGTCTTTGTCCCACAAATTAATCAATGATTGTTCTGTAGTTGTTGAGGAGGTAAATCCCCTCTGCGGACAGAGGCGATCCCTACTAGCCCAACAAGGGTCTAGCAACAATCAAACAATGTTATGACGCAAGTCCCTAGTTACGAATGAAAAGGCTGGAGATAAGAGCCTACCTGGATTCCAACGCTAGGATCTGAAGAAGAAGCATCCCCATTCCTCAGCCTTGGCAGATCACAATCCCTCCACGATCTCTGCGGATGAACACCTGCACATGGAAGAAACGAACAAATACAAGCATAGAAACCAGCATACGTAACTAAACATCAGTCAGAAAGGACGTTACTCACATTAACATGATGGAAAACAGAGTGGAAACATAATCATAATCATCTATTAAATAACCAGCGAAGAGAGATTACAACCAAGTTCTGACGTCGCGGTCTCCTTCGGACGGGTCTCCAATCGTCCACGTCTCGCAAAGCTCGCCAAGGAAAGGGAAAACCTCTCCAGAGTCTCGTGACAATGGTCTCCTTACTTGAGTCATCCTTAGGGGAAAGAGAGGATTCTTTACAACACAAAGGCTCTTGGGAATATGGAGATTCGGAGCTTAGGCCCTTCAAGACTAGCTTGCCATGGATTTGAACAGGCTTTTATAGATGGGGAAGGAGGGAGTTGGGATCCATATTATTATGGGATTGGCCCTATCAACAAGGAAGTTTCCATGGGAGGTGGAAAAACCACTTCCCTTCCATAGAACTCCCGCAGCCAAACCTCCCAACTCAAGATAGGCAATGGTTTGTGAGTTTGTTGGAACTCAACTTCCGCCATCCTTATTTAAAAAACAGTCCCTAAATTGGGTGGCGCGACTACGGCTCTATGACAGAGCGCCAGTTGGCGCGACCTCTTTGCAGGATTTTCCCCATTGGCGCGAGTACTGAACTGGCTTCCCGCGCCAATGCCAAAAGGGATGTTTTTCATGACTTTTCCAGGGAGATGTCTCAAGGGAAAATGAGGCTCATGCTCAGAGGAATGCATTGATGATGTTTTCAAGGCATGACAATGTTCACAGGTCACAAAATGGGTCCTCCATTGTGCGGGACGGGGAATGGTAGGGACGGTGACAAATTACTGTGTAACAGATGCCCCCTAAAGTATGAGGCCCGAGAGAGAGAGGGGTGAAATGCTTTACGAGAACATGTTCAACCGAAGGCTCGCTGTCGGAAAACCTGCGCAGAAAGATACAACTGATATCTCAAGTACATGATGTATATGTGGTATGGGCGCAGCCATCTGAAACAGAGTATGCTATAATCTGGATCCAGGGTATGGGCGCAGCCATCCAACTAGGATCAAACAAATAGACTCAGGTATGGTCGCAGCCATCCAATCAATGAGTCATGTACATAATGATAATAATCCACAATCGCAGCCTGGATTACAACAGACACAATCCAGGGTCTTGCGCTCCATCTCGACCCAACAAAGTACAAGTTCAAGCATGTGAATATGTGAGCTGAAGTCGAACATGCAAGAACATCGTCCGATTACCAGCCAATGATGAAAGCTGTTAACAGACGCGAGAGAAACCACCAATAATGACAATGGTCCTCAAGGTACTACAGGTACAATCTACGGCGTGCGAATAAATGAGTTGACGTCGAACACCCGCAGAATCACTCGATCGGAGGCCAATGATGTAAACCTCTCGTCAAATGCGACGAACCTGCCATTGAGGCATGCAGGCTCCAAGGTACCACAAGGAGTCTCTAGACCAACTTCCTGGATAATGAGTTGAAGTCGACAGGAAGTGACCTTGATCGAAGGTGGGCCATAATGATTCCCACATCATCGACACGAGACAGAGAAACATGATGTTATGTTGTGAATCAGGATCGTTTGAGAAACAGAGGAAGGTCGATATTTGCAGAGGCCAACTTCTCTTGAACACATGAACGGCACAACAATGGACTTGGCAATATTTGACATCAGCGGATCAGAGGTCATGGCGACGAGGCAGTGAACATATGAGAGGTCAAAAGAGATTACCCAAACCCATGGAAGCAAAGTGAAGCAACGAGATGAGATGTCCCCAACCCGACACGAATGCAGACAAGTGCCATGTTCAAGAGCGACATACTGCCGACGACAATGACGATGGTTCCATTTTTCCCCACCATTTCTGGCGAGTACCCCAATTATTTTTAATAACAAGCTTGAAGGGGATAGCATATGCTTGCGATATAAGTCCGCCCTTCGGGCGAATCCATCCTAGTGCATTTGACGAGTCCTAGGAAGGAGAAACTCGGAGAACGTCATTTCGACTAGATCCGATGTCATCAGGGTTTAACGAGTCTGACAAAGGAAGAACTCGGCGTATTTTCATGTTTAGAGAGTTTGAAAAGACAGCGGAAAAGAAAACTCCACAGGTCCCTTTTCGTAAATAGTTCCCCAGATCCGAAAAGGTAGAAAACAATATCCGGGAAAACCTCCTAGTCGCAATAGGCTAGGGTATTCCTTTTTCGTAATCAATCCATCCCAGCCCAAAAAAGGGTTAAACTTATACTGGGTGGATGTCGATTCGTGCCCATTTTAACGAGATCGAAACAACAAGGGCCTCGGCGATCTTTTCATATTTAGAGAGTCAGAAAAGAGCTGAAAGATGACTCCAGAGTGACTTTTTCGTGTATTTACCGAGTCCGAAAAAGTATAAAACACAACTCGTTTCCATCTTTTAAGTCGCAAAAAACCTGTTGCTACACATACCAAGCAAGCGTAAAATCCATTTTCGACATAGCATATGCAAATATTTGATAAAAATAACTTTTAAAACTCATTTAACGTCGAAAAAGTTATAAATATGTCTAATTGGTAAAAATAAAATTACTTTTTACTATTTACCTTGGTGGAAAGCAACAGTGGTCCTTTTGGAGCAGAAACTTCTGACGGTGATTGCGACAAATCCAGTCGACCATTCAGCTTCTCGTCTGTCACAGGTAAGAGGCGCTCTTTTGCTCTTCATTTTCATTTATTTTTTAATAGCTTTCCCTTAGAAATCAGTTTTGTGTGGTCATTTTTAGAATTTTAGGGCTGTGCCCATTGGCGCGGGTATCGGGCACAGACCCGCGCCAATGAGCTATTTTTTACAAAGGGCTCGCGCCACGTGGCGCGACTGTTGGCAAAACAGCCGCGCCAGCGGCCGAACCTTAAATTCCGCCCAAAAATTCGACATTTAGACCAAATTTCTTGAAATTTGAAGCTCATCAAAGATCTAACTAAGGGTTTTTGACCATGTGAATGCAGATAATCACTCAAAATGGCAATTGAATGGAAGGAACGAGAGCATGGAGAAGAGGATGAATTGGCCATGCAAAGTCAAACTTGCATGAATGCACTTAGAAACTGTGGATTGAAAAAGTTCTTCCTCACGCCATGTTTACGAGCTCAGCCCGAGCTCCTCTAGTATCTAATCAGTATCTGGGACGAACAGGAACAGGTGTTCAGGTTACGAGACCAGGTGTTGGAACTGGAGGTCGCTGATGTTTATTTCATCACTGGATTGTCCCGTAGAGGTCCAATCCCTGTACTGACTGGAAGCAGACCATCCGGGGAAAAGATGGAACAGGTAATGGCACGGGTGTGCCCAGGGGCACAAACAGGATCAGGAAGCAAGAAAGTGGATATCCACACCGTCCCTGATCTGGCACTGAGAGTAGTTCTCCATATCATTACGCGGGCTGCTGGATCGCAGGCTCCGCACGAGGCCACGAAGACCCAACTCCTGCTGGCCTCAGAATGCATGAGTCCCTTACTGTTCAACTGGGCAGAAGCAATAACTATCAACATGAAAAGGCAGCTCACAAGGTGCAAACAGGGGAAACTGAAACAGTTCGGTTATGGTTCCATCTTGGTATCGTTCATTCTGGAACGCATACCAATCTTCCAGGGCCAAGGGGCCGCAGTGGCGAGTCCGATACCACGAGAGCCACGAATGGTTCGCTGGGCAGCATTGATGCCCAGATCTGGAGGTGGCCAACAGATGTCTTGGAGGCCAGAGTTCTTTAGGTGGTTACGGCGCCAGCTGATCGTCGTGGAAGACTGGCCCTATTCGGGAACTGACTTTACTGGGGACCCAGATCTCCCATTACCAGAAGGAGATGACTGGGACGAGGAGCTGGGTAAGACCTCATATTTTTTGATTTTATGTTTATATGTTTTTTTTGTTAATACACATTCATCTTAACACAATTATATATGCATGCAGATGTAGGACCTGAGAGACCAGCCGGGATGTCTCCAATCTCCCGGAGGACACAACTCGCCCCTGAGATCCAGGGGGAAGGCACCGGAGGAGAGGAACTGATCCAGAACCTCGAGGGGATTTCCCATGGAATCCCAGACTATGCCCGACTATCAGATGTACCGATGGCATACCAGCACCACACGGTGGGAGTTCCGAACCAGATCCACCGAATCTTGAGGCGCCTAGTGCGTGCAGTGACGTGCTATCATGAGCACCATGCGGATTAGTCCTTAGGATTTATGCCACACCTATTTTTGAGAGACATAGTGTCTCAGGATGTACTAAGACGATTATGTATATTTTTTGAGTTTTATGTGACACACTCTATGTAAACATTTCGATATCTATATATATACATATCTATTTCTGGATGAGTCTTTCTTTATATGTGATGATGATTTATAAATTGCGCAAATGTCTGTCTAATACCAAATTTGCTACTGCATCTGTTAATGTATTCAAATGCCTGGGTATATGATGATATGTAATGTAGTCAAAATTTCTTTCCAGTAATCGAATACGCAAATACAGACGTAAGATGGACGGGTTCCTTACCGAATAGTGTCCGTTCAGCTGTAACACTACAAGTTGTGAATCTAGGTACACGAGCAATTCACGGATACCAAGGTTTACTGCCTCGGTTAACAATTCCAACACGGCACTATATTCCGCGATATTGTTCATGGTACGTCCTAAAAACACACCTTGCAGGTCAATCAGCTCACCAGCAGGATCGTAGATTACCCAGGCTGCGGAAGACAGATTCCTGGTACTGCGGGAGGCACCATCCGCGAAACCAACAAATGGATTAATAGACATCTACACAACCAGGAAGACCCGATCAGCAGAAAGATGTTTACAAAGCACACCACACTATGCACACAAATGACAATCACACACCTATGTACACACACCACACCAAGAAATCACTTCAGGCGTAGTATTTTTTAAGGTACAGCCCATTTCCGTCGCGCCAGTCGAACTCCTTCGTAATCCATAAGCTCGTAGGCCCCATTTTTTAAAACGTGTTTTATTACATAGGGACTCGCACACATAGGTCGAGTTTACCCGCTCCAAGTCTATCATGTGCCCCGATCGCATTTCGCACAAGAGGACGAGGTCTTTGAGGTCTTCCTTCGGCGATACTGACGGAACTAACAACAGATCAAAATGAGATTTGACCCTCTTCTTTTGTGCTTCGATGATCAAAGCAGCTAGTCGACGGGTTTCATCCAACCGTTCGAGATACAGAAGACGTTCTTCCTCGGGAGAGGTATCCGGTAAGAGCTCCACAGCTAATTTAAGCGAAGGGATTTCGCATTCAACCGGCAGAGTAGCTTCCAGACCGTACACCAATTGGAATGGTGTGAACCCGGTTGCACTCTTAGCAAATGTTCGGTATGCCCAGAGAGCTGAGAACAGTTGGAGATGCCAATTGGATTTAAGAATCCCAACTGTTCACTGAAGCATGGTGACCAAAACCTTGTTCACCACTTCAACCTGACCATTCGCTTGAGGGTAGTATGGTGTTGAGCTGTCGTGACGCAAGCGCAACGTTGAAGTCAGCTACGTCATCATGTAATCGCAGAAATGAGTACCGTGATCAGTGATGATGGCTTGAGGAACCCCGAACCGTGCAATAACGTGGTTGAATATAAATGAAGCAGTCGTTTTCCCGTCAGCAGCTAGTGTAGGCATCGCCTCGGCCCACTTAGTGAAGTAGTCGACGGCGACAATGATACACGCGATGCCCCCCCCGCCGAGTGCGAGGGTTACACGTCATAAAATCCACGCCCACCCCGCAAAAGGGCTTACCGTAATAATCGTACGGGCCCGTGCACGCGCGCGCACCTTGCGCCTGCAACTGGCACAGATGATATTTATTGTTCAGCGGATACAACCTTGAATATGGGAAGACGTAACAACCTCGCACGTAAAAATCTTCCTCGGCGTGGGTATTTTTGTGACATACAAGTTCGCTTGCCGTGTGCGCCACCGTGGCAATCATTTAAGACTTTCTCAGCCTCTTCCAAGGTAAGGCATCGTCGGAGCACCGAATCTACTCCAATGCGATATAAGGTATCTCCTACTATACGGTAGGGTTGGGACTAGTGCCGAATCCGACGGCGGGCAGTTTTATCCAACTCAGACCGAAATGTCGCGGTCTGAAGATACACTATGATGTCACCGTACCAAGGATCACGAGTATCGATAAGAAACAGTGTTTCGTCCGGTATATGGTCTTCAGAGTGTGAGGGAACAGAGTTTGTAGGGAGAGAACATATCAAATCCGCGAAGACCAGTGATTTCGTTGACTTGGCAGTGGTGAACTCCAAGTCAAACTCCTGTAGAATCACGATCCATTTGGAGTACTTGCCCCCTAGTAATTGTCTAGAAAGAATATACGTCATAGGGTTGCAGTCTGAAACCACTGTTATCGTGCGCAAAAGGATGTAATGGCGAAAGCATTGTACGGCGTGTACTGTTGCTAAGGCCAACTTCTCGACATGTGCATAACGTGTTTCCGGGTCGAGAAGGTTCCGAGACAGGTAATAAACAACATGTTCATCACCGTTCTCGTCATCCTGCACCAAGACCATGGCGATGGTGCTAAATGAAGCGGCTAGATACAAAGTAAAGTCGCGGTGGTAGTCCGGAGGACGAAGCAACGGAGCATTGACTAGCAATGTCTTCAGCTTCTCAAAGCATTCCTGAGAAATTTCATCCCAGTGAAAGGGAACATTCTGCTTTAATAAACGAGTGAATCCTTTGGCCACCTCGGCATAATTCGGGATAAAGCGCCTAAGAAAATTCGCTTTCCCTTGCTGACTCTGTAACTGATACAGGGAGGAGGGTGATGGGAGATTTACGATGGCCTCAACCTTTAGAGGGTCGAGGCGAATTCCGTCTTTTGAGACTATAAAGCCTAAAAGAGCCAGAATCAACGCAGAAGATGCACTTATGAGGATTGAGCCTGATATTGTAGCGTCTGCAACGAAGAAATATCTGGCGAAGATGCTCATGATGGTCCTTTCATTTACCCGAATGGGCTGGCAAGTCGTCCAGATAAGGCTGGACAATACGGCGAATGTCATGAAAAGCGTAGGACATCGCACGCTGAAATGTAGCGCCAGCGTTTTTTAAGCCGAACGGGAGTTTTTTGTACGCGAAAGTGCCCCACGGACAGATGAATGTGGTCTTATGTTGATCCTCAAGTGCAATATTGATTTGGTTGTAGCCTGAGAAACCGTCCATTAAGGAATAGATCTCACTCCTGGCACATTCGTCGATGATCTGGTCGATAAACGGAGTGGGATAATTATCCTTAGGACAGGCGCGATTGATATCGCGATAATCCACACAGACTCGAATTGTACCCTGCTTTTTATCGACAGGGACAATATTGGACACCCATTCTGTAAGTGGGATAGGATAAATAAAACCCGCGTTCAGAAGTTTTTCAACTTCTGCCTTGATAGCGGCGGCTTTCCGAGGATGCATGGGACGTAAGCGTTGGCACACAGGTTTCGCACCTGGGTAGGTTGGAATCTCGTGCACGACAATACTCGGATCAATTCCCGGCATTTCCTTGTAAGACCATGCGAAAAAATATCTGAATTCTTTGAAAAGCTCAGTATAGACTTGAATCTCCTCGGGAGAACAGGTCACACCCACATGAATGTTCTCAACAATCCCCGGTTTAACGGAGATGTTGATTGGAACAATTTGAGTAATGTTACTCAGATTACCCTCCGAAAAGACCTCGTGCATTATGATCGGTGTTTGAAGAGGAGGGGAAGGAACCTGAGTAGCATAACGCTCCAGAAAATCAGTCATTGTCCCCAAGCTGGGCATAAACGAGGAGCGATGATGTCCATCGCCCCAGGGCAGCTCCTCGAGAGACATAGTTTCAATGATAGCCTCATCTGAAGGAAAAGTCTCTCTGAGAGGATCAGGTGAATCAGCCTGACCAAGCCAGGGGGATTGCGAGTAGACGTCAAGAGCCATGCTCATCGGAGCATGCTGAGGAGGCAGAGGGTCCGATGCGGCAACAATCTCACAGTAGCTGATCTCTACTGGCGTTAAAGGCATGGATTCTCCAAACTCATATACCTGCTCAGGTGTAGGAAGAAGCCAGGGGTCATCAGTCCTGGACAACATGTTGACTTGAGCGGTATTCGGTGGCAGTGCGGGGAATATACCCATGAGCACTGGGTCTTTGAAAAGACCAGGTCCTATGTTGTCTGGGGGATTCGGAATTTGATCCACGTATGGCACGTTGTTGTCAGAGCTAGAGGTGAAAAATGACAACTGATCTACCGTAACAATCTTGCCCTCGTGAGGGAACTTAATGAATCGAAAGACGGTAGACGGCACGCAGAGCATGGCATGGGTCCAGCTGCGGCCAAGAAGTATATTGTAGTTGAGTTTAGCGTCAACCACTTCTACTTCCACGTTGACAGTTTTTCCCTGTAATGTGATCGCAAGACTCTCGAGAACTCCTAGGGGTTTAGATTCCCGACCATCAAATGCCTCAAGGGCATTGGGAGATGACGACAAGGCTGGAGAGCCGATGGCCTTCCAGCAAGCGGAGGACATAACGCAGGTAGATGCACCCTCATCTACGACGGCCCTATGAATGTTTAGACCGTTAATCCAGACTTGAATGACCAAAGCGATTTGATGTGGAAGTCGGGGAGTAAAATTCTCCAGATCAAAGGTGAGAAGGCTCGAGTCGGCGGGATCGATACCACCGATGGCAGACAATAAATCCTTCCGTTGTGAAGGAAAACTTTGAAGAACCTCAAGTGCAGACATGGCACATGGCGCCTGTGCCAGATCCTCAACGATATTGTAATGTTGAGCGGCACGAGCATTTGGATTGTAAGAGGATCTTCGAAGAACACCCTTGGGAGGTGGTTTCACAACGGGTTCGGGAGTCGGCTTCTCGATTTCCAATGGACCGGAGGCAGGTGGGGGAGGCGGTCCATCCGCAACTGCCTTCCCGGGTGCCTGCCGCGGTTCATTGTAATCCTTCGATCGCGTAGCGATAGTGATAGGTGCATTAGTCTTCATCATGAAAACCTGAGACCCAAACGGTGCAGATGGTGACGCCTGTTCGACCATCTGGGTCTGCTGAGATGGAAATGGCTCTTTTAAAACAGCCGGAGTCCGTTTTGAGCCTTTAAGAAGTTGACTAACTTCGGATCGTCGTGGACAATCCTTAGTGTAATGGTCACCTTCACAGATGAGGCAAGGGAATTTCGGCTTACGTTGGGAGCCATCCTCAGTTCGAGATTTAGATTCCGGTTTCGGGGCATCAGATCTTGATTTGCCTTTGCCCTTCTTTTTTCCCTTGGAGGATTTGTCCGCAGGATTTTCCTGGACGGCATTCACCTCCGCGGTTTTACCAGAATCGGATGAGGCGGGATTAGCAGAGGTATTGTTGGAAGAATTAGCCTTCTGCTTCCCATTCGAAGACTTCTTCAAATTTTGAGAAACGGAACCAATGACACCATCCACCGTAGGGGTAGGCGGAGCCTTAGTGGTTCCGGGCCGTGGAGCATCAGTCAAGATGTCATAAAGCGTGCCAGATTGCGAATAAACAAGATCCAGGTACTGGGCACGCGCGATAGCTTGTTCCTCCGTCACACACGCTCCCATCGCGATATCCTGAGCGATTTTATTCACAAAGGAGGTGGTGAACCAGTGAGTCAAGATCTGATCAGGTATGTGAAACTTGATCAATCGACGACGATGCCGCCACTCATGGATGTGATCCGAGATGTGAGTGGCCGTGTCCTGCTTCAAAGAAGTCAGGAGGTGCGTCCCGGCCTCATACCGGACCGGTAACTGGAAATGCGTGAGGAAAGCCATGGCTAACGAGTTGAAATCTTGAAAAATACCACAGGATAGTTCTATGTAACACTTAGAAGCAGCTCCTGTTAAAGTACGCTGGAAGAGACGCAAACGAATCGAATCGTCGACCCAAGAGTTAGACGAACACCAAAGGTGATACGTCATCACATGCGCCTGGGGGTCTTCGCCAGCTTTGCCCTCAAACTTGGGACAATCACCTGGTATCTTGGTGGGAACCGGAGGCCAATATGGATTATGTGAAATCGGATCATTGGTCAACTTTGAAACGTCCGGCAGTTCCAAGGTAGCCAGGAACGGCAATGGAGGGTTAACTGCCATGCCAGTCCCAGGATAAGGTCCGGTACCCATGCTCCACGATGGTTGTGAATATCCCTACCCCCACGGGTTTTGTCCCGAGGGATTCTGGCCGTAGGGGGCATAGTTCGTATAACCAGACTGATTTGGCTGCTGGTAACCATGGTGCGGGGCTTGATAACCAGGGTTCAGGCCCTGATTAGGTGTCTGCCCTGTATAAGCAGCGTTTGGATTTGGCTACTGAGCGTAGGTAGAACCGGGTGGAGGAGGATAATACTGAAAGCCTCCAGGGTGGTTATAGTTCGGTTGAGACTGACCATGAGGATAATAACCACTCTGAGGATGAGTAGGCTGTTGATAAGTGGAACCCTGCGGAGCCTGGTATGTAGGGCGCAGCTGTTGATTTGGCTGCGGCATTGAATGAACAGGCTGTTGAGCAGAGTGAACGGAATGAGAGGGCTGTCCTGAATGAACAGGTTGGCCTGACTGAGAGGGCTGGCCTGAATGACCAGGCTGGCCCGGATAACCAGGCGGTGTTGGTTGCACAGGTTGACCTGGTTGTAAGTGGGCCCCAGGTTGTACCGGATGGGCCGGCTGGCCTGGAGGCGGGACACCGGGCTGTACCGGATGAGCCGGCTGCCCTGGTGGAGGAACAGGACCAGGTGCTTGCTGGAAACTAGTTTGACCTGAAGCAGAACCATAGGGTGGTCCTGATTGATATGCAACGTTAGAAACAACAGGATACTGCGGTTGCATTGGTAAAGAAGGTTGGATTTGCCCCCCAGGACCATAGGCCTGTCCCGGTTGATACCCCGGCTGAGGCTGAGCAGGTTGACCAGCAGGGCTATAATATGGTCCTTGCGGATTGTACAATGGCCCTTGCTGGCCCGCAAGGTAGCCTTGGATGGGCTGTCCCTGTGGGTCATACAAATAGCCAGGTTGGCCCGCAGGTTGGCCCTGGAAGGGCTGTCCCTGCGGGTTGTAAGCCTGGTTGTACGGTAAACCTTGAGCATACAGATAAGCCTCAGGAGCAGGAAGGTGCAAAACCTCCCCGTGCTCGTCAAACTGACCTGGGAACGCATACACGGGAGTGCCATCCTGTGCATAGTGCGAAAAGAAGGATCAGTAAGGATCTTGGGGGACTTGTCCAGCTCCGGCGTTCGGCTGTTGCAAAAACAACCAATACTCCTCCGGAGAGATATTCTCCGGTATAGCAGTCGCTAGGTAAACGTCTTCAGGAGTTGGCCCAGCCCTAGTAGCAGATGTTGAGACAACAGAAGAAGAGGCAGCCACACAAACAGTGGGCCGAACGGGAACAGAAGTGACGGGCGTCGAAGGGGACACCCCGGGTGTAGTGACAGCTGGCCTCGAAGCAGGAGATGATATCCCCATAGAGGCTGCAGCTGAAATGATCTGACCCAGAGATCTGTATCCCTGTGGTAAAGAAGGACTGGCTGACGACATGGTAGCCAGCTCAGAGTCGTCTCCCTCAAACAATCTACGCGGGATGCGCTGATAGTCTTCACCAGGAATTTCCTCACCATAATCACTCATGGTTGATCCTGCCGTTAAATCACGCAAAAGACGGCGAGGACTAGGAGGAAAAACAACAGCAACAAACGGTGAACCCGATGTAAGAGAAAGGAAATCAGCTCCTAATCTCAATTCAGACACAGGGTCCAAAAAGGGCCAATTGAACTCAACTGGTCCTCCAAAGGGTTGCTCGGCGAGAACCGGTCCCCCGTCAGGAAACTCGGAAACAACAGGCTGATGTGGTTCAACAGAAGGCTCAGAAGCTTCTGAAGAATCGTCCGTGTAAGGACTACCAGTAGACGAAACCGATGGTTCCGCCACCGTGGCAAAAGACTAGAAGAAAAGAGCAAACACACACACGGGCTGAAAATGAGTTAAGACACACGATCAAACGGTCAACAAGCAATGTCTAAATAGGTGTGTAATCGTGGGCGATTAATTTTACCACATTGGAAAATAAGAAATTCTACCGTTTCATATTTTAAGAGTCGAGAAACGATAAAAAGATGACTCTATCTCTTTCAGAGTTGACACAAGCGTGAAAGGACAAGCGCTTGACGGCCTTTTCAAGTTTAGGGAGTCAGAAAAGACCAAATGACTGCTCAGGAAAAAACTAGGCAAAAAGGGTGTACCAAATATCTGTGAACTGCAATATACACCTTGGTTTCAATAATGAAACAGAAATCGACCAAGGACTTTTCGTACGTGCAGGTAGTCTCCCCGAATGCTGTGTTCGGTGTATCACGGGTATAGGGCGGTAGACTCGGCTTCCTGTGGATAAGGGATTGAAAACCTAGAGGGGTCTCCCTTTATATACGCGACGGTACGGGGAGCGCAAGTCCGTACTAGCGTTGTCTAAAGCCAACAGGCGAACGACAGCTGCTAGGTTTAACGACGCCGGAACACGTCTCTAGCCTAGACCTTCTAAATATGTTTCGTTAAGTTCCAATGCTGCCTTAGGTTAATTGAAATAAATTTTACAGTTGATCTTCAATTAAGTTTCAATTTCCAGGCCCTATCGTATGTAGTGTCTCGAAAGACTCCTAAATGCAAAGCTATATGCCACAGTGCAACATTTCGTTCGATGAAAACTAGTTAGAGAAGAGTTGAAAGCTTTTACACAAACGAAATGAACGGAAAACAAACAATGAGATCTCTAATGCAACTAATGCAATTGAAAACTTTTCATTCAAAACACTAATCACTAGCGATATGGAAAAGATCACAATTTGCACTAATTAACAAAAGCAAAAGAGATTTTTTTTTTTTTTTTGATTTTCAATGTTTAAGAGCCAATATGCACTAAACAATCTCGAAAACAAACGAAACAACTTGAGAAACGATTTTCAAGAGAGCGAAACAAACAAATTTCACTCAACAATACAAGCAATCAGATCCCCAAATCGACCAAAGCCTCTCAAAGCAAAGAAAAGACTCGAAAGCTTCCAATGGACCGTGTGATCTAGGTCCAAGGCAAGACCAAACGAATTTCGAATGAAGGAATGAATAATCACCCAAAAATCGAAACAAAACAATGAACAACTGCTTAGAGAATGTGGAGAATCAATCAGATAGTTGACAGGATAATCAAAACACCAAAACTCCCAAGGAGGGCTCGATACACCAAGCCACTAGATGCCCTAGGGCTTAAAACGTGAAATCGGTAGATAAAAGCAAACAACCAAAGGACAGAGGTGAATTCCCAGCCAAACAGGACTCCAACACACTTAGGCAGTCAGAAAATCAAGAAGAAAAACACTGATCAAATTCAGAGAGCTCAAAAATGAGAAAACTCAAAAAAATTACAGGGGTGGCACGACTGTAAGTGTGAAACTGGCGCCAGAAAGCAATTGGTGCGGGCTGGACAAAGGCAACATGCACCAATTGGCGCGACTGTCAGGTTAAAAACCGCGCCAGTCAAGTTTCTCAGCCAAAAATTAAAAACAAGCTACTCCATAAACATATCAATGCAAGCTAAGCAATCCAAGGAGCAAAAACGAACAAAGAACCCAACCCAGAAGGTTCATCAAGCAAGGAAAAGTAAGATACAAATGGAAAGGCAAGACAAAAGACTCCAAGTTGTTCAGTCCGTAAACCAAACCGGAGATTGACTGAAGTAGCGTTGATCTACTCCGCTAATGCAGGGCAAAAGCGTTTCGAAGGCTATCTGGCTGTACTTCAGGCTCCGTCTATAGTTTACAAATCAAACAACAAGCTGGATCCCCAGTGGAGTCGCCAAATTGTTGAGGAGGTAAATCCCCTCTGCGGACAGAGGCGATCCCTACTAGCCCAGCAGGGGTCTAACAACAATCAAACAATGTTATGACGCAAGTCCCTAGTTACGAATGAAAAGGCTGGAGATAAGAGCCTACCTGGATTCCAACGCTAGGATCTGAAGAAGAAGCGTCCCCGTTCCTCAGCCTTGGCAGATCACAATCCCTCCACGATCTCTGCGGATGAACACCTGCACATGGAAGAAACGAACAGATACAAGCATAGAAACCAGCATACGTAACTAAACATCAGTCAGAAAGGACGTTACTCACATTAACATGATGGAAAACAGAGTGGAACCATAATCATAATCATCTATTAAATAACCAACGAAGAGAGATTACAACCAAGTTCTGACGTCGTGGTCTCCTTCGGACGGGTCTCCAGTCTTCCACGTCTCGCAAAGCTCGCCAAGGAAAGGGAAAAACCTCTCCAGAGTCTCGTGACAATGGTCTCCTTACTTGAGTCAGCCTTAAGGGAAAGAGAGGATTCTTTACAACACAAAGGCTCTTGGGAATATGGAGATTCAGAGCTTAGGCACCTCAAGACTAGCTTGCCATGGATTTGAGCAGGCTTTTATAGATGGGGAAGGAGGGAGTTGGGATCCCTATTATTATGGGATTGGCCCTATCAACAAGGAAGGTTCTATGGGAGGTGGCAAAACCACTTCCCTTCCATAGAACTCCCGCAGCCAAACCTCCCAACTCAAGATAGGCAATGGTTTCTGAGTTTGTTGGAACTCAACTTCCGCCATATTTATTTAAAAAACAGTCCCTAAATTGGGTGGCGCGACTACTGCTCTATGACAGAGCGCCATTTGGCGCGACCTCTTTGCAGGATTTTCCCCATTGGCGCGAGTACTGAACTGCCTGCCCGCGCCAATGCCAAAAGGGATGTTTTTCATGACTTTTGCAAGGAGATGTCTCAAGGGCAAATGAGGCTCATGCTTAGAGGGATGCATTGATGATGTTTTCAAGGCATGACAATGTTCACAGGTCACAAAATGGGTCCTCCATTGTGCGGGACGGGGAATGGTAGGGACGGTGACAAATTACTGTGTAACAGTAGTGTTAGCTTGAGTCAGGAGAACATAATCATCATCATATTGATCATACTTGGGTAGCTTATTCATAGGAGGAATGTCATCCATTATGCATACTAGATCAGCAGATTGTTCCACCATATGTTGACCTATAAGTTTATCCTCTGATCTAAGGTAGTTTGGGTTAAAAAGAGAGTGTTTATGGAAAATAGTTGCTTCTTTAGCAACCTGAAATGAATCCAAGCACAAGGGTAGAGATTCAAAAGTTGCTGGCTCATCCTCCATTCCTTGTTCTGTAGTCCTAGCAGCCACACCAATATATCTTAAGGGGAGAACTTCTAAATTTGAAAAAGGGTTTGTATTATCCATTTCTTCCCTTATTGATTCTTTAGAGCATTCCATCTTGTTTCTTTTTGCAATTTTCTTGTAATTCTCTCTTAATAGTGAAGCACAATTTGTAGGAAAGTATCTAGTACTTACTTGACAACTTTATGCATCTTCTTCTTTGCAATCTTGCTCAGCATGCATATTTTGATTGTGTTTCTTGCCTTGTAATGACTGAGTTTGCTCTTCCCAAGGAAAAGGTACTAATTGTTTTGAATAATCAGCTCCAACCTCAACCTTGTACTCTTCCTCTTTCCTCCTACTGATCATATGCATTGCTTTGTTAACTGTGTTTGTCAATACCTCTAGCTTTATCTCCAAAGAAATAAGTTTCTCTTAAGCTACTTTGTCCCTCTTCATTGCTTTTAACTTTGCCTCTCTTTCTAGTATGTTGGATTCCACATTAATTGTCACATTCTGCATTTCTTCCAGGTTTGAAGGATCTCTTTCTCTTATATGGAATGCCATCTCTGGATCAAAGGCATCTGGGTAGTGTAAGAAGACCCATTCTATAGGTGGCTTTATCTTAGCAGGTATTGCATGATATACATTATTGAACCTGTCTGAAAAGTGTTGCACTGTCTCTCTAGGCTATCTTTTTAAATGGTTGTATTCCTTTATGATGAGAAAAAAATTTCCCATGATTGCCCACCTATGTAGGAAGACTTGAGTAAATTGATGAAAATAACTAATGCTTGCAACTGGAATATCTTTAAACCAACTCTTAACTTTTCCTTGTAATGATAAGGAAAAAATTCTAATACGCACATCATCTTCTCCTGCTTCAAATAGGTCAAGTAGATCCTCAAGATTTTGAATGTGCTCTTCAGCGGTGACTTTTGAGTTTTCTCCATCAAATCTGGGTAGTTTATCTTCAAGATTTGCAGGGAGGGCTTGGAGAATAGGAGGAAAAACCAGAGGCTTGTATCTTCCTGGGACCTTTGTGGGTGTAGGTAGTGCAAAAAGATATTTATGACATTTTGAGGTTTCAACAGGAGCCAGAAAGACAGTATGAGGCTCATGTTTCACTAGGTCTTCTATAGGTGTATCTGGAGTAGGCACAGATATATCAGTACGTTCATGGTCTGCAATTTGAAGCTCAGTTTTTTTACGCCTGAGATCCTTCCAATGATCAATGTAGACCTCATCAGTGTATTCTTGATCAGGCTTAAAGTAGGATAGAACATAGTTAGAGACAGAAATAATAATTACTTGAATCCAATCTAGGCTTGAGTAATCTCTCTTTCTAGGATGACTAGTCATGTTTCAGGTTCTTCCTCCAGCGGAGTATTTAGGTCTATTGAGAGTTGTGGAGTCTCCAGGTGGATAATTTCAAGTTTTATATCCACCATCAGTGATATTAGGATTGGTTAATACATTCTTAAGGGAGTCTGTGAAAACTAGTGAGGTCAACAGGGCTACTGAAGACCAGTGGAGTCGCTAGGTGGATGATGTTTACTATTTTAAGGATGTACTTGTTGTCCACTATCAACAACTAAATGCCAATATAAGGATGTTTGTGGGTTTTCTAAGGTCCTAAGGAGTAATTATATTGTCACTAACTCAGAAGGTCCCACCGTGATCACCATTATGTTAGGTCCCCGTAATTTGTCATATTGGCAAGGGAAAATGTACAAGGGTAACATCAAACCAGTCTTTGGAGTCCTAGGACCTAGCCTTCTTGGACTTAGAGATTGCTCTCTCTATGTTTGTGCAAAATATGTGAACTTGATAGGTTTTAGGGTTTTGATTTTAGGCTAGTTATAAGGATTAGGGTTTGTTTGGTTGGTTGGTTGGTTGGGTAGGTTTTCAAGCAGAAACAAATAGGGTAGGAAAGGTTTATACCATTGGGTTATGGAGTCTGCAAAAGGTCTCAAAAGATATAACAATAAGTCAAGGATGCTTCAGAGGGCAAGTTAACAGGGCTGAATGGATCTTCAAGGCTGATGTGAGTGAAGTGAACAATAAATTGTGAACATAGTAGGTGCAAAGGGCAGTTAAGAATCCTTTGTCAAATACTACAACAAGAAGGGCCTTTGAGATCACTATGCATAAGGAAATAACCAAAGACAAGGCATACCAATAACTGACTAAACCCTAACAAGAAAACATTAAGACAATAATTCAGTAAACCCTAGAGAGCATGGAACTCCTAACCTTCAGTCAAAGAAAACATGCAAGGAAACATATAGCAGAGATCAAAGAAGAGGGAACTCCTAACTTCACATAACTTCTTTGACTAGACACTAACAAGCAAACATTAAGAAAACAATTCAATAAACCCTAGAGAGCAGGGAACTCCTAACCTTCAGTCAAAGAAAACATGCAAGGAAACATATAGCAGAGATCAAAGAAAAATGACTACTGTGGATATTCTGATTCCTACATCTGAAAAAATACACCACAGAAATATCCAATATAGCAACTCCTAAATTCATTAATTAAGCTATAAATACCTCTAAAGAAACTATTTAGGGTAAGTAAAGGGCATGGAAAATCATAGACCTCTTTAATTAATTATAATCAACAATACTTCGAAGTAAAGACCTCAAAAACAGTGTTTGAGTGATTCCAAAGGGTAGGGCTAACCATAAACCTATTTGGTACTGAATCTATTGAATTATTCTTGAGATGAAAAAACTGAGTGGGATTACAGAGCAACAAAGAATTCTCTAAACTGACCAAGCAGAGGAAAAACTTGAAAGCAAGAGGAGTAGACAGACTTAATGAGAATTGACAACATACCTTAAGCTAAATTTTATGTTCTAATGCAAGAGAGAGATGACACAATATGTAAAACATAAGAAAATGAAAACAAAACAAGAAATACATCACCATTAGCCATGTTCATGAATCCTGCAAAGTGTTTGACTCCATTGTTCTTCAATCCAAAAATATCTACAAGGCTCCAAAGCCAAAAACTCCTCACAACTCAAATTCTATGAGGTTTTTCTCCATAATCAACCAACACATACGATGAGGCTTCCATGCTCTATTTAAATTTCAAAAGACCAAAACCATAACTAGGGTTTGAAAATATCAACAACTACTCATAAATACCATTTATGTGTAAAGAGACCATGCAAGGCCCAAGACACAAAATATCTTATGCAATAAATGAAAAATAACTCTTAACACCTAAATTTGGAGTGATTTGCCCAAAAAACCATAAAAATATTTGTTTGCCATAAATGAGTGTCTTTTTTTTACTTTTGTAGATAAGGGCACAGCAGTGAGGTCCAAGGGCGTAGTGCCAGCACGAGAAAACTAAGTCATCTTGTAGCCAAGTTTTGAAGGCCTTCCCGATGTCGGAATGGGCTTCGTGATGGCTCGTTGGAAAGCCTATTGAGTATAATTTCCAAAAAAATCCTTTGGTTTTCTGATTGGGCCTCATTTTCCTGTTCGAAAATCAAAACTCCCAAGGCTGCTAAGGGCACAGCGCCAGCCCTAAAAACTAGGCAGAAAGGTGAAATTTTGGGTGTTTTTGACCCTTTTGGGGGACCAGTCTTGCTCCAAATGAGATGAAACTTGGTGAGTGTGATGTCCTTGGCCCAAGGAACCCAAAAATTCCAAGTTTTTCTCCAATGGATGCCTGAGGAAAAAGCGCAGTGCCAAGGGCATTATGCCCTTGGCCCTCAAAATTAGTCAAAATTTCACAAGTGCAGAAATGTGCCCAAAGTTGGATTTTGTTTAGTTGATTATGTTTGGGAGGCTTTGTAAGGGGTGTATCAGAAATGTAACATATTTTTTATTCCTCCTTTTCATTTTTGAGGGTATTTCCATATTCTTCATAGCTTTCTGCACTGCTCTTTGATCCACTGATTTGTGCTTCATCACCATTTGTCTCACTGTCATGTTTTTCACTGCCTCATGCATTGCCTTCGTCACCACTAATTTCCTCTTCATTTACATTAGCCTTACTTCCCTCACTGTTTGATTTACCTTTGCTTGATGCACCTTACTGTTCCTTGCACTATTGTTGTGGGCATCAATGCTCTTTGTTTTATCATTGCCAAGATTATCACTATCATTAGCCTTACTATCCTTAATGACATCATGGTCATCATTATTTGGCTCACTGACATCTTGGATTTCTGACCTATTCCCTTCTTCACTGCCTTATTACTTCAATGCCCTCTGTCATACTGACATCTTCCTCCTCATTTCTTAACTTGTCATTGCTTCCTTTCTCATTTTACATTTGATTTCTCATGCCTTTAAAACAAAACCCTAGGTCCTTACCAGCATTTGAAGACCCGTGGAGGAAGCCTGAAGAATTTTTTGAGGTGATTTGGGCGTTTGCAGGGCTTAAAATCCTTCCTTGCCAAATGCGCAGCGCCTACCCGAGGTGTCAGGTCGGCCAATGGCACAGCGCACGAGTGAATGGCCTGTAGGGTCGGGCTAAACGTGCATAGTTGTATGCCAGGCGCGCAGCGCCAAAGTCTGTCTACTCGGCCTGTCGGACCTATCGGGTGAACGCACAACACGTACCTCCAGGCACGCAGCACCGTGTAAATTTGCATTGGAGGAGTTTCTAAACGCGCTGCGACCGACTCCAGGCATGCAACGCTAAGACAAGGGCGCATTGCCTCAACACTTAGCCAATTTTGGCTCAAAAACTCACAATTTTTTCTTTCTTTGACAATTTTGATGCTTTGCAATGGCACTATGAGTCATATGAAAAACCAAAATGACCTTTAGGAATTAAATTTAATCTTTGCAAAATTATTTCCTACTATGTTAAACCTTTCTTGCCCTCTTCACTGATATTTTCTCCTTGTGCCTGTAGGTCACTAAAATCACTGAATTAGCTTTTCTCTTGGTATTTGACACTTGGCATGTTTATTTTGATGATTTGCGATGTTTGCATAGACTATCATCCTCCAATTTTATGTGGTTATCATTGTGCATATCAACTTCAACCTTTCACCTTTTGTTACTAACCCTATTACATTGTTTACATGCAGGTGACTAAAACGATGGGCTTGACCTTGCCTTTGACTGATACCCTTTTATTCCTTTGTTCTGCAGGTTTGCTTTGATGAATTTGATTTCTTTTGGTCACGGAGGCATGATATGTTCCCTTTGACACCTCTGTGATGATTGCACACAAAAGGCAGCTTCACTTTCTTAATCATTCCTTTGCTTGCAGCATGGATCTGAACTTATCTCTTTTGCTTATTTAGGCATGACAACTCTTTAAATTTTTTTGGAGACTTCGCCTGATAGCAGCTTCTTCAAAATCCTGTGTGGTCAACACTATGAAACATAGCTTTTTCTCCCTGTTTGGAAGTTCATCAAACACCTTTGGGAGGATTTTCCCTAGCAGTAGCTTCAACACTTTCTTCATACCATTTATGCATTTGATCACTGTGTTGGCACTTTGCTAGACTGCCAAGTGTAAAACCCTAGTTCTTCTTAAAGCCAAGTGCTTCCTATCTTCTTTGCTACAAGATGTTCTTCATTAGGCACAAACCACTTACCTCATCAATTTCTTCTGATGATTGACCTCTTAACACTTCTGCAAAAGTGTTAATCTTATTCATTACCTCATGTGTAGACCTTGAAAATGAATGGTAATCTTCTTGGGGAATGATGATTTTGAAACATATGAAACCCTAATTGATCTAGTGGGGGTTTTTGACCATGATCTTTGACTGAAAGTTGGTTTGAAGTTTTTAAGTATAAAGACAGAGTATTGACAAAGTGATGTAATTAAGATCCAAAATCCAATTTATTTTATTTATCTAAAGAGCCTATAGAGATAGTTTTGAGACCATCAATGCTTGAGGAATTTTAGGAATCATGGGAAATGAGTTTAGGCTATAGATAACCCTAGGTGGAAAAAGGAGTTATGGGCAAGGAAAAATAGAGTACTGAGGTTACAAGTAGGAAAAAAGGATGGAGATGAGTGGCACAAGCCCATAAGTAATTTCTCAAGGAATGGCAAGGTGACTATGAAAAGGCAAGATGGTAGAATAGTGAAAATTTTCTTCTAAGGATAATGAAGGCAGTAAGATTTCTAAAAATCACAATGTTCAGATAATTGTGTTTCCAGAAATCTAGGACCAATATTTAGTCATCTACAGATAGTAAAAATTACTGATGACTAACAGAAGGTAGGAGTTCTGAATTTTACAGTATCACCTGAGGCTATTTCTCAAGACACAAAGATACCAAGAGAGAGTGAAGAGTGGTTCAAGGCCACTAAATTCAAGATGCTTAATTGTGATGAATTTGTAAAGCCATAACATATTGGAGCTGACATGGCATCTGGGATTCCAAGGAGTTATATAAAGGAGAATTATTCCAAACTGTTGTTTGTGATCTAAAATTATTTTACTTGTGAGGGGAGATTTCATATGGTTTACCTGTACCATTTCAGGCTTCTATTTCACTTCACTGGTAAGCAGTCCCTTGATATTCCTTTCTTTTTGTTTAGGAGCTTAGGTAAAATGTCTCATAAGGTTCAAGCCTGGGTTGAAGGTAGTGAGACATCAATCTTTCACCATGGTCTGATTAAACTCTTAGTGTTGGAGGAATTGAAGAAATTAAACAGAGACTAGGCTACTTTCCTTTTGCTCAATGGTTATGAATTTGATTCAATGACACCTAAGAAAACCCCAAAGCCAAAATCTACCCCATCAAATAAAAATGATAAATATCCAGTTGGGACAGAAGGTGTAAATGAAGAAGAGGTAGGGCCTATACTAGAGCCAATGAATGTTGAAACAGAACCTATACAAGATGTAGAAATCCCACATCCTTCATCTACAAACAAAAAGCAAAAGATTAGTAAGCATGGCCACAGGAGGATAACCAAAAGTCAAATAAGCGGAAAGGGAAACCTTGAAGATATTCTTCAAGCTATAGATATTGAAGAGACTCCAGTAGTCAAAATTGAAGACATTGAAGGTGACAAAAAGAAAAATAAAGGTAAGAATGTTAAAAAGCTTTATTTTGCAGGAGAAGATGCATGTTTCTTATTTCAGCCAAGGAAACCACTTACCAGGCTCCAATTTGCAAAGGGTTTCATGGAAAATAAGAAGATAGAGAATGTTGAAAAAGGAAAGAAACCTATTACAAAAAACATTATTGAATTGTCTCCAGCAACAGAGGAAGTCTTTGTGCAAAGGAATGGGAAAGAGAAGATAGTGGAAAAAATGAAGTACGGGTACTAAAGGAACAATTAAGAGAGGCCAGAGAAGAGGTCATTGAGGCCAAGGTAGAGTTACGGGAATCCAAAGTAGATATAAAGTTGATGGAGGATTTCAAATGAGAATTAAATGACCAACTCAATAAATATGATGGATCACTAACTAATGCTAAAAATTTGCTGAAAAGGACACTTCCTTTGAGAAGGGTAGTGAAACACACCAGAAAAAGGAACTTATGGTTACAATCTCAAACAAAGAGGCTTAAAATCCAAGTCAAAGAATTAGAGGATAAAATGGAGATGATACATTTAGAACTGAAGAAAAGATGACTTAAACTCAAAGTGATTAATGAGCTTGAGGAGATTCAGCCTCCTACTGCTAAAGATGAAGTTCCCAAAGCTTGAAGATTTGACCTAAAACATTTTTGACAATTTTGCGGCATTCAAGAATAAGCAATTCCAGACTTAAAAGTGAAATTTTGGAGAAAATGGAAAATTTTATGTTTTTCTGCCAATTAGGCGATTTCGTAGCGAACCACAGGCTTGAAGCCTAGATTTCACTACGAAATCCCTGTAAGTGACTTTTTGCCATAAACCACAGTTTTGGCCAAAATCAAATATGGAGGAAAGTTGTATTTAGTTCATTTTGTATAACCAACACATCCAAAATAGAAAATAAGGCTGAAAATTGGCATAGATGGGTGAAGTGGAGTTGCTACAAAACCACGCTACGAAACTACCTATTTTACTCTATTTTTGCAACAATCAACATTTGGTAGAATTTTTGTATATTGAAGGTGTATTGAAGGTTAGCCATCCATGTGGAGGCATTAAAGGGTATCAGTGGAACACTCCAACAAGGATTTTCTCCTCCACAAAGTTTTCTTCTGCTCCAGCTCAGCATAAAGGTAGTGATCAAATGTCATGACATTTTTTCCATAAAAGTAGGATGATTGGTTGTTATATCTAGTGGGGGTATTTGTGTCTTAACTATGGTTAGTGCCACTCGAGCACTTGGATATTATTGATGTAATTATCCAGTTACGCAGTTAGTGAATGTAATAAATAAGATGTAGATTCCTAATAGGCTTCTAAGTCTAAAGTCATTAGGTATCTGTCTTAGTTCCAGGTACATAGTTTATTGTTAAGTGAGGTGTCAAAACAAATGATTCGATGATCTAGCCATATGGGCAGATCCAATGTAAGTAACAAAAGCCTATTAATAGGCAGAAATTCGAAGGAGAAAGGGTTGGAGAATGTTATTTGACACAACCACTTTGTAAAATTTTTTGGATGATCAGTAATATATAGTGACTGTGTTTTTCTTCTTCACCTGATATTCTTTTGGTGTTTCAATGAGCTTTTTCCCTATGTGTCTTAATATTTTTCTTTCAATATCTTGATGTTTAATTACTCAGAATTCATGTTCTTCATGCTCTAACTTCATTTGAACATTAAGCTATTGTATATTTCTGTTTGTGCATTATCCTATCATTGAAATATATACATGCCTCAGCTTCCACAAGGAGAACCATTGTCATTGAATTTCCTAACACTGACCCAATAATCCCGCTGGAAGTTAACCCTTTACATTTTTCACCTGCAAACAAACACATGCAAGATAATATCATAGAGTTAGACATTTGATTGAATCATAATTGAACAAATCATAATTACTATGAGAGATCCCTCTCAGGTTGAAGAGGCCAATTTTCAGTCAAAAGTTGGTTTGAAAGATTTACTCTAAGTTATCTGGTGGAGCAGCCCATCTGTACCAACTTAGTGATAACACTCCACATGCTTAAGGAAAATTTGGTCATGTCTCAAAATGGAATGAAGCAAAAATCTTAATAATATTTTTCATAGAATTATTTTATACAAGGGGAATAGGTCTTTCTTCACCTTCAGCCCTACAAACAAACATCTTTGAAAGAGAAAATGCATAATAAGCTCCTATTGAAATTATATGGACCCTATTAGGTCATCTAGTGTGTTATAGTGGTTACCTACAAATTGGATCTTCCATCCCACTCTAATATTATTATATCCAATATTTCATGTGTCGTGTTTGATGAAGATAGTGTGTTTGAATTGCGAAGAGTAAACTAGCCTACGAGAACTTGTTGAAGAAGGGTTTTACTTGGCTATAGCCAAAGGTAGTATTTTCCACCATAGAGTGTCGACTATTTCTATCGTGTTGTCTAACATGTGTTAATCTAGTCAAAACATATGCAACCAAAAGATGGCACCTAGGAATCGCCAATGATTTTACAATAGTTTCTACTCCTCCAGTCTATGAGGACAATTCCATTTTGAAGGGGGAGGAAATGTTAGAGTGTTATGCTCACCTACTTACTTTGGGGGTGCTTAGGAGTTACTTAACTACATTGTGTGGGAAACTTCTATGTCTAAGGCCCATTACATATTCAGTGGTTAGATATTTAATTTAAAAGTGACATGTTTATCAAATATGGCCCACTAAATGGTTGGGACCCATTAATGATGGGACCACAAGTGGTTGTGATTTTGCTATAAGGAATCTATTTATACAACAAAAATGTGATGTAATGTTTTGTTGAGTTGTTATTGTAATTGGGGCTTTGCTCGTAAGTGGTTATCCCCTCGAACATGCATGTGAACATCACTCTCTCCTTTGGAAATCATTAATAAAAGGGTCATATTTCATGGGTTTAATCTCGTTGTCTCTTATATGTGCCTTTTTGCATTCATATTTATCTAAATAACTTGTTCATGAATTTATTTCAAGGGTCAAGGATCATAGTAAGCACGCTACTCTACATCAACATGCTTAATATGGAAACCATCCATATTTCCTGTGATTTATCGATGAGGTTAGCTCAATTATTTGTCACCAATTTTGGTGGGAATTTGGCTATTTCCATGACAACGAGCTCCTGAATCGAATACCTTTGGATGAGGTATATTATTTTACGATAACGAGTTTACAATGGATTCCATACATAAAAGTAGGGAAGCACCTTGTGGGTATATGTGCAATGATTTTCTTAGAATTTGTATGTGCTTTGTACCTAAAATGTGTTTGTGTTGACATTTTGGTGGTAGTTATGTTGGAAATATGATGCAGAGTGTTGTCCTTGATGGCAACCCACTGAATGAAGATGAAGACATGCGACTATTGACATGTGTTGTCCTTGATGGCAATCCACCTGATGAAGTTATTCTTGACTTGATGGACTTAGTAAATGATGTAAATCTGATGTGATATAATGTTTTTTGACAATATGATGTTGAGTATTGTCCTTGAAAGGCAACCCATCTGATAAAGATGATGACAACTTACTTGATGAAGTTGTGCTTGATAGAATATGTTCTTAATGAAGGAAATCTGATGTATCTACAGTGAGTATAGAAGACAATGAAGAAAGGAATTCAGAATGTGCTCAAAGTATGATGAAAAGAGTATGTCTCTATGTATACGCGGATCCGGGTTTGCGTGGAAGTCGCGTATGCACGCGGAAAAGAACGTTCCAAGTCGCGTATGGGAAAAAGCGCTCAAAAAGTGCAAATCCGTGGGCCCGTGGTATTGAAGGCTCGCCGTGGTATTGAAGGCTCATGGTATTGCTTTGGCACGTGGTATTGAAAAAGGATAAAACTATATAAGGAGAACAAATTCATTGTGCATAACATGAGTGTGGGAGCAAGATGTCTGAACTTGAATGAATACTTCTCTATGAAGTATATTTGTATGGAAAGGGTAAAGGTTTGATGATAGATCCGAATCTATGATGCACCTATGAAGAAATGATGAAGCGAGATATCTAGATCTGAAATGTACTTGTATTTGCTAGATCTGTTTATGGAGTGATTAGATCTGTGATGAGGCGAGCATCTAGGCGAACATTTGTCTGAAGCAAAAGGGTAGATCTGAACTGAATATCTGATCTGATGAAGTATGCTGCTCTGTAATGATCGAAGATCTATACGCTACTTCGCCGCGGAGGAAGCGCGTATATACGCAGCTTCAGCGAAGAGAAAGCGCGTATGCGCAATGAAATATACACCGAGGCATACGCCGGTTTGTATGGACTAATATGTGATATACGCCGGAGCATCGCTAGCTAAAAGCGCGTATGCAAACTAGGCTCGCCGAAGCAAGGCATGAAATATCCGGACCGTCTGTGCTCGCTATCTGATCTGTATTGATATGTATCTGTTGGTGATATATGGTTGTGCTTAAAAATATGGAAAGGGTCCAGTATGAAAATATGATGAAATGTGGCCTGCAAATGTTGTTCTATTGAAGTGTTTGGATCCAGTGTGAAAATTGATGAAACGTGGTCCAAGGTGGTGCTGAGGGTTGTAGCCTTCAGTCAGGGGGTTGTAGCTCCCTTCCAGGTGAGGCTGGTAAACGAGATCGGGGGGTCGTAGCTCCCTTCCAGGAGAGGCCGGTAAACGAGTCAGGGGGTTGGAGCTCCCTTCCAGGAGAGGCTGGTAAACGAGCGCAGGTGGGTGCCTGCGTGCTGGTCAAGTCTGCGCCAGCACATATGTTGTAAGATGTTTTATCTATAATAAAATATTGAAGGCTGAGCAACTGCAGCGGTGGTTTTCTCCCGATTTGGGTTTCCACCTAAAAATCCTGGTGTTCATGTGTGATGCTTTGTGTGATGGTTTATTCTATTCTTACTGCACATGTTTACTGTTATTGAACATCTGATGAATGAATGATGGATTAATAGAAGTGAAGATTTAATGACATATCTAGATATCTGTGTATACGCTAGTTTAATAAAGGGGATCCGCGTATATACGCTAGTTTACCGAAGGAAAGTAGCGTATGGGTTTTAAGGAATGAAAAAGTAAAAAGATTTGATTATGCAGTAAATACTGATTCACCCCCCCCTCTCAGTATTTTTCCCAACAATTGGTATCAGAGCAGGTCCTTCTGCAGAAGCTTGATCACTTGAAGGAGATATGTCACAATGGGAAAGAAGCAAAAGAAGAAGGCTACTGAAAAGGAGATATCACAGAAAACTTGTGCAGCAGAAAATAAAGAAGATAAATCAGGTATTGATAGTTGTTCTTGTGACTCACTTTCTGGTGCATGTAATGATGAAGATAGTGTAAGTAAAGTCTTGGATCTGAAGGAAGCTATCAAGAAAATTGAAGATCAACAAAGATCATTTAATAAAAGCAAAGCTATTTACAAAGAGATGATCTCTCAAATGGAAAAACAAATAGAAATGCTGAATGGACAGGTGGACAAATATCAAAGGTTTCATACTTATGCATCTAATCGAATGACAAGACTTGAAGCAGAAATCAATGAATCAAGCAAGAAGAATGAAGGACTTGAAGCTGCAATCATCTCTCTGCAAACAGATAGTGAAGCATCAAGTAAGAAGAATGAGGAACCTCTACAACCATTTGAAAAGGAAGGCCTTGAAGCAGAAATCATCTCTCTCAAAGAAGATCTGAAAAAATCAAATAAGAAGAATGAAGAGCTGCAACAAACATGTGAAGAAAACGAAAAATGGTTGAAAGAAGAGATTCTAAATCTGAAGGACCAAGTAGAAGATGGAAGAAGGAAAGAAGAAAGCATGACAAAGCAATGTCAAGCCTTGGAGGTTGAGGTAAACATTCTCAAAGGTAAATTAGAAGAAAAGGGTAAACTTTTGAGGTTTCAAGATAGTACTAACATTTTGGACAACATTCTGAGTAACCAAAGGTCTCCTGCTATCAAACTTGGTCTTGGTTTCCATGAAACTGTTAAAGGAGAATCTAGCTCACAAGGAAGTACCAAAAACTCAGAGGATGTCAATGCAAAACCTGAAGTGTTGAAAGAAACAAAAGATCGACCAAAAATCATGAATTCTCAAAGGAATTCATTCAAGAACATTGAATGTTTTAAATGTCATAATTATGGGCATGTTGCAGCAAATTGCAGAAGCAGAACAATTCAGCCACAAACAAACAGGTTCTACTCAGAAAGGTACTCTAGTAGCTTTAAGGGATATTGTTTTTCATGTAACAAGTATGGACATAAAGCAGCTGATTGTAAAAGGAGGAAGAATAGAAATACTCATTATGATTCTTATGTTTATTTCTCTGGCCACACGAGATGTTATGCTTGTAACAAGTATGGACATATAGAAAAAGAATGCAGGATGAACAGATCTGGGAAAGTGGACAATTTTCAGCACACAATTGGAAAGCTCAAGAAAATTTGGAAGAAGAAGGAGGACCGATCAGAAACGTAGGGAATTCAGACCCTACTGCAGTCATCCGCTTCTAAAGCTTACTTCTCTGATTGACTGCAGGAATGATGTGGGATACATTATGAGATTTAGTAATGTATCGTCACAAGGGGAGCAATGCATGATGACTCTCATGGTTGATTTGATTATTTTGATTATGTTTACTTCTGACAGCACATCTAATGTGGAAAGGACAGGTATAGGGAGGTACAAGCTCAGGAGGAGATGAAGGAAGATGAAAATTTTATATGCTTCACTTTCCATACGCGAGTTATATTAACAAAAGTCGCGTATACACGCGAGTTTCATCAGACACAGTCGCGTATGCTTTGATGATGAGAGAATTTATCTAATAGCTGAAGATCTGGAGCAGAAGTCCAGGGGGAGCATCAGTCTGACTGCTGATGATTGCACTGTTAGCATCATTCTGGTTATACTTATGATAATGAAATGATACATGGGTTCTTGTGTTGAAGATTATGGATGAAGCCTGGTTGCTTTATGATGAAGAGCATTCATTGGTGAGATGAAAGTCTTATATTTCAGAGACAAGGACAGATCATGCAGAGATTTTTGCTGATTACTGGTTGTTGAAGGTGTTTTAGATTGCATAAGTTAAGAAGGAGCACTGGTTTAGGGGGAGCAGCAGGTTGAATACTAATGATTGCATTGTTGGCAATATGACTTATTATTCTTGGGTGTTTGTGATACTCATGCTCAAATGTTGATGTCTTGGTACATGGTTTATTATGATGAGTTTTTGAGCCCTGGTTGCTGATAAGTATCCTTTGTACTCACACATGGATGAGTTGGATGTCATTTGATTCAGAGTGTGCTACTATGGTTGAGAGATCTTTTTCCTACATATGTTACTTCATGTTAAATCTTGAAGATCATGGTGATGTTGGACCACACGGATGATTGCTTGACACCTATGTGAAGATGTTGTTCTGATATGAAAATCTCTCTTGGAAAGATTGTATTGATGCTGCAAAGAATCTGAAGGCTTGGTTACTATTGTACTGATGCCACAACCATTGGATGACGCTTGAAGACACAACTACACCATTCTATCTATATGTAGTCCAGGGAAGCATTCAAAATGTCTCAGAAAGAAGTTGAACACTGTCTTTGCCTTACAAAGAATCAGATCTGGTTGAAATTTAGAAGATGTCTTGGGATACGCGGGTTTCCTGAAACACAGTCGCGTATATACGCTAGTTACTGCAAAGAAAACCGCGTATGACTGATTGCTGACAATTTTTGGTTTGTTCAGCTCTCTTCAGCATAGCTGCAGTGACTGTTTGGTATCTCTGATACTGTTTGGTATCTCTGGTGGTGTTCCAGTTCTCATAATTATGTTTCTAATGTTTTGATGAAGATGCCTTAATGATTTGTTGGTGGAAGTTTTCAGGATGCACAAACTAAGGGGGAGCCTTAGTCATTTGGAAAGATTGCTTGGTTGCACAGATTCAGGGGGAGCATTTGCTTTGCTGAGTATAATGCATTGCTGGCATTATGGTGGTTCTGATATATGATCTCTCTTGAGGTCTTTTTGGTATTAATTATAAAAATTCATATTTGTACTTTGATGAAAAGGTCTGGTTGAGACCCATGTTGTAAAATTGTAATATTCAGTCATGTAAGGACTTGTCAATTTGTAAACCCACTTGGCTGGGTAGCTGAGTCATGTTTGTAAACCCACTTGGTTGGGTAGCTGAGTCAAATTTGTAAACCCACTTGGTTGGGTACTTGAGTCTTCTATGTAAATCCACTTGGATGAATCTTTGATGTAAGTATGAGTCATTGGTGATAGGAATGTCATAGAGTCATGTACTTCATTGAAAAATATGTTTGAAGTTTCAGCATGAACTCAGGGGGAGCTTGGTCACTTCAGTATACATCAGATCTGCAGAACGCTTCTTCTACATGAGGAGAAAAGGGGGAGTGTATGTTGTTGTTGATCCGCCTGTTGACCTTGATGTCAAAGGGGGAGAGTGTGTTAGTGTGTTGGTTTTGATCTGTTGGTTTTGTCCTTTGCCCTTGATGTCAAAGGGGGAGAGTGACATAGTGTTTGAATGAAGATAATGATGTGCCCTTTTCCCTTGATGTCAAAGGGGGAGAGTAACATGGTGTTTGAATGATGCCAAAAATGGAGAGAGTGACATGGCAAATAGGGAAAATGACATGGTGTCATTGTACTCTTAATGTATCTATCTGTTGTGGTAACCAAACACCATCATGGTTGCCATCAAGTCCAAAGGGGGAGGTTGTTGGAAATATGATGCAGAGTGTTGTCCTTGATGGCAACCCACTGAATGAAGATGAAGACATGCGACTGTTGACATGTGTTGTCCTTGATGGCAATCCACCTGATGAAGTTATGCTTGACTTGATGGACTTAGTAAATGATGTAAATCTGATGTGATATAATGTTTGTTGACAATATGATGTTGAGTATTGTCCTTGAAAGGCAACCCATCTGATAAAGATGATGACAACTTACTTGATGAAGTTGTGCTTGATAGAATATGTTCTTAATGAAGGAAATCTGATGTATCTACAGTGAGTATAGAAGACAATGAAGAAAGGAATTCAGAATGTGCTCAAAGTATGATGAAAAGAGTATGTCTCTATGTATACGCGGATATGTCTAAGGGAAGTCGCGTATGCACGCGGAAAAGAACGTTCCAAGTCGCGTATGGGAAAAAGCGCTCAAAAAGTGCAAATCCAGGGGCCCGTGGTATTGAAGGCTCGTGGTATTGAAGGCTCATGGTATTGCTTTGGCACGTGGTATTGAAAAAGGATAAACCTATATAAGGAGAAGAAATTCATTGTGCAAATCATGAGTGTGGGAGCAAGATGTCTAATCTTGAATGAAGACTTCTCTATGAAGTATATCTGTATGGAAAGGGTAAAGGTTTGATGATAGATCTGAATCTATGATGCACTTATGAAGAAATGATGAAGCGGGATTTCTAGATCTGAAATGTACTTGTATTTGCTAGATATGTTTATGGAGTGATTAGATCTGCTTATGGAAGGTCTAGATCTGTGATGAGGCAAACATCTAGGCGAACATCTGTCTGAAGCAAAAGGGTAGATCTGAACTGAATATCTGATCTGATGAAGTATGAAGCTCTGTAATCATCGAAGATCTATACGCTACTTCGCCGCGGCGGAAGCGCGTATACACGCGGCTTCTATGAAGTAAAAGCGCGTATGCGCAATGAAATATACACTGAGGTATACGCTGGTTTGTATGGACGGAAGAGCGTATATATGCGACATCAGTGAAGTAAAAGCGCGTATGCAAACTAGGGTTTGCTGAAGCAAGGGGTATGAAATATCTGATCTGTTCTGTTGTGTTTCTGCTATCTGATCTGTATTGATATGTATCTGTTGGTGATATATGGTTGTGCTTAAAAGTATGGAAAGGGTCCAGTATGAAAATATGATGAAATGTGGCCTGCAAATGGTGTTCTATTGAAGTTGTTGGATCCAGTGTGAAAATTGATGAAACGTGGTCCAAGGTGGTGTTGAAGGTTGTAGCCTTCAGTCAGGGGGTCGTAGCTCCCTTCCAGGTGAGGCTGGTAAACGAGATCGGGGGGTCGTAGCTCCCTTCCAGGAGAGGCTGGTAAACGAGTCGGGGGGTTGGAGCTCCCTTCCAGGAGAGGCTGGTAAACGAGCGCAGGTGGGTGCCTGCGTGCTGGTCAAGTCTGCGCCAGCACATATGTTGTAAGATGTTTTCTCTATAATAAAATATTGAAGGCCGAGCAACTGCAGCGGTGGTTTTCTCCCGATTTGGGTTTCCACCTAAAAATCCTGGTGTTCATGTGTGATGCTTTGTGTGATGGTTTATTCTGTTCTTACTGCACATGTTTACTGTTTATTGAACATCTGATGAATGAATGATGGAATAATAGAAGTGAATATTTAATGACATATCTAGATCTCTGTGTATACGCTAGTTTCATAAAGGGGATCCGCGTATATACGCTAGTTTACTGAAGGAAAGTAGCGTATGGGTTTTAAGGAATGAAAAAGTAAAAATATTTGATTATGCAGTAAATACTGATTCACCCCCCCCTCTCAGTATTTTTCCCAACAAGTTATGCTTTAGCGCAAGTGTCCTATATATTGTGTCTCATAGGGAATTGATATTGTAAGCCTTGGAGGCATGAAAGACCAGGAGATATGGGAATTGTAAGACCACTTTAGATCATGTTGTGACATGGCATTATGATACCCATGGAGGCATTATAAGGTTGTGCTTCTTTTTATTGGAATTCAAAATTATGAGAACTAAAGGAGTATTGTAAGGGTGTATAAGTATGGTATGCCCACATGCTAAGACATAGATTCTCCCCTTATCGAGAAATACATTAGGATTTTGATGCGACTATGATCGTAGTCCATGGATGGATCGTCCCCTTCTGTTCAATAATAAAGCTACAAGAATTTGTTTGCGACCATGTTTATGACTAGGAACTTCCATCTTGGTGGCAAAAAGAGTTGTCTTATCTATTACTTTCGCACCCCCACCTTCACGTGGAGGAGGGTTAATCCAATAACATTATCTAATACATGGAATAGTATGTAACTTTTTCGAGTGTCAAACCTTTGGAAATTTATTTTTCATCTCTTGTGAACTTCTTCAACATATGTGTTAAATTTTCCATGCTACTTTTCAAAACAAACAATTATTTTGGATACATGATTAAGTTGTGAATAATTTTGGCATCAATTGAGACAAATTTCGCTAACCATATATTCTCATTATGGCATCTTCTAACTATAAACTTTGTTGACACTTTTTTCAAACATGGAAATCACATCAACAGGGCCATGTTTGAAATCCTATGACTGTTGGAATTTAAAATATTGATTGCTTTGTCTATCCAATTTTTGTTTTTCCATAACTTGATTTGATCCCATGATGCATATATATCTTCCTTTATGCAACCTAGCTTGGGTAATCTCTCTTTAGGTTCTTAATGTCCTCCAATATAGTTTTTGGCTCATGTTTCTCTGATAACCGAATGCCATTGATTTTACACTTTCTCTCACCATAAAAAATACCATCTCTTCAATGCCACTGCCATTTTTAATGATCCTTACCAGATTAATGGACCTCTCTCTATCTCTATGATTTGGCATTTCTTGGGGACATAGTCAATATATGGAAACATTTATGAATTTCTTCTTAACTAGCTATGTCTTGTTGATTCTTACATCATTTAATGCTTCAATGCCTACTTTCTTTGATACTTATACCTCCTCTAATACTTTATCCTTGTTGCATATCCTCTTAGCTCTCATAAACTTACTCTGCATCTATCTTCCATCGGTCAAACCAACTTCCATAGTTTTACGTTTCAGTGGCTTGCCTTCCATTGATGTTCTACTCATCAAACCAACTTTTGTCAATTATTTTTATGTTTATCCCACCTTTGTTGATCCTACTTCCATTGATATTAATTCCATTAAATTAGGTGCAACAAGCTTTAACATTTCCCTTAATTTTGATTGGTTCCCCATTCAACTTCTTTTAGAAAATCCATTTCCCATTTAATCTCTTGTATCTCATTTAACCTCCATCGATTATCATCCCATTAAATTATATGTGGTTGACCTTTTGGTGATGAGCCAATTCAAATTTTTTTGGGTTTTCGTGTTATCCTTCAATTTCCTCTCTTGATGAAGATTGAAGACTTCCTATGTTAATCTTGGCTTGTAATCTTCTACAACGTCCCAACAACTCCTCACTAAATCTCATTGCATCACTCTGTGACTTATTTCTCCCTCTTGAATGGTTTTTTTATGGTTTTTTCTTTCCTAAAAGCTCAGTTGTTTGATACAAGGTAATCTTTATTTGTGCGACTCCATTCCCTAAAATGTTTGCTTTTCTTTCTCATTATATCGCGAGTTAACTGCCACTCTTCTTTGCTTATTTCAAAATATTTAATTTTGAACCATAACATTTTTTCAATATGGTTGAGGGTTTAGATGGTTGATCCAGAACCCTTTCACTACATTATGGGAACCAGCCATATCCTGACCAACCCATAGGTTTTTTCTTCCACTTTAAGAAGAAAGAAGGTCAGGGTATTCAAGCGTTGAGTTTATTTAATTTGTCCCCATTTATGACTAAATTTAATATGGATCCCTAAAGTACCTCTGGTTGGAAAAAGGAGTTAGCTATGATGTCTTTGAAAACAAAATTTCCTTGTTCAATTATTTCTAATTTTCTTAACTCACCCTTAACTTTACTGTCAAACACTAATACAAGGTCTCCTTTCTTGAAATGTTTCTATTTTATATTTTGATCACAATGAAATTTCACTGCTTCTTTCGTATTTATTCGTAGTGTATAAAATGTTTTGAAGCCATGATGTCTCTTTTTCTATCCTCCACATATGCCATCATGTCAAGCCGCAAGACACTTATGTCATTTGTTGTTGAAGGAATCAAGTCCGCTCGATAAACCACATTTTTTCCAGACATGATTGTTACACCATTTTTTGGTCATCTAACCTATTATCATTAGATGGACCCAAGTACACCATGTAAGACCAATTTTACCCTAAGTAAAATTGCCTTCACTATGTTAAATAACTTAATAAACCACATTTATTAGGTTGTTTATGGTCCAAACAGAAAACCCCAAAAGGAAATATTAAACAAACCTATATTTGTTTGATTTTCCTCATGGAATAATTAATTAAACCATAATTTAATTATTATTCCCCGTCATGTTTAACCCAAAAACAAAGAAATTAATTAGATAAACCTTTATTTATCTTATTATTTTCTAGGAATAATTATTTAAATCTTATTTAGATAATATTCCTTGTTAAATATGACCAAATCACCCACAAATAATTAAATAAATCATTATTTATTTGATTATCTTTCAACCACTTCCTTAAAAATATAAATAAATCATTTATTTATTTATTTTTGACAAATAAAGGGATTTGACCCAAGTCAAATATTTTTTCCCTCCAAGAAATATAATAAAATATTCCATAAAAGGTGGATCTAGATTTGGTTAACATTATTTTAATCATGCACCAAGATCTAGAATGACCCAATATTTTGTTATAAATAGGAGGGGTTTTCCTACCATTCTTCACCTTTTGTTGCCTATTAGATCACTCTGGATCTATACACTTGGTCACTTTTTTCCATTATTTGCTGTGTGAGCTCCCTTTGAGCTCTATTCTTTGCATTGGGTTTTCTACACCAACAAGAGAGAGAAATCTTAGATCTGAAGTACTGAGGACTTCCAAGAACCCATCCCACTGAGGAGAATTGGATACGCCTTCTTGTTTTCCTCCCAGGTTCCCAATTATTACAAAAATTCTTTCAAAAATCGTTCTTGTCTTGTCTATTGGTATATGGAGCAAACCCTTGTTTTTACTGCTTAATGTCTTTCCATGCATAGATATGGTTTTTTGTAGCTATTTTCTTGTTCAACTAACCGCAGATCTGAAGATATTGGCAGCCACTTTTGTTGTTAGGGCTATTAGTTATGCGTAGCTAAAGTGGTCCTTTTTCGTACACTTCGACAAAGGATTCATACTAACAAATGGCAACTCCACACGGGTTTTAAATTACGACCGCTGTCATTTTTCATATTCCTACATATCCAGCTACTTCAGACCCTAGGGTTTCTTTTCAGCTATTTATTTTTCCTATTTTTATGTTGTTTTTCTCACATAAAACCCTAAAACATTAAAATTTCTAACTTCCGTGTGTTTCTGGCCCTATTGCGCAGGTAAGCGACACTAGCCGCAACTGAGACAACAACTTTTCTGAAAATCTGCCGCCGAGACAACCGAAACGGGGGGTCGCAATTTTTGGCCCATAAGTTGCGACCTAGACCTCCAGGTCGCACTTTTCTGCCCCTTTTCTGCGACCTGCACTGAAAATAGGTCAGAACCTGCGACCTGCCAATTTTTCAATGATTTTTCTGCAATTTTTTTGGGTTTTGCTGAAGCTTCTGTCAGGGTTTTCCAGCCTCTGTCTCAGCCCGCCTTGATCTAGTTCTGATCTGTTTTTACTCATCTAAGTGGGAACCTAGGCCCCTAGGGCTTTAGTACCCTCCACTTTTTGTGGAAGAGTTTTAGCTGTTTCAACCATCTGTTTTTCAGAGTTTCAGCCTTCCTTTTTTCAGATCTGGAACCTCCTCCTCAGATCCCTTTAAATCAGCCTTCCTTCCTTTCAAATCACCTCTTGTCGTTTTGTTTGGACCTCTCTTTAGGACCTCCTCCCTGTCCTTTCCGCTTTTTGCTGATTTCTTCCCTTTTTCCAGCCACCTTGCCTCTGTCTCTTGGCTGTGATCTGCACCTCTTTTCAGCAGCTTTATCCTTTAGATCCCTGTCCCTTTTGACCTTAGATCTATTGGCCTCTTTTCAGTGTGTTTTGACTAGATTTTTTCCCTTTTTTTAGACTAGTTTTGAGGGACCCGCCTCCTTGGGTTAGATAGATGCAATAGTAGCTGTTAATTTTCTGTTATTTCAGCATTATATACTGTTCTCTGCAGATCTATTTTCAGTTACGCAGCACACTTTTTTCTTGCTCTCAAAACGAAAAGGGTTTTAAAAATTAAAATTAACGCACACCACACACTGACCCTAAGTGAAGAAGCACCTGGTTAACACCGCCTGGCAAAGACTCTAAAATCAATTCTCACTGCACATTTTCTGCCCTTGACCTCACTTGATTTTGTCCCTTTCTGCCCTTGTCGGTTTCCTTCTTCCTGTCACCATTGCGGCCCCAAGGCGCCTTTCCCGGAGACTTCTTGGCCTTCACCCTCAGTTTCCGGTCGATCGACCTGCTCCGTCCCACCGTCGTCGAGCCAGTCCTCCCCCGAGTCCGCACTCTGACTCCTCTTCTGATTCATTGGGTTCTCCTTCTCCTCCTGGTTCTCCCCCTGTCACCTTCACTATGTCTGGTTCAGGGCCTAACGCTAGCGGTGCTCCAGGCCCTAATGCCGGAACTACTACTAGCGGAACCACCATAGGAACTACCTCGGCCATACCCTTGCTGCCATACATTGCAGGCCTCAGCCTCCCCGATTTCAATCAGTTGATAAATGACCTTATCCGTCACGATGTTGGTTGGCCTGCCATGCCAACCAAGCTCCCCTCCGACATCCCTAAGTTCGAAGGCCTTGCTGGAGAAGATCCAACCAATCATGTCCGATCTTTCCACATGTGGTGTTCCTCCAACTCCATTACCGATGACTCCATCCGTCTTCATTTGTTCCAACGCACGCTTACTGGCGAAGCTTCTAAATGGTATGTAGACCAAGCCACCTCTTCCCATACCACCTTTGCGACCATTACCCAAGCCTTTTTATCTTACTTCCAGCTCTCTCTCCGATACGATACAGGTACGGAGCTCTTGACTTCCTTTAAGCAAACATCTTCGACCGGCCTTTCCACCCATGTTCAGGAATGGCGACGTAGACGCAGCTTATGTTGAGCTCCCCCCTTCGAAGATCGGATCTATATGGACTGGTTCCTTTGCTCTCTCTTAGCTCCCATCGGCAAAGATGTCGCCTCCCATTTCCCTCAAACCGAAGAAGCCACCCTCCAAATAGCCTTGAAATATGACTTGATCTACGCCCAGTCTGGTTATGTTTATACCGTCCTTCCTGACCTCCCCAGGCCCGGTGGTGCTAACGCCCCGGGGGCATCTCATTCCACCGACGGTATCGTTGGAGCCCTTTCCCATTCGTCTGCTCAACCTCCTATGGGCTACGGTCTCCCTCACGGAGGGGCCAGCACCTCTGGCACTCTTCCCCCTCCCGGTAGCATGTACCCAGGATACGGCATGCCTCCTCCTTTTGCCCAACCTCCTGCTTACCTCAATTTTTCCCAACCTAACCATTACCCTTATCTATAGCCTGGTGTGCCAGCTCCTCCAGCATATGCGCTTCCACCTCCCTTGCCTCCTCAACCCCAGCAACAGCACCTACAGCCCCCTTCCGGGCAAGTATTTGCACAGCAGGGTACGACTAATCCCCCTTCTTCTCAAAGAAGGCAGAGAGGCAATCCAAATCAATCTACCACTGGTACTCATGGACCCAATCCTCAAGGTTTTGACCCTAACACTGCTAACCAGCAACAGGGCACTCAGCCCAAGCCAGATAGGCCTCTTCGTACCAACAAGCCTTGTTCGTGTTGCGGTGTTTACGGTCATTACACCCACGATTGTCCCCTTTTACCACAGATGCGGAAGATGTGGGAGTATCAAGCCACATTGCGCAGACAACATGCCTCCCCTCACGCTCCCCCTAATGTGGCCACTACTCAACCAGCGGTGTTTACTGATCCTTCCCCTCAGCAAGGATTCGTGGCTACCCAACCATCTGACGAGCGGGTCTCCACTCCACCCTCCATTTCTGGTTCCTCCGATTACCAGATCCTCATGATGACCTCTGATCCATGCCCAATCGTCGACCTTCACCTTCAAACTCGGTCTCGCCAGTACCCCAAGCCTCCTGCTCAGTCTTCCCCCGAGCCTCCTTCTTCAGGTTCTATAGAGCCTCTTTCGACATCTAGTGGCACCTTACATATCCCTCAACCCAAAGTTGAGGTTCATACCAATATTCCTAAAGGACCCTTACGTCAAAACACTGCTTCCGATCGAGCTGCTCATTCGTATAGCATAGTAGATGATTTGGCGCAATCTCCTGCTGCCATTTCCACACTGGAACTCCTCCAGTCGTGCCCTTCCCAAAAGAAGGCTCTACTATCTGCCATGGGTGCTGTAGATCCTGCTGATGACCAAATGATTGTTTTCGATGCCACTCAATCGGACCATCCTCCTCTCCCTCCTTCCGTCGCCTTCCAAATCCCAGTCAAAATCTGGAACGCCAACGTTTCCCGGTGCATAATTGATGAGGGGGCATCCACCTGCGTGATGTCCGCTTCGGTTTGGAAGCAACTCGGATCCCCTGAGTTGGCCCCTTCCACGATCACCCTTCGAGCATGGGACGGCCATGCCTCCTAGCCCATTGGCCTGTTTCGTAATTTTCCTATCACCCTCGCCGGTAAGACTGTTTGCGTTGACGTCGAAGTCATAGACGCCCCGCTAGACTACAACATTCTATTGGGGCGAAGCTACACCTATGCTATGTCTGCTGTCCCATCCGCGGTTTTCCACAAGATGTCTTTCCCCCATAATGGAAAGATAGTCACCATTGACCAGTTGACATATCATGAGCCAAAATCTCAGACCTCACCTGAGACGACCATCTCTTCTGTAGCCAACAAGCAAACCGTCGATTCCTTGACCAGTGTCTGCCCTGGCATTTACAAAGATTCCTCCCTGCTTGGAACTTTCCCTAACCTTCCTCCTCCTCCCATCACTGATCCCAGCTCATCGAATGTTTGCATGATGCAATCGTCTCATGCTGCCCATAAGCGGCCTGCCTCGGCTAGTCAGCAACCTCCCCCTCGCCCTCCTCAACCCGCTCCTAGCCATTCATCTCAGCCAGCCGGACCTCCTCCTTCTGGCCCTCCCCCTACAGCTGGTATCCCTGAACCCCTTTATCCTCCTGGATCGGTTCCCCCAGGCCTTAAACATCTCGGAGCCGTCCCTCCTGGTCACCACCCTGCTGGGCAGATACCTTTCCTGGCTCCCCCTCCCGGAGTATATTTTGTCCCCGTCATGGCCACCCTCTCTCTCCCTAACCTGACCTTGGGCATACCGGTCTGGTACCTTAATCCTCCAGCCACTACCCCTCCTGGTCACCCCAAACCCTACATGGCTTTGACACCGATTCAACCGGTCCCCCTCGCTTCCTTCGTTGCCACTGTGCCCCCAGCACCTCCACAGGACCCTTCTGCTGTCGTGCCGGCTCCCGGGAAGAAAGGCAAAGCTCGCAAGGGGGCACCCAAAGACAAGACCACCACGACTGACCCAGCCCCTCCTCCGCCCGCAAAGCCTTGTGCCTTGTGTGATGTCGCCGGTCATGCCACCCATGCTTGTCCCGAGTTGCCTCGTATTCAGCCCATGGTTAAAGTCGCGTTCCCCGAATCTACGGTCCCTGAAGCCTCCATTCCTTCTTCTTCTGTAACCAAGAACCCCAAGAATCTCCGCACCAACAAACCCTGTGCTTTATGCGGTGTTCATGGCCATTACTCCCACCATTGTCCTCACCTGACGCATTACCGCGCCTCTTTATAGGTAGTCCGAGAGTATGAGGTTGAACAAAATCAATCCGCCTCTCCCATACTCGCACAGTATGCTTCAGGCCAGCCTGAGGATCCCCCCGCTCCCATCAACATTCCCCCCCTGATGTTCAGATGGCGGAGTCTACTACGGCCATTCTTTACCTATCCTCCTCTGCGAGACACTTGGAGCCCAGTCCCGCACCCTCTCCCCCTCACATTTCGCCCACCTCTCTTTTCTGCACCACACTAGATCACTCCACCCGTATCCTATTGATCTCCGGGCAGCCCCCGTAGTCTCCGCGATGGCTTCCGATAACCCCCACATACCACCTCTAGTTCAGATATGATTCATATCATCCTGCCCTCAGACTCCTTCCCGTACCGCGTCGATGCCTCTGGCACACCACGTTGCCGCTGCTTGTCTCTCCTCCTCATTTGCTGTCTTCTAACACCTATCCCCACACCCATCCACACCCTTTTTATCAAGCTACGCGATGGCAAGTCGTTACTCCTAATTCAGCCTCCTGGAAAGTTGGGCCATTCCCACCCTCGTATGCCTCGTTTTCCAACGGGTCCGATTGGTTCGCCACCAACAATCAAAGCTTAACATGATGCATGTGTGGTCTCTAGTCCATGCCCCCTCTTCATCGTGAATCCTCTGTCCCAGATGCTCATTTGATTCCTACTTTGCTGCTATGCAACTAAATGGTGTTTATCATGTGCATAATCATGTGCTGTTTAGACGATATTTACGAGTGAAACTCTTGATACATGAATTTGAAACCATAACTTTCAACCATGTACCTCGAGAACATAATCACTATGTAGATAGTATTGCAAACCATGTTCTAGATTGGCATTTATCACACGCATTTCATACAAGACAATAACATTCATAATCATTAAAAATGATGCATATCCATAATATGTGTCACAAAACATGTGTTTAGAGTCCATCTACTCCGATACATATGACATGCCCATAGCATGTTACAAAAAACTCAAAACTGGGGGCACCACCTGCCCCTACATACACACTAGGGGACACCACATGCCCCACACCTACTACCATTCCATGATCCAGCTAATGGCTCGCCCCTCACCAGATCACATAAGGCTCTCTGACCACATCTTGTTTACGTACACCCTCGGCTTATTCCAGGGCACTTGGTCACGCTCAATGTGATCGTCGCCCAAGTTCCCATGTTCAAGGCTGGAAACTCCTGTCAAGAATGCTCCCAGATTCACGGCGATGTCCTCCGTGGATAAGGTCACATCTCATTGTGCGCCTGCTCGACCCACCCTACTGGCAGCTTGCAGGTCAGCTTTCAAGGCGCCATATACCCAGCCACGAGCACGGAGCTATATCTGCATACCAAAAGTACATGAATCAGTACCATATCTACTATTTAATAACTTTAACATGCCCATACAAGAATAGTTACTCATCATTTACCATCGGGCCCCCATACTCGACTAGGCGGAAGTGGAAGGTCCGGATCCCCACAATAACTCATCCCACTATAGGGATAGTCATCTATGTATAACGACATCTGATCCCAATGGGCAAAGAACTCAGGTCGAAACACTCGCCCGACCGCCCCTCCTCCTCCTCTGCACAGTAGCCGCCCCCACCGGCGCATCTTGGGCTCTCTCGGGCCCCCATCTGGGAGCTATATACGAGGCCGCAAGGTCGGGATCTTCTCAAAGAAGAAGGTGCACAATAAAGTCCCATACGAGCAATCATGGTTCACTTGCCGCTTGCAGAGCGACAACTGTCACTTTAGCGACACCATCATCATTTGGGCCCACCCATAGTAGTTCCCACTCAACACACACTCCACAATCATCATCTGCCCCCCAGTGATGTGATGGAGCGCCTGGTTGCCCAGGATACGTAGTACTGCTGCGGCCACTGCACGGGTCTCTAATCTCTCTAGGTCCTTGATCGGTATCCGATTCTGCTTGACTTGGAGACCCGGTCGACAATGTCACTCCACAAACTCCATGATATGCCGCCCCCGCGGTAATACTGGCTGCGTGTTTCCCACCATCCCCAGTGGCGGGAGACCCGTCAGGAAATACACATCCTGGACTGTCAGTTCGATCCTGTGCCCCTGCACTACAAAGACCTCATGCTTTGGATCCCAGTAACTGATAATCCGGGCCAACAAAGGCTCTCCCGCTCTCATCAAAGGGTTCTCCAAAAACTTTAGAACCCCAAACCTGGCCAACACACGACGGACACCCTGATCCGCCTGGATCTCTGCCCGTAATGTACCCAAGTCTCTCTCTCTCCATTTAACCCGTAAATCTGCCATACCTGCACAAAAACATCATCTTTGTTAGCATACAGATTGGGAATACCATAACCAAGCACAAAAACCCAACTCCCAGCCATAAAACAGCACCAAAACCCCCTCATCTCCCAGGTCACAGTTTTCTGCCCAGTTCAAGACCAGGTCGCAGTTTTTGCCCTGAAACCTGCGTCCCAGGTCGCACTTTTTGGCCCAAAAAGTGCAACCCGGCCGTATAGATGACGGAGGGTCTGTTTCTGGGATTTTGGGCCCTAAACTGAACTTTCAATTCATCAAAATGAAAGAGTAAGGTTAGGCCTCTTACCTGCAACTAACGGATCTCGATTCTAACGGTCGGTTTGTCCGCTACGCTCGCCGCAAGATTTAGGGCCTTCTCTCCTCTCTACATTCACCACAGCAACAATAGCAAATGAGTGAATTTGGAGGGAAAACTGCCTTATTAAAAGAGAACCCATGTTTCTTCTTTCGACTGCTGCGACCATACCGTAGCCCCGTTTGACAAACCGTCTACACCGTTGGAAAGCTCTCACCGAGCCCTAAAATGGGTATCTGTTAGTTTTTTGTGATTTGATACTTCACCAGGACACATTTTGTCCAAGAAGGGTCACTTCACCTCTCCTTAAAATCGAATTTCCTCACTTACGACACTTGTACTTGGGGCACCATTTTGCCTCCTTACTTGTCTTTGTTCATGTCGATTTTCGTCATGAGTTACCATCTTGTACTCATGTTTTCATGGTCCCCCATTAGGCCTTTACTGTGTGGCAGCACCATCGAGTCGCCCTTGTTTAGAGCATCCAAGTTGAGTCATCATCACATTCATGGAGTCTATCCCGAGTCCCTTTGTACCCCACTATAGCCCTCCATCCTTCATTTCTTGGTCTCTCTCTTGTGTCGCACATTATGACCTTCAGTCCCACTGTCCCCTATCCCTTATGATATTGTGTCAGTCGCTGCCACGTCATTCATGCCCTTTATGCTCTAACAAGGGAAGTCTTCCATTCGCTACTCAGTCCTTTCCATTTCACTATCATCATTAGTGTCAGTCTGTCTGTCGCTCTACTATTTTCTCTCGTGCCTTAGTTGAGGATCTCTCATTGCCTCACCTATGGCAGACCTCCTTCTGTCAACATTAGCTCATTCATTCCAGAAGCCAGGTCTAGAGGGCGGTATACCTTGTTTCCAGCTTCCACTCTTGTTCGGTGCCTCGGATCAGGCAAAGGGATCTCTCATTTCCCTTTGACTTGATTGCTTCTCCACTCTAGCTCCTTTCAGCATGACCGAGATCTGTATACTTGATGGTTCCGTGATACAGCAGCAGCTCTTGATGATTCCCGGGTGTGTGTGAGATGTCTCAACCCTCATGAGGGGGTGGCCCTGCAGGTAGCCCCCCACATGCCCGGATGACCTCCTCCTTGCAGCCTTCGATGCAGCTCCAGATATTTGATGATGTTGGCCTTAGGCACTTGCAGTGCCTCTTTGGTTTGCATGTATCAGTTAGATTTTGTGAGCCCTTCCCCATTTACAGGGGGCATTTGGGTTGTCTTTGTATCTCATGTACTCAGATATTATTGTATAAGTCATGGCTGTTATCCCAGGCACAGCATGTATGTGGGATTCCTCATTGTATTTTTATTTGGCTCATGATTATGCCGGCTGTACTTTATGGTTCGGTCCCTTGTTTACTGGACACACTATTCTTTTGTACTTTGTCTCGGCAGGCATAGGTATGCCTCCCCCGCCGCCTTCAGCACAAGTACCCTCTCATAAAAAGAGACTTGTTTTACCTGCGAGTCTCGTCTCCTTAGGGTCTAGTTCTTCAGCACACTATCTACCTTGCATTTCTCTCTCTGACTTCCCTTTTGTTGTCTGGTGATTGAGTTCTTGCAACGTACTTCGGTCACACGATTTGCTCCTGACACTCACACGCTGGGGGGCAATCTGTTACACCATTTTTTGGTCATCTAACCTATTATCATTAGATGGACCCAAGTACACCATGTAAGACCAATTTTACCCTAAGTAAAATTTCCTTCACTATGTTAAATAAATTAATAAACCACATTTATTAGGTTGTTTATGGTCTAAACAGGAAACCCCAAAAGGAAATATTAAACAAACCTATATTTGTTTGATTTTCCTCACGGAATAATTAATTAAACCATAATTTAATTATTATTCCCAGTCATGTTTAACCCAAAAACAAAAAAATTAATTAGATAAACCTTTATTTATCTTATTATTTTCTAGGAATAATTATTTAAATCTTATTTAGATAATATTCCTTGTTAAATATGACCAAATCACCCACAAATAATTAAATAAATCATTATTTATTTAATTATCCTTCAACCACTTCCTTAAAAAGATAAATTAATCATTTATTTATTTATTATTAACAAATAAAGGGATTTGACCCAAGTCAAATATTTTTTCCCTCCAACAAATATAATAAAATATTCCATAAAAGGTGGATATAGATTTGGTTAACATTATTTTAATCATGCACCAAGATCTAGAATGACCCAATATTTTGTTATAAATAGGAGGGTTTTTCCTACCATTCTTCACCTTTTGTTGCCTATTAGATCACTCTGGATCTATACACTTGGTCACTTTTTTCCATTATTTTCCGTGTGAGCTCCCTTTGAGCTCTATTCTTTGCATTGGGTTTTCTACACCAACAAGAGAGAAATCTTAGATCTGAAGTGCTGAGGACTTCCAAGAACCCATCCCACTGAGGAGAATTGGATACGCCTTCTTGTTTTCCTCCCAGGTGCCCAATTAATACAAAAATTCTTTCAAAAATTGTTCTTGTCTTGTCTATTGGTATATGGAGCAAACCCTTGTGTTTACTGCTTAATGTCTTTTCATGCATAGATCTGGTTTTTGTAGCTCTTTTCTTGTTCAACTAACCACAGATCTGAAGATATTGGCAGCCACTTTTGTTGTTAGGGCTATTAGTTATGCGTAGCTAAAGTGGTCCTTTTTCGTACACTTCGACAAAGGATTCATACTAACAATGATTCTAAAAGGGGCATGGCCCATCTACTCATATGGGCCTTCTCGTACATTCATAAGAATTTCAATTCTTTTCCATCCTATTATCCCTATTGATGTTGCGAATTTTGGTCGAGTTATGAATCGAAATCCCATTGAAAGACGTTGGTGGTACGTTGGTGTAAGGGTGACGAAGAGAGATTCAATCTATGTCAAATCATGATTTCACGCAGTAACATGTAAATAGAATTATTTACGAGTGGGCCCCTTGATAACTTCTCATTAATGAGGGATGTCAAAATCTTATAGCTATAATCCCTTAAAGAAACCTTGTTGTTGTCTCTATGATATAGCCCCACATCAATTATATTTCTACCCACTTTGCTAATGTCATAGTTTTAGTATTATGTATTTGGCTATAACCATCCTTCCTCTCATAAAAAATGGACATAGAGAAATCTATCGCCAACATCTCAAATGGAAACAATGGAAGGATGTGTCATGATGGCATCTCATATTTTTGTAGATCGATCTATCGATTCCCTGAAATTTATCTCAAGTGTATGTATAATTTCCATGGTTGGCTCAATCATTCGTCACCAATGTTGATGGGAATTTGGGTAGCTTCGTGCCAACTAGTTCTCAACGTGAATCCCATCCATACTAAGTGCATTGATATGTGCGAAGGAGTTTGTGGAGGATTCGATCCACAAATGTGAGGAAGCATCTTCAAGGTTTCCATAAAATGTTTTTTCTAGAGAAAAAGGGTTATGTGGCCTTTGTGCAAATCAGGACACCATAATGTTGCATGGAATAATTAACTTAATGTTGTAACTGTTTGGTAATGTGCACCTGACACTCTACCATGTCCCATATTTCATGATCGATGACACATCTCGTCAATATATCATTCGAGATCAGTATGCACAGGTTCCATCGGTTAATGTGTAAACAAAATTCATAACAACAACACATATTTCGTATGTTATTACGTGTCTAGGGACACTTGGATATCCCGAAAAGACTATATCTTTGCGATTTCCTTTACGAAATATTTGGTGTGCAATAGATTGGCATATGGAACTTCATCCTCTATACTGTTGGTTCTTTTCTCGATTTGATTCTCATCTAGTGGTCTAGATTGATGTGATATTTACATGTCTAAAACACACCTCGAAATTTGAATTCTTGGAAGAGTTTAAGAGCCAAATGAAAATATGGTGATGATGCACTAGCTTGTCCATAGGATACAATAGTGCAAATTTACGGGTATGGATAATAATAAAATAGTTTCGTGGCATGTGATGTTATAAATGTAGAGATAATGTCATTCCAAGGCCTCTTGTCTCTATCATCAAATAGTTCCTTTCTACCTTATTCCATCTTTTATCGACATAAGAATGTGGATGGCCAATATTTCCCTTCTCAGGTAGAGGTGAGATGGTAAAAACAATAATTTTTGTGGCAGGAAACCTTTTCATTTTAAATTTGAAAAATCGGCATTGTAATTTGTTTGAGTCAACCGTCAATCTATCAATGGCGTGCATTACATTTATGATTTATGAATGCAAGTAATTGCGCCTGCACCAACACCAACGATCTACAGTAATCATACACCACACCTTGATTGAGTTTTAACGAGCAACACATTGCTTCGGAACCATACAAAGAAATTTGACAATGATTTCAACTAATTGTTTCAGAACCACCAGGGGGTAAAATAAATTTACCAAAGAAATTTGCCAATTACTTCACAAAAATAGAAATGCAAAAAAATGTGCAATCATTTCACTCAATTGCAAATACATGTTTAATCATTTCACTCTAATGCATACAAAAAAATGTATTTCCAATCATTCCACTCAATTTCAAATACATTTCTACCTGTAGAATATAAATTTCCATTAATCATTTCTCTCAAATGCAAAATACAGAACTATGAACGCTTTGACTCTCGCTTACTTTGCAATGTACTTGTTTCACACAAGAATGGGAAGGGAAAAATGAATAACTAATTTAGAAATAAATCTTGGCCTTTGATTTTTCTATGCTACTAATAATATTGTAGAATATTCTATGCAAGTTAAATCCTTATTGTCCACTTAATAATTATTGATAATTAAATTAAAATTCTACTAGCCCTATTTCAAAATAAACATGCATATCCGCATAATAAATTCAAAGATATTTCTAAAATCCAAAGTGCACAGAGAAAAAACCAAATCTAATGGCCCACTAGAAAAATAAAGATACACATTGAGACTAAACAAATTCAACAAAGCCCATCTCGCCATAATAAGGGTAGACATCGACATTAAAAAAACAACAAGAAATCCCATTAGACCATAGTAAAGACAGACATTAAGGCTCAACAAAAGCACCAAATCCCATATTGGGAATATGGTCTCAGTCATCTCGGTGTGGGGCCAACCCATTAATTGGTGGCTCATCCACGCGTAGAGCAAGGTCCCATCTAGACCCATAATTTGACATTTGGTGGAACGTCTTTCTATATGAAGATGTACTTGACGTCTCACTGCAAACTTGGCTATTGAAACAAGAAGGAACAATTTCCAATTGAGTGGAACATGTGGTTAATATTCCTAACACCAAATGTGAAGAGTCCCATACATCAAGTAAATCGATTAGATATGCCTCCTTAGTGATATACATTTTTGTGCCTGGAGTATCCTAATCAGAGAGGCCATGCTCACCCTACCTAATACGTGTACTATGTGAAAATTTCGATGATTTGCCTCTACATGGAAGGGACCAACATATGAATACACACCTCGACATATGTTTGTAGAATGGTTGAAGAGTTAGATGGTTGACTGTCAGCGATGGAGAATACCCCAAGTTGTGTAGAGAAAGTTGCTCCCTAATGCACACATTCATCTAAGGCTTCATTTCACCAAACTCTGGTACTCGCATGGATTCGGGGGAGAACCCAAATATATTTCATTGATGGGATTTTAAGTGATTTGTCGAGAAAATAAAACATAATATCTGCAACAACAAGCTATTACACCTCTCGTCGATGAAGAAGTAGAAGAAGAAAATGAAGTTACATTATCTTGCATGCATTTTGTGTCGATTGAAGCAGCGTCGTTGATCCAGGTGGATATTGGTGGCCACCTACCTATTCCACTTGGGGCCCCACCATTGTTTATTTCAGTTTTCAATTTCCTTAATTGTAGCACATTTTACTATTTTTAGCAGTTTTTTGGGTCCTAAACTTCCGAAGCCATTTTGAGGCCCTAATCGGCGTTTTTTTGGGAAATCTTGTTCTACATGAATGTGAGTAAATGACTCAAAATTCATTGTCTTCAGTTTTAGTCCTCAGATAGATCTTTCTAATGAGGTATCATGTGCGTCAAACGAAGATCATTTGTCAAAGTTACAACCCCAGGAAATTGATGTACCAGTTTAACCCAATGGGGCTCATTGTTTGACATTTCATCTCCTAGGGTTAGGCTTTTGGATGTTTAGGGTTTTCCATTGTTTCTCAATAATAAATGGGCCTTCGAGCCTCATTCTAACAGAGTTCAGATGCATGTAGCCGCCACATCTCTTATCAGAGATAAGCTACCAACACCCTAGCTAGTTTATTTCCATTATGTCTATAAGCATATTTCAGTTATGTGATATTAATGAAATGAACTCTTATTTATGACGCATCTCTGAATTTATGTGTATTTCTGTATTTTATTATGTTCCTGCATAAGTCTGGATCAGTCTTCGAAGGCCCCAACAAAGAAAGTGGCCACACCATGATTGACTCAAAATAAGTCGATCCCGTTAAATATTGAGTAGTAGACTATCGAATTTGACATCAAGTCAAATAACGATGGCCTTGATGTCCCCGTCAAAGAGTCGAAGGAGCTCCACTTCGAAGACCTAGATCAAAGAAGAAAACAATGTAGATGGATTAGACAATTTTGACATCGTATGATCATGAGAAAGAGAAAACATATTGGGTAGCATACGAGTAAAACAAAATAGATTATGGTATCAAGTGTTTCCAATTACTTTAAAGAGAAAAAATATTGGGTAGCATAAAAGTAAAACAAATAATATTATGGTATCAAGTGTTTCCAATTACTTTAATGATTTAATTGCATGAGCAAAGGAGATATTAATCATTTAAGTGATAAAAAGTAAAATCACAATCAGGAAACAACTGCAAGAGAAAATTGCAAGATATTGACAACCAAAGACTCATCTGGCAGAGCAAGCCCCAAATAAAGTAAGAAGAAGTCAATCGATGGCCTGAAGATCATAACAAAGATGCTGACCAAACCTGGATTATGGATTAGAAGGAAGCGATTTGCACATGCAACTTGGGGCTTCATCGACTTAACCATAGATCCAAGTCCAACGAAGCCCGCACCCATAGTATAAGAGAGCATTGATGCATACAATAAAGATATTGGGGATGGAAGCGATACACAAAATCAACGAGATCAGGTCAACGTGAATGAACAAGGCAACGAGCAGGTTGACCAATATAAGCCATCAACGAAACAACATCAAGGGTCCCCAAAAAAATTGGTTAAGGAAAAGCAAGGATCCCCCCGAAAAGAAACATAAGTTTAACAAAGGCCCACTCACCAATAAACAAAGGTAACGTAAAAAAATACATATGCAACTCAACAGGGGGGAGAACCATCACAATCAATAGTATAGCCTAAATCCAAAAAGCATGAAGTGGGTAAGAAATTAAAAGGGAGAAAAAGAAGGAGTCCAAAGTCAACTAAGGATAAGGCTTGGACAAATTCAAGACTTCTGTGGGAGCAAGCAAAAAAAGTTGTAGCACTTTCAAACCTATGGATACTTCCAATTTAGTGTTTTTATCATTTTATAAAATAGTGATCAAGGAAGAAGAGATCAGGGGCAGTAAAGAAAAAACACCCTCCTTGATTCCCATTTATTGAGAAGAAATGGCATAACACCAATGCCTTGGACTTTGCTATAACTGCAAGGGGCATAAATTTAAAGAACATAAATGGTTTCAAACTTATGTCTCCCTAAAATATTGATCTAAAAATAGTCCAGGCCCGCAATTTTAAAGACCACCTCTCCTCCTCAGAGATAAACAACCTTAGAAGTTCCAAGTGGGGATCCATAAATTTCACTCCATGTTTTATCCAACATTTATGAACCCCAGATTTTGAGGTTGATTAGTTACATCAAGAATTCCAAGGTGATTGTTTTTATTGATAGGGACAACACCTGTGATTTTAATCATAGGAGAGTGGTCGAAGAGACCCATTGTTATGCATGTGTAATGCATAGATTTCAAATTATGATAGTCGATGGAGGCATACGATGAAACATGTAGGAATTCGTGAAACTAGGACACTATTGGCACAAATCTCACATGTTTTCAATTGAAATGTTGAGTTATGTCATAGTTCTTGGTATAGAAAGGTTTCACACTTTGGGTCCTGTTACAATGGACTTTAAGGAATTATACACGAGCCTCAACAATGAAGTGCATAAGCACACACTTAAATTGATTAAGCCTAACTCTCCTCAAATCATCAAATATGATTGTACAAAGAAGCTCTTGAATAAATTCCACTCCAACATTATTGCTCAATTCAATTCCATACAAGTTGTGCATAGTCCCCCCTGAAGAGATCCCACCCCCCATTATTTGCATAGGGTCCTAATTATACATCAATAGGTATTTGAAACACCGCATGTATTACCACATCCATGTGGTGAGCATGATAGGGTATCGCCTTACCTCTAGGAAATCAAATTGCGCAGTGTGTGTCCTTATAGGTGCCTATTTGCATAAAATAATGAAACATCAAAGATCACTCAAGAACTAACAAAGGCTAAAGTCATACATCCTAGTACAAGCCCCTCCTCATTACCCGTGGTCGTCGTATTTAAGAAAGAAGGTAGCTAGCACACGTTTCTCGATTTTTTCACTATCAAATAGTTGACCCTTGAAGACAAATTTCCCTTTCGAGTTGTCAATGATCTCGTAAATGAGCTTCATGGGGGGGAATTTCTTTCACTAAATTGGACCTCTGCTCAGGATACCGCCAAACACAAATGAAGGAGGTGGACATCCCTAAAACAAATATTCACACACATGAATGCCATTGTGACGTTTTAGTGTTTCCCTTTGAACTTTGCAATGCTCTCTCCACCTCTAAGAGCCACATGAACAAGATTCCATGACCCTTCCTGCGTAGTTTTTTCCTTTATTATTTGATGATAGCTTGATCCACAACAAAACTTTGGATTCCTACGCAGGATGGATTGATAGAGCCTTGTAACTCCCTGAGGACCACCATTTTTTCCTTGAGCATTCCAAATATGATTTTAGGGCCTTAAATTTAGAATACTTGGGCCGAATTATCAGCCAAGAAGGGGTGCAAGTGGACCACAAAATAAAGTTTATAGGTGTGTATGATTCAGGGGCATCCGTAAAAGTCAATCAAACTTTTTTACTAGAGGAGTTGGTTCCTAAATGTGTGGGATTATTACGATAGATTATAATTATTTTTGTTATTTATTGCCATGTAATTTGTTTAAAATAGATGTTTGTTTAAGTTAGTTTTCGATAGAGAAAAATTAGATAATTTGATCTTGTTTCCTTGGATCTGGAAAGACCTTGCATATGTATATTAATGTTTTCAAATTAACAGACACAAAGAGAGGGAAAGAAGGATTATAAGTGTTTTGAATTTATAGAGTTCATCGTTTTGACACTTTGTGAATCTTGTGGAATGGTTCAACTAGTTTTCTTTGTTTATTCTTATGATCGGTGTGATTAGAGTGGTGTCATAGGGGGTTGTGTGGATGTGTCTTAACCTTTGGATAATCCTTGTAATAATTTTGCAACGATTTTTTTCTCAAAATGGAGCGAAAGAAGGCCGAGACTTAGTTTATCTTTGAAACGCACGGGAGTTCTTTAATTGGCGGAAATATTATCAAGTCTCGTCATAACAAAATTTCGTCCCATGACGAGCTTTAAAAGAAATCCCATCCATAAATGTGTGGAGGCACACCTCAGGTTTATGTGCGATGATTTCCATGGAGTGTGTGTGTTGTAGCCAAAACGACATTCATGGTGTTGTTTACGTGAGGTTTATGATGTAGCGCAAGTATCCTATATATTACATCCCCACAGGGAATTGGTTATGTAATCCCTAGAGGAATGAAAGACCAAGATATATGGGACTTGTAAGACCACTTTATACTGTGTTGTGACATGACATTGTGATACGCATGGAGGTATTATTAGGATGTGCATCACTCTATTGGCATTTAGTATTATGTTAACTAAATAAGTATTGTGAGGCCACATAATTATGGTATGTCAACATTTTAAGACATAGATCCTCCCCTTGTGGAAAAATACATCTGGAGTTGGATATGATTGTGATCATACTTCGTGGATGGATACTCCCTTTATGTTGAAAGCTACAAGAAGTTCATTGTGACCATGTTTATGACTAGGCACTTCCCTCATAGTGGTGAAAAGAGTTGTCTTTTTTGTTACTCTCGCACCCCCACCTTCATATGGAGGAGAGTTGACCTAATGGTGTTTTCTAATCCATGGAGTAGTATGCCAACATTTTCGAGTGCCAAACCTTTAAGAATTTATTTTTCGTCTCATGTGAACTTCTCCAACATGTGTTAAAGTTGATATCCTACTTTCCATGACAAATAATTCTTTTGGAAGCATGGTTATGTTGTGAATCATTTTGGCATTGATTGAGAGAAATTTCACTAACCATATATTCTCATTATGGCATCTTCTAACTATAAGATTTCTTGAATTTGCCTTCGAACATGGAAATCACATCAATAGGGCCACATTTAAAATCCTTTGAATGTTGAATTTTGAAATCCTTAATGCTTTATATATCCAATTTTTTCTTTTTCATACCTTGATTCTACCACATGCTTTGCATCTCTTCGATTGTGCAACCCAACATGGGTCATCTATCTTTAGGTTCTTAATGACCTCCAATATAGTTTTGGGCTCATGTTTCTATGAATGATGCCATTTCTTTTACACTTTCTCTTGCCATCACAAATCCCATGTCTTTGATCACTACCATTTTTATTTGTTCACGCCTGATTATAGGTCATGTTTCTATCTTGATGATTTGGTGATTTTTGGGAACATATTTAATATCATAAACTCTTGTGAATTTATTCTTAACTAGTTGTATATTTTTGATGCATACCTCATTTATTGCTTGAATGCATGCTTTCATAGATATTTATACCTCTTCACGCTTTATCTTGGTGTCATACTCTCTTAGCTCTCATACACTTACTCCCCATCGATCTTCCTCTGGTCAAAATAACTTCCATTTTTTTAGGTGTCATTTCCTTGCCTTCCATTTGCCTTCTACTCATCAAACTAATTTTTTTCGATTCGTGTTATATTGATCTTTTTCTTGTTGATCCTACCTTTGTTGATGTTACTTCCATTGATCTTAATTCCATTAAGTTGGTTGTAACAAGCTTTAACAATTCTCTTAATGTTGATCGGTTCCCCGTTCAACCTCTTTTAGATGATCCATCTCCATTGAATATCTTCCATCTCATTTAACCTACACTGGTTATCATCCCATTAAATTATATGTGGTTGACCTTTTGTTGATCGACTATGTCAACTTTGTTAAGTTTTCATCTTCTCCTTAAATTTACTCTCCCGATGAAGATTGAAGACTTACTATGTCAATATTGGCTTGTAATATTCTACAACATCCCAATAACTGCATGGATCAACTCTACTCCAAATCTCGTTGCATTGCTCTGTGACTTATTTCTCCCTCTTGACCAGTTTTTCTCTAAATTATTCTTACCTAAAATCCTATTTTTGTGATACAAGGTCTTATTTAATTGAACGAGTCCATTCCCTAACTTCCTTCTTTTTCTTTCTCTTCATCTTAATGAATAACTACCTTTTTTCTTTGCTTATATCAATATTAGCTAATTTTGAACTATAACATTTTCCCAGTATGGTTAAGGGTTGGGTCTGTTCATCCACAATGCCTTCCCTACACAGTGGTAACCACCCTCATCCTAACCGCCATGTAGGTTTTCCATTCCTCTATTTAAAAAGAAATAAGGTTGGTGTATTCAAGCATTTTGTATATTTAATTTGTCCCTATTTATGGTTTTCTTTGATTTAGAGCCTTAAAGCATCTTTGGTTACACAAGGAAATTAGCTTTGATGTCTTTTACAACACAATTTCCATGTCCAGTGATTTGAAATTTTCCTATATCACCCTTAAATCTAATGTAAGACATTGATACAAGGTATCCATTCTTGAATTGCTTCCCTTTTTTAAATTGATCACGATGGGATTTCACTGCTTCTTTCATATCTGTTGGTAGTGTAGTACATGTTGTTAATCCATGATGTCTCTTGGTATATCCTCCAAGGATGCCATAATGTCAAGTTGCAACGCACTTGTATTGTTTATTGTTGAAGGCATCAAGTCTAATCGAGCCACCACATTTTTTTCCAACATGATTCTAAAAGGGTTGTGGCCAATCTACGTGTATCGGTCTTCTCAAATTTTCTAAGAATTTCATTTCTTTGTCTTCCTATCTATCCCCATTGATGTCTCGAAATTTGGTTGAGCTTGTTGGGTGTAGAGCCTGATTATCTTCTTTATTTTGTATCACAACATTGGACCCATGTTCTTAATGAGGCAGCAACGCCGCCCGTAATTTTACGCTGCCTGGGGGATCTAAGGGGCGATTGCGGTTTTCGAAGCTAAAAACATATGTAAAATTTCCTTGTAAAAGTGTAGTAATTTCTAGTCAATCTGGGTTGTTCATTAGGTGGATGATCTGACGGTAGAAGTTATGTTTGATGTAGGGTTTTTTTCCCTAGAAGGCAACCCCTCGTTTTGTATGAGGGTATTGTATTGTGGTTGTGGATTGTATGTGTGTTCTTTGAGTGAGAAAAAGATAGGGATACTGTGAGAGAGAATAGAGGATATTACAATGGATCTGTTGTAGGTTTTGTCTCTTAATTTTGTTGGATAATAGAAAGGAAGGATTGGTTGTTCGAGGTGGACGTAGCCCAAACTGGGTGAACCACGTATATTTGTGTCTCTCTGGTTTTATGTGTTTCTTGTGTTTGTGTTTCCACATATATTTTATTTGTTCCATTTATCTATAATATATAATTTTCTAATAGATCTCTACATCATAATCGCACTGAAAGACGTTATTGCTACATTGGCGTAAAGGTGACAAAGAGAGCTATTTCTATGTCGAATCAAGAATCCATGCAACATCTTAATGATATGATATATAAGTTCCCCCCCTGATAAATTATTATTAATGAGGGGCATCACAACCTTATAGGTATACTCCCCTAAAATAAACCTTGTTGTTGTATCCATGACATACTCTGAAACCAGTTTTGTTTTTACCAACTTTGTTAATATCAAAGTATTGGTTTTATGTATTTGGCTATAACCATTCTTCCTCTCATAAAAAATGGACCTAGAGAAATATATTTCCGACATGTCAAATGGGGACCATGGAAGAATGGGTTCTAATGGGACCTCATATTTCGATAAGGATCTATTTATTATATATATATATATATATATATATATATATATATATATATATATATATATATATATATATATATATATATATATCATAAGAACCAAGGGGTTGGCTGAATCCTCCATCACCAATCTTGATGGGCATTTTGGTAGCTTCATGCCAGATAGTTATCAATGTGAATCCTATTCATGCTAGGTGAATTTATATACGTGAACATGGTTATGGAGGATGCCATCCAAAAATGTGAGGAAGCATCTTCTAGGTTTCCCTCAAATGTTGTTATGGCGAAAAAAGATTTGTGGCCTTTGTGCAAACCAAGGTACCATAGTGTTGCATGGAGGAATTTCCTTATCATTGTATTAGTTTGGTAATGTCCACTTGACACCCTGCCATGTGCTCATGAACGATGTCCCATCGTTCATGATCAAGGACACATCTCCACAAGATATCATTCGAGATCAAATTGCACAAGTGCCCATTGGTCAATGTGTAGTGAACAACCTTCCCAACAACATGCATTTCTTTTGTTGTTGCATGTATAAGGACACCTAGTTATCCTGAGAAAACTATATCTCCTCAAATTCATTTAGGGTATATTTTACATGGAATAGGTTTGCATATGGAACATCACCCTCTATACCATTGGCTCTTTTCTCGACTTGATTTTCATCCAGTGGTCTAGATTGATGTGAGATTTACATGTCCAAAGCACACGTCAAAATTTTAATTCTTGAAAGGGTGAAAGCCACATACACACACAAGATGATGACGCACTAGCTTGTCCTTAGGACACATTAATGCAAATTGATGGGTACTAATAATAATAAAATAGTTTCACATGTAATTGTAGAAGTTATGTAGAGAGAATGTCATTTCAAGGCCTCTTGTATATATCATCTAATAGTTCCTTTCTACCTTGTTTGTCACAACCCCACGAAGGTCTCACCACCGTGGGTGTGTGGCATCAGTGATATGTTGTATCAAGGCGCTCAACTACTCTCTCTCATACTACGCCTCTAGCCTTTGTGCTTAGCATATTCACTTATCAACTTTGCAGAATTAAGTTATTAAGGAAAATCCAACACAATAGCCACTTTCTTACACTTAGCTAGTTATTCATTAAATCTTCAAGTTCACTTCGCCAACGATTCATTTACTCTTCAAAAAATGTACTATGAACAATAGCAAAAATAAACTAACAACAATAATGATAAACCAACAATAAATAATGCACAAGAGTTTACATGGGAGGGGGAACTCCCAACAACAAATTTTGCATTACTTCTTTTGTTAAACTTCAAAAGCCAATTCTTCAATTAATCTTCAATTTCACTTAGCCAACAGTTCATGTACTTCCTCAAAATGTACCATGAACAATAGCAACAATAAACTAACAATAGTAATGATAAACCAACAGTAAAAAATGAACAAGAGTTAACATGGGAGGGGAAACTCCCAACAACAAATTCACCATTACTTGTTTTATTAAACTTCACAACTTTAGTTTACAATATGTTACAACAATTCATGACTTGGGCCAAGCCTAAATATTTTCGCCACAAATTCGTCAAGTGCCCATCCTTATTCGTACAACACTTCATAAAAATTCCCAAGTCCCAAACACGGTCGAACCCTCAAGCCCAGAACAAAAACCCAAGTCCTGTCTGAACCAGCTCGCATAAGGGTGAGCACATATACCTGCAACTCGACATATTTTTCCCTCGATTGTTCGTTTTTTACCTCAAACCTATGGTTCTTCTCGTTCCTTTGAAATTTTCTTGTCCTACCATATTCATGTGACTTATCTTATTTATTAGTGTCACTTCCCATTGTTTTAACTTGGGCCGAAAACTCTTCATAAGCAAGGTTGACCTTTGTTTTTTCGTGCAGATACCCCTATCGTTCAGGCACACCCATGTGCCCAGCACGCAACACCCCTTCAATGTGCAAGCGCAACCAAGGCGTGGGTGTTTTCTTGTTTCGAACCATGCACTAATGTTCGCTTGTCGTTTCCTTCCATTGCACGTCGCCAACTCCCATGTCCATAGTAACGATCTCGCTCGTGCCCATCATGTCGACCCCTCACTCATGCTGCTCGGTACACACTTATCGCAAGTCTCAACTAGTTCTTCCAGCCATATGTGTCGATTTTGCTTTCGACACCCTTCGTTGACTCGTCTACTCACCTAACTAGCTCGCGTGCACGACAGCTCATGTCTTGTGCTAGGCGCCCAATGCTTCGCCTTCGTGCGAGCGTGCTCAGGGCGCACGTCCCATACTTTCTATCACTCTCCAATGCATCCAATTGACTCAGTAACTATATATATCATGTTCCCTTCATTCATTTTTACCTCGTGTCAAGTGCACCTACATTAGTGCAGGAGATCTTGCCCGTAATTCACCATATTTGGGATGTTGTTCAGTGGGGCGCACTCACATTCGTGCAGACGTCTTATCCCACCACTTCATCTAAGCCAACTCGGGTGCACCTCTTGGCCACACTTATTCCAAGGGCTTGACATCCTCCCCCACTTCAAACTGTTTTCATCCTCGATACTCAACCTAAAACTTCTTTGCCAAGCCAAAAATGTTGCAAATTGCCACCAACTGCAATGTATAGAAATAATTGTGCATATCCCATTGTCCCTCTTGCATGAACTCTTCACCTTCTTCACATGAAAATTCATCAAGGCTCATGTCTTCATGCGGGAAAAACTCCCGAATCTCACGATTATCGATCATAACTCATCACAATCCTCCGCACTGCTCCAACTCACATAAGGTCACCCCTTCCAACTTAGTTACATGCCTCGATCGAAACTGACATTGCCAATCCACTGCATCTCATCATGTGAGCTTATGTTGCAATACTGCAACTCAACTCCAACACATATCAATGCACCACATGCACCCATGACTTGAACTAGTTGGGTAGTTAATCCAACTGTCACTCCCAACCCATGATAATGCACCTCCTCATGCCTTCGTCGGTAGTTTCTCCAGCACTTTGCCACATATTCAATATTCATGAAGAAATCCTCCCATCTTCATGCATCATTCCTTCAACCAACACTCAATCATTGTGCCATATCCAATTCCATGAAGAAACTCCATCTCATCTCGAATATGGTTCTTGTATAAATTATACAAACAATATGTATATCAACGGATTCAATCCGATCATGAAATTTTCTAAAGAAAGATACTGAATCCTTCTAACAAATCATTTTGTGGAAATTAAACACAATCACATAATCATGCCAAGTAAAAGAAAGAAGCAAATCAATATACAACACAGATAATTTTCCTGGGGAAAGCTTGCTGCTCAAAACCCCTATATCTTATATTATATATTCAACCAAGGAACCATGAAACAATCCAATGCACTCTTCTCACAAGAGTCTCCTGCACTATCCTGACTGTCTCACACTGATCTAGAAAAAATTGGACCAAAATTTAGCCAATTCTCAACATGTCTTCAACCTGCCTTGCTCACGTAATTCATGTGGAATGCAATCCCTATTCTCAATGAATTTCAACCTTCTTTGACTGCACAAACATCATGGGCAATCTTGTAGTGTGTTAACTGCATCTGGGAAGTTTTCTCATAATACAACTGATAGTTAGCTTCCCTTTAACCTTTGTCTCAATTGGTTCTTCATCAGAACTTGACATACATGCAACTATTAATAGTAAATCATCAGTCACTTGACAGATCACTACATGTGAATTAAATCTGATTTAATTCACTTTATCTTCACTAGTGCAACAATCAATTACAACTAGTTAGACTGACTTTAACTCACCTAGATTGAGTTAACTGATTTATCATGCATTATACTAATGCACTAACTGAAACTTGAACTCTTATACAACAAGAATCACTCTGTATGCCTCACCAACCAACCTCAACTCAAAATTCATGAGGTAACTGAGTCTATCACACTCAGTTAACTATTACAAGTGATTTTGAGATAAGATTACAATTTATTGTCCAATTTAATTAAGGGAAAATTAAATTAGACACATTTCCAATTTATTAAATAATTTGGCTTTCACACTAATGTATTGCTAGGACCTATGATCCCATGATCCCACACTAGTGTGTGTGTGTTGCACTTTCTTATTGATATTTAACACTCCCTCTCAAAAAGAAAGGGATTATCAGCTACCCTGATCCTGCCCCTATGGTATTCGAATTTTCTCCTGGCGAGCGCCTTCGTCAGAATATTTGCATCCTGATCCTTGTGGGAATGCACTGAAGTAACATAATGTGTCTCTGAACACAATCTCTAAGATGGTGGTATCGGATTTCAATGCGCTTGGACTTATCATGGAATACTGCATTAACTGAGATTTTTATGCAACTCTGGTTATCACAATGTATCATTGTCGGATCCATTTAATGACCGAATAATCCAACAAGTATCTTCCTCATCCATATGGCCTCACATGCAACCTGACTTGCTGCCATATACTTTGCCTTGGTTGAATTGAGTGCAGCGGATCTCTACTTCCTGTTGTACCAAGAAACTGTTGTTGATCCTACGCTAAAGATCCCTCCTGATGTGCTCTTCTTGTCTGATGGATTGCCTGCCCAATCTACATCGGTGAAGCCTTGAAGATTCACTCCCTCTGTCTATTTGTACCATAATCCATACTATGTAGTGCACCTGATATATCTCAAGACATGCTTCCCTGCCTTCCAAAAGAGCTTGGTTGGTTTAACCATAGCTTGATTAAGCTAGTTAACTGCGTAGCAAATGTCTGGTTGTGTGTTCACCAAGTACATGAGTGAACCCACAAGTTGCCTGTAAACATTAGCGTCCACTACTTCACCTGAAGTAGCATCCTCCTTCCTCTAGTTTCCTAGAAGAGGAGTCTCCATGGGTTTACAACTTTCCATGTGAAACTTACTCATAATATCTTTGGCATACTTGCCTTGAGAAAAAAATAGCTCACCATCCTGCTGCCATATTTCCAAACCAAGGAAATAGTGAAGGAGTCCCATGTCCTTCATCTCAAACTCTCTTGCAAGGTATTCTTTTCAAGAAGTTATGAGTTTCTCATCACCTATCAAAATAATATCATCAACATAAAGTGTGATAATCAAAAGCTTACCCTCAACCACAATCTGGTACAATTTCGCATCTGCTTCACCCTTTGTGAAGCCCAGCCCGGTGAAATAGTTTTCAATCCTGGTGTACCAAGCACGAGGTGCTTACTTCATCCCATACAATGTTCTCTTGAGTCTGCACACATGCAACTCACTTTCAAAGGTCTCAAACCTTCTGGATGCTTAATGTACACTTCTTCCTCAATAACTCAATTGAGAAAATTAGTCTTCACATCCATCTGATGTATCTGCCACTCCATCTGCGATGAGAGTGCTAGGATAGATCTAATAGATGAATACCTTGCAACCGGTGCAAAATTCTCCTCATAGTCAATCCCCTCAACTTGTGAGAATCCCCAGGCTACAAATATAGCCTTGTGCTTCTCCAAAATCCCATATGTTGCTTGCTTCACCTTATAGATCCATCTAGATCCAACCAATGATTTTCTGACTAGTCTTGGGACAACTTCCCATGCACTGTTCCTAACGATGGAGTCATACTCCTCAACCCAAGTTGATGGCGTCAACCCAAGTTGGTTTTTGCATTTCTTCCTCAAAGGAGGATGGTTCTATCACAATACACTTGCTCATAAGAGCCATGTATCCAGTAAGCATGTCTGGAGATTGTCTTTGTCTACGTAGTGAAGTAGGTGCTCCTACATGTTCTGCCGCATCAAGTCTCAATCTATCAACTTTTTTGGTGCGCCTTCTACCATGTATGGTGGATGGATCTACATGAGTGGTTTCTTCCACTCACTCCACATCTTGAGGTTCATCCTTTGGAACCAAGAGTTCCTCATCTGCATGCAAATCAAGCTCCCTCTGAAGGGATAATCACATGGCTTTCTCCTCATCAAATTTTATATCCCGTCTCACAACAATCATCCTGATGTTTGGAAAATACACCCGATAGTTGAGGGGAGTATCAGTGTACTCCAAAAATATATCAATCACAAATTCTGGTTCTAGCTTCTTTCTGGAAACTTTGGTCACATGGCAATAGACATATGAGCCAAAAAAATTGAAATATGGAACATCGATTTCCTTACCAGAAAATCCTCCTCTGGTGTACTCATGCCAAGTATCCGATGAGGACTATGATTCTGCACAAATACCGTTATGTTACATGCCTCTACCCACAGATGCAACCGTAGGCCCTGATCATGTAACATCGCTCGTTCCGCACCCAAAATTATTCTATTCTTTCTTTCTGCAACCCCATTATGTTGTGGGTTATGAGGTGCAATCAACTCTCTCTAAATTCCATCTTTGATACAGAAGTTCTTGAATTCATTGGAGATGTACTCTCCACCATTGTCTCTCCTTAGAGCCTTCACATGCTTCCCCGTGTCTTTCTCAACCAGGCTTTGAACTCACAAAATTTTGAGAACGTCTGATCTTTATTCTACATGAATTGGATCCAAAACTTTCTAGAAAAATCATCATCAAAAATCACATAGTACCTATGCTTTGTCGTAGAAGGTGTAGAGAATGGTCCACACACGTATGAGTGAACTCTCTCAAGGATTTCCACTGCTTGGTTATCCCTCTAGTGAAAAGTAGCATTTGTATACTTCCCCATGGTATATTCCTTGCATGTGTCTATCTGTGCAAGAGTACCCTTTGGAAGCCCCGTCAAAATATGTTACATGACCTTCAAAGCATCGTGGTGTAGATGGCCCAATCTCCTATTCCATAACACACCCTCATCCCGGTTCACCACTTTGTCTACTTTACCCATCAATGTCGTGCAACCATCTACATCAAGTTTATGGATATTCTTCACACGAACCCCAATATTCTTAACTTGTCATGTGGCTTTGTGCCGAAGGAATGCTTTCCCTTCACTTAAAACCACATCATATCCTCTATCCTCCAACATAGCAATTGAAACTAAATTTTTCTTCAAGCCTGGTACATGCATGGCATATTTTAAGAAGAAGGGTTTACCTGAATATCTCTTGAAAGAAACTGTACCAATCCGGGTAGCACTATACCTCCCGTCATCACCCATTTCAATATGCATCTGGAGATCCTTCTCCTCCAAGCTATTGAAAAATTCTTTGTCTCTCGTCATGTGGAAAGATGCACCACTATCCAAGTACCACACTGATCCCATTGCACTAGATACCATGCATGCGATGAGTGAGAAGTCCAACTCAAATTGCGAGGCCAAAGCCTCACCAGCTGCAAATCCTAAAGCCTTCTTGTTCTTCTTCTTCTGTGGACAATTAGTGGCATAATTTCCATGCTCGTGACAGTGAAAACATTTCACTCTAGACATGTCACACTTCTTGCCTTCTTTGTTGATCTCAGATTTAAAATAGGATTTATTTCCCTTCCCCTTATTTGACTTACCAGCCAAGGCACAATTTTCCTCATCATCTATTTTAGATGATGATCCATCCCTGGTATTCTGCCCGAATTATTCTCGGACCAAATCTAACCAAAGTCGCTCCCAATCTGGTAGCTTCTCCCTCCCATTGACAGAGTCCTGATAACTATGCCAACTCTTGGGAAGGCCTAGAAGTGCTAAGCTCACCAAATCATCATCCGTTACAGTAATTCCGACACTCCCAAGCTCATCTCGACATAAGAGAGAAAATATAAATGTGAGGATTATTGTAAATATTCCTTTAATAAATTAAGGATATAAGTGGAGTTGAATTAGGTAGATAATCTAGGGATTAGGAATTCCATAAACGGGACTTAGTTGAGTCCAAAAAAAGATAAATCTAATTTAGATTTTAGTTGAGATTTGTGTGGAGGAAATTATGGAGTGGAATAAATTCATATTTATGTATAAATAGGAGGATTGTGTGAGGATGAGGGACAGTGAGGAATACAGAGAGAGTGAGAGAAATGGTTTGAGAGCTTTTGTAAGAGGGTCGAGAGCTGAGAGGCCATCCACTGTAATATTTGGCCAAGGAATTTCTTGTGTTATTGTATATCAACATTTTTTTGTTTGTATAGCTCTCTTTCTGTTATGCATATTTGAAGCTGAATCAAATGTTTTTATTTAATGAAGAATTAGATGAGATTTTGAAGACTTGGAAGGAAGCACACAAGTTTTTATATGCTAGGATCTGTTTAACCTAGTATCTTGGCATCATTTGGTATCAGAGCGAAGGAGATGAGTCTCTCCTATGTTGAGGCTATTTCATTTGATTGCTTGTTGTGAGCGAGGAGAGCAGGTCGAATTACCATATTAAGAGTTAATTGAGTTATGTGGCACGTTTAGTCTGCAAATTTATATATATATATCTGTTGTATATTTGAGTGTGTGACTGCAGAAATGTGAATGCGTTCGAAACAAGAACGCAGACTTGTTTTGGGTGTGTGATCTTAAGTTGTGGAGGTTGCGTGAGGGCCTTAACGCATGGGGCGAAGGCAACATCACAGATGAAGAGTGCGGGCATATGATATCATCATTGTTATCACGACATAGACACCCTGCAGGCGATCGTGAGATATCCACAACGTTAACATATGGTAAGCATTTACACCACGGTTGTGATGTGTGTATGTAACTTCATTTACAAGTCGTAAAATCCACAGTATAGACCGCGGTATATGTGAAGAAACATCATTGCAGGTGTTTATGGGCATTGAATCCTCGTCTCAACATTATTTGAATCCCGTCTCAACATTAACTATATGCATCGTTTGCAAGTCCACGACATTTTTTGAATGCCACAGGTATGAAATCATAAGTCTGCACGCATTTTGTGAAGGAGGCATCACATGTATGATACAGTAAGTGGAGTCTGCGGCATCCAACATATTAACACAGGTATGATATCACAAATGTGAGTCTGCAGCATCAGTAAATCAGCATCCCTGCATGAGTTGACTTGAGTCTTTACATATATTACATGTCGTTTATATATGATGACTTGAGTCTCTTGGTTGGCAGCATCATTTGCTTAATAGTGGCATTGGATTAATATGAATCATGGCATGAAGGATTCTGTGATCACCTTTATTTAATAATGGCGATGTTGATTGGTATGTTTGATAACATTTTTGGGTTGTGTGAACCATGGATTCAACCACAAAATGCCGCGTTGAACTTTTTTAAAATGGATTCCAAATGCATAACTTTAATTTTTTATTATTGTTTGTATAACAATGATATCTTAAGGATTCCATTGAGTTTGGAATGAAGTTTTTAGAATTAAAAAAACGCTGCAATATAGATCTTTGTCACATGTTTTTTAATTAGTAAGGAAATTGGAATTTCACATTAAATGGTGAAGAAGGAATCAATTCCATCATTGGGGAGAGTAAATCTGGGTCTTAGTAAAATTTAACAATTTTGCTATATAAATTTTAAAATGGAAATTTTGCTTTTCTATATCAATTTTTGGAAGCCAGTCGTATCAATGCACTTAAAAAGGCACATGTGGGGCTTGTGAAAGAGGTGTGGTTCCAGTTGAATATTCAAGGTATGGATCCAGTGTTTCCACGGTACCACCTTCCAGCGTAAGAAAAGGTCACTGGGATTGATCGAGGTAAAGTTTTTGCAAATAATTCATGTACGTTTTTTGGGAGAATGTAATCTTGGAAGGATATTTTGTTACATTAAGGTTTCATGTTTCCAAAGCGAAGAAATTGAAATTGAAGAGAAACCCGAGAGATTGAGATGAGGGAACTTGGCTTAAGCTAGGAGGGGAAATTGTGTGTACCTTGAAGGTTTACAAACATTGTTTGCTGGGAAAGATTTATGTTGCAAATTTGCTGGGTAGAGATTTATTTGTTGGGGAGAGAATAGACCTTGCATATTCAAAGTAAAGTAAATCAGGAATTCAAATGAAGAGTCTAAATTATTTGGAATTATACATATTATAATTTCTTGATACATTCAATACTAAAGTGTGCATCAGTTGATTGTATCGAATTTTGGTGTGGAGGCAAAGTCTGTAGAGGCTTGAATGTGTTCCTAAAAGAATACACGAGAGAAGGGTTGGATCATTTCAACCATGAGAAGATTCAAGGTAACTACTCATTGAATAAATCAATATTCATTGAGTAAAGGTATTTTAAAATCTGGATGATTAAATTTCCTTGCCATACTCGAGAAGTTGATCATTTGTAAATGTTATGAAAGAGTGAAAACGTTGCAAATGTAGAGGTATAAATGAATGGAAAATGAATGAAAAAATGCACTATCTTGGGTGATATAAAAATAAGTATGCATTTTTATATGAGGAGGCTTATTATGCATAGTGTGAGTTCTTCTTAGTTTTGTCTAAGTCGTTGTGGACCGAAGCTTGTAGTTGGAAATGGGAGAATTTTTCAAGATGATTTCCTAATTATCCACAGTATTGAGGAACATGTGTCAATACTGTGGATAATCCGGAAAGCATCTTGACACATGTTCCTCAATACTGTGGATAATCCGGAAAGCATCTTGAAAAATGATCACCACAGAAGTTTAAAAGCCAAGGGGAGAATTCTTTTGATTTGTGATTGAAAACATAATTGCTTGATGTTGTAGAATCTTTGTTTTTACCATCATGTGGCGGCACCTAAGGAGGTGTTATTTAGGATGGACACAATGTACAATTTGTACATTATTCATCAAAGAGGTTGAAAACATGTTCTCTGTACACAGGTGAAGAGATGTGAATTGATGTTGTATGGCGCATAAAAGTGCAGGAAAAATGTTTGCACTAAAGTGACAAGCTTATGGTATGAAGGGCATGCGAGTATTCATAGTGACAAAGACGGCACATAAGAGTGGAATCCAGAGAGTTGAAAATGCAAGGGAAAGGTTTATTAAATAACCTTGATGGGAGCATAAGGTATGATAATTCAGAAAGATATTTTTGAATGTTGAAAATTTAATGGTATATTTATTTTCACCATAAAATAAATCTTGGAAAACCTGAATTGCATTTCGATTAAAGACTTCAGTATCATGTGAAATGATAATGGGAAACTGATAATATTTTCAAAAAAAATGAAGTATGAGAGAGAGTGAAGATTTTACATCATAAAATGTATTAAGGGTGGATGTTCGTTGGAGGATCGTATAACTTGAATTAAGTCAAAATATCCACTATTATTGGGTCAAGCCCTGAAGTCAAAATAGATGTTAGGATCAAATGAAATCTTGGATAGTTTGAGTTAAGATTGAGTCTTTTTTATCCAAGATGAAGAGTTGATGTAAAGTTTGAAGTCAAAGAGTCATAAGCCAAGTCAAAGGTCTAAATGTAATTGGGTGCATTATCAGCGGAGCCCGACACCTAAAGAGTTGGTCATTGTAACACAGGCATTACTAAAGTGTTGTTTGCAGCAAATTGAAGCAAGAGAATTTCCCAGAAATGATTCCAAGACAGAGAATCTCAAGAGTTCAAGTGCCGGAAGAAAGCTTGCATTATTGAATGGCAAGTGGGAATACTTGCTGAAAAGTGGATTGAATGAAATCCACATGTGAACAGATGAAGTTCACAAAGGAGGAGACGATGACTAGTGATAATCATTTCAGAATATCTGATGAAGGCCACAGCAGAAGGAAGAAGAAGGGAAAAGCTAAGGTAAGTGGCATATGTAAGTAGTTGATTGATGGAGATTATGAGCGAGAGAAGGCTGAGATAATAGTTCACCTTGAATTGTTGATAGAGTTATTGCTGAGAAATGTGAAAGACCAGACACATGGTTGGACCATGAGGAAGAAAGTAAAGTGGTAGAGACTACACGGAAAGAGGGAACAACAGGTAAACATACAGCTGACAGAAGAGCTGAGGAAGCTCGAGCAGATGATAAGTGTTCAAATGAGGTGTGAAGAACTCAGAGAGGCTGAGTTAAAAATGGATGTTTCCATTTGTGGCCCAGAACATGGTGAAATTCTGGGTGAAGAGATCAATGAGGAGGATCTCATGAACTATTGGGATAGTTCAGAAGAATCTAAAGATGTGTTGTTGAGAGAAGCAGATGAGGCTATGAAGCCTTGCATTTTCAAACCTCACAATTTATGTATGTTTGCAGGATGTGTGAAAGATGGTGGACAGTGCAGTGAAACTGTCACAGAGAAGAATGAAAATCTTGAGGTGAAGTCTGATGGAGAATGCCTTTTAGAGGAGGAAGGTATTGATTTGTTGCAAGAGGAAGAAATCATAAATGAATTCTTGTTTGGGGTAAGACAGCCAGTTGAAGCTGTTATGGATCTGGAGCATAACGGAAATGTCGAAGAGATATTCCAAGGAGGTAAACAAATGTATTTGTTTAATGAAATTTCTAATGGAATTTTGCAGTTGTGATGAAATAGAAAACAAGACAACTCAGTAAGATTGTCAGAAGAAGAATGAAGCTGGGAATGAAGCTTGTGATAAAACGTTGGAAAGATTTCACATGGAAATAGAGTTCTTGGAACGATGGCTTAAGGAAATTGAAGGGGAGATGAAACTTGCAGAACCTGATCCAGAAGAGATTGCAGTTACTGTGCATGATAGGATGAAATGTTTTTAACATTGATAGAGTTGAATGAACGTTATAACTTTTCAGATGATAATGCGACTGTAGGTACAGAAAATGACATTAACATATATGATGTCGAAATCAGAAAAATTGAGCAGAAATTATTTGGAGTTGATATGAAAGATCAGGAGCAGCAAGAAAGTTATGTCCGTAGAGACATAAAGGAGACAAAAATATTGGTCCAGCAAGATAAAGATGAAAGCAGCCAGCAGCTCAAAACAGGATCTACTGAAATCTAGAAAGTCGATGATGGGAGATTAGTGCCTGAAGCATCAAAAGAGACCGAAAGGTCTTCTCTTTTTAAAACTAACAATTTGTTGATGAATGCAGGTACAACACCAGATGAGAAAGTTTTTTCTGTAAAAGCAATCAATGACTATAGTTGTAATCAAGAAGGATTTCTTGATTATTCTTCATTGCAGAAAGTTGAGTGTTCAGCACAATTGGAGACGAAAGCATCAAACAAAGAGGAATTACTCTGAGGAATTGGCGAAAGAAAGTGTTGGAGAAACCGATGGAATCCGATTAACAGAGTGAGTGATGAGTTACCAAATCGAGTTGATACTTTGAAGGACTAGCGACAGAACAGATTTTGGAATCATGGAGGGAGCAAGTCATCAGGACTTGTGGCTATCGCATTATTACAGAAAAGCGATAGACCTCATAGACAAGAGTCTATGGAAACTTCTCTACATGGGGAGTCTAATGCAAGATCATCAAAGCTAAATTTTCATTATTCATTTGTGTGATTTAGGGGGTGAGGTGTTTTAATTATTTTGTTAATTATTTTGCTCATTTTTAATAAATTAAGAGAGAAAATATAAATGTGAGGATTATTGTAAATATTCCTTTAATAAATTAAGGATATAAGTGGAATTGAATTAGGTAGATAATCTAGGGATTAGGAATTCCATAAACGGGACTTAATTGAGTCCAAAAAAAGATAAATCTAATTTAGACTTTAGTTGAGATTTGTGTGGAGGAAATTATGGAGTGGAATAAATTCATATTTATGTATAAATAGGAGGATTTTGTGAGGATGAGGGACAATGAGGAATATAGAGAGAGTGAGAGAAATGGTTTGAGAGATTTTGTAAGAGGGTCGAGAGTCGAGAGGCCATCCACTGTAATATTTGGCTGAGGACTTTCTTCTGTTATTGTATATCAGCATTTTTTTGTTTGTATAGCTCTCTTTCTGTTATGTATATTTGAAATTGAATCAAATGCTTTTGTTTAATGAAGAATTAGATGAGATTTTGAAGGCTTAGAAGGAAGCACACAAGTTTTTATATGCTAGGATCTGTTTAACCCAGTATTCTGGCATCACACCTTTCTCCATTTTGATTTTCCTAAGCTTGAATTTCAGTGCCAATTTTCTGTGGTCACTGCTACTCTGAAACAGATCTATCAAAGCCTTCCACATTGCATATGGAGTCGCTTTTCCATGGAGACTTGAGATAGTGTGATCTTGTACTCCTTCTAATAATATCCTCCTTGTCTTTGCAACCTTCTTTTGCCAAGCATCAAGAAGAGCAACGTCTGCTACAGCGGGCTTGGGAATGTCATTATCAATGAATTATTTCAACCCATTGTTGTCTAGAACTGCCTCCATTCTGTCTTTCCATGCAATATAATTAGAACTGCCCTCGAGTGCATATTCCTATCTTAAGCCATTGAAAGCCATCTTGATCCGCTTGTCGCACCAAAGAATATTTTTGCAAATTCGAATGGTTTTTAGTCACAAACTCAATTCTTCTTCTTCACTATAGTGATTTCCTGTGCTCTGATACCATGTAGAAATATACAAACAATATGCATATCAATAGATTCAATCCAATCATGCAATTTTCTAAAGCAAGATACCGAATCCTTCTAACAATTCATTTTGCATAAATTAAACATGATCGCATAATCACGCCAAGTAAAAGAAAGAAGCAAATCAATACACAACACAACTAATTTTCCTAGGGAAAGCTTGTTGCTCAAAACCCCTATATCTTCTATTTTATATTCAACCAAGGAATTATGAAACAATACAATGCACCCTTCTCACAAGAGCCTCCTACACTATTCTGACAGTCTCACATTGATCCAGACAAAATTGGACCAACACTTACCCAATTCTCAGCCTACCTTGCTCACGTAATTCATGTGGAATGAAATCCCTATTCTCAAGGGATTTCAGCCTTCTTTGACTGTGCAAACATCATGGGAAATCCTGTGGTGTGTTAACTGTATATGGGCAGTTTGCTCATAATACAATTGATAGTTAACTTCCCTTTAACCTTTGTCTCATTTGGATCTCCATCAAAACTTGACATGCATGCAACTATTAATAGTAAATCATCAGTCACTTGACAGATAACTGCATGTGAATTAAATCTGATTTAATTCACTTGATCTCTCACTAGTGCAACAACCAGTTACAACTAGTTAGACTGACTTTAACTCACCTAGATTGATTTAACTAATTTCTCATGCATTAAACTAATGCACTGCTGCAACTTGAACTCTAATAACTAGAATCACTCTGCATGCCTCACCAACCACCCTCAAATCGAAATTCATGAGCTAATTGAATCTATCACACTCAGTTAACTATTACAAGTGATTTTGAGATAAGATTACAATTTATTATCCAATTTAATTAAGGGAAAATTAAATTAGACACATTTCCAATTTATTAAATAAATTGGCTTTCACACTATTGTATCACTAGGACCTGTGATCCCATGATCCCACACTAGTGTGTGCGTTGCACTTTCTTGTTGACTTTCAACAGTTCTCATCAATATTGTCAAAGGGTCAAGTCTTCACTTGTGCCATAATCTCATCCATGTGTTGCCATTGGTCATAAATCAACATCCACATCCATCAAAATGGCTAAGTCCCATCAATCCTAACCCATTCCTTAAGTGCTCTCACCAAGGCACCTTCGTCTCTGCAACACAATCCAACTCCAAGGCATCTCTCTCTTATCTCATCAGTCCAATCACTCCTTACGAACACATCCCATACTGTTCCCATGGTATGCATCCCATACCACAACAAATTCCAAAACTAATCTCAGCTCTTAAACAAGCTAGATACTCCAAGTCCACCATCCCATGAAAGATTTCATTGGCTACAACTCTCTTCAAGTTATTCAAGTCATCTTAGGCTCCTTCAAACCATGCTCACTTCAATACTTTAGGCAAGTGCACTTGTCTTGGTCATAAGTCCCATCGCAAGTCACCTCTACCTTTTGTGTCGCATGAACAGTGTGTCCATGTCTTCCTTCAAAATGATCGTGGAATTGATGTATGAATGAGCCCAACATCCCCATAGTTCCCTATTTGTAACATCTTCATATGGAATCGACACATCCATCTTGTGTGAAATCCTCACTTGGCACTTTTTCTCGATTCCATTATGCAACATCTCTTTGTTAGCACCATTTCTTAACGTCCTTGCATGATGTTTGCCATGGCCTTCTCTTCAACTTTAGTCAGGCGGCACTATCGATCGCCTTCCTTCATCATCATTGCAGGTCCCTTCCTTCATCGTTGTCCCCCCCACTAAAGGTTTTCCAAGAACTTCTCGTTGGCTCCAACGATACTCCAATGAAGAATTCCACCCAAGTTATATGTTAGGTCTTCTTCCTCCAACGTGCCCTTCTTTCCTTCATTCCACGAGCCATGTCGGACACTTGGCCAAAACTTCTCTCGGTGGCCAAACATGACTTTCCCATCGCATAAGTTCAACATCCTTCGCCCTTCTCTCGAGAATTCACACCATTTTCCCTTAGGTGGAATACCACCTAAACAAGTCTTGCATCAAACAACGACTCTTGCTTCACAATTAAACAAGGACTCAACCAACCTTCCAAGGGAAAGTTACCCATCACATTGACAAAAACAAACTTCCTTCACCCATATCTGCGTAAGAACCAAGTTCCAAATATTTCACCAAAACATAAGTCACTACAATACTTACTTCATTTGTGTGGCGTTTCTCGAAGGGAGAAACCTCATCTTTCTTCAATGGCTGGGATGTGCATGAATCTGGTTCAACTTCGGCAACCTTTGTCCCACCAAGCTCTTCCTCTTTCGTCATGTTACTCGCAACACTTTCTTCATACTTGACCGTAGGGCCAACTTCCTCTTCATATGTTGCAACTTTTTTCTCATCACCATGGTTAGCAACTTCAACTGGCTCAACTGAACATTCTTCTTCAAAACTACAAGTGTCAGCATGACTAGGCGTACCTTATTTGTGATCAAGAACTCCCTTCTCGATCTCCTTCCCAAATGCTTCGATTTTCTTCTCAACTATGCCTTTCCTTTCAACGTATGGAGGGAATCCTTCAACACATAAATCTCCTCTTGCAATTCTTTACTTCTTTGTTCTAGCCCTTGTTGAGCAACCTGGAAATCTACCTTCAACGAGATCATTTCTTCAGCCATCATGTTGCCCAACTCTCAACCGAGTTCACAACCTTGATTGCAACTTTCTAAGCTAACTGTAATAGTACCACTACCTTCAAATTATGCCAAAAATAGAATTTTGTAAAGCAAGTTATGATACCATCTGTCATGACCCCACGATGGCCACACCACTGTGGGTGTGTGGTACTAACGAGATTTCGTATCAAGGCACTCAAATACTCTCCCTGGACTAAGTTGTTAGCCTATGTGCTTAGAATATTAACCTATCAACTTTGCATAATTAAGTTATCAAGACAAATCCAACATAATAGCCACTTTATTACACTTAGCCATTTCTTCAATTAATATTCAAGTTCACTTAGCTAACAGTTCATTTACTTCTTCAAAACGTACCATGAAGAAGAGAAACAATAAACCCACAATAGTAATGATAAACAAACATTAAACATTGCACAAGAGTTTAGCTTGGAGGGGGGAATCCCAATAACAAATCCCCCATTACTTCTTTTATTAAACTTCAAAACTTCAGTTTACAAATTCTTACAACAGTTTGTGAGATGAGCCAAACATAAAGTTTTCTGCCACAAATTTGTCAAGTGCCCAGCCTTATGCGTGCAACACTTTAGAAAAACACCCAAGTCCTAAACATGTTTGAACCCTAAACCCCATACCAAAAACCCAAGTCTTGTCCAAACCAGCTCACACAAGGGCAAGCACACAAACCTGCAACTCAACATGTTTTTCCCTCAGACCTGTGGTTATTCATGTTCCTTTGAACTTCACTTATCATTCCATCTTCGTGCAACCTCTATTTTTTATAAACGTCGGTGCTGAATGTTTTAAATCATGTTGACGCCCCTATATAAGTCGAGTTGACCTTTGTTTTTTCGTGTGGGCACCCTTGTCGTTGAGGTGCGCCTAGATCACAGACGTTCGCTTGTTGTGCACCGCACGCTAAGTGTTCACCTATCATTTCCTTCCATCATACATCGCCAAATCACTCACCCATGCACACCATGTCAACCCCTCGCTCAGGTCACTCATTCCACACTTGTCACACGTCTCACCTCGTTCCACCCGGTGTGCTCATTGGTTGTGCTACCGACACCCTTCGATGACTAGTCTGCTTGCCCAAGAAGCTCACGTGCATGACATGTCATGTCTTGTGCTAGGTGCCTGACATTGAGCCTTCGTGATAGCGTGCCCAAGGCACACGATCCATCTGTTCCACCGTTCTCCAATGCGTCCAACTGACTCGATTACCATATATCTTGCATTGCCTTCATTCAATTTTAATTCATGTCGGGCGCACCTACCCTTGTGCAGACAATCTCACCTGTACTTCACCATCTTTCAGATGTCGTTCAATGGGGCACGCTCCCCTTCATGCATGTGTCCTACCCCATCACTTCGTCTAAGCCAACTGGGGCACACCTCTGTGGTGCGCTCAGGGCAGGGGCCTGCCATTGTTCCATCTTTTATTGACATAATAATGTGGAAAATCCATATTTCTCTCTCGGGATTGAGATGAGATGGCATAAACAACAATATTTGTGGCATCAACTTGCGCACCAAACCACGTGCTACAATAAGGGATTCTAGGAGTAAGACCTTATACTAGTTTCTTCTTCAACAGATGAAAAGATTGTTGGGAATCCTTTGAGAATGAAAACTCAACATCCTATGGTGAATTTAATACAAAAATAAAATGATTCCATAATAACACACTGTGAACTTCCTACAGTGTCTTGTGTTCTCGATGAGATTCAAAATTGCATTTGGTTTGTTTGTGTGATCCCACTCTCAGCCATGTCAAATTTTAAATCGTCGCTGCAACTATCACGACCAAATAAAATTCTTGTGGATGTTGCAAATACACAGTTCTTGGTTTTTTCAATGATAATCATAAGCCCCATATCTGGGTTGCATTATGTTGACCAAATGCAAGTGATTCATTGATTAATTATTGAAGCAGACAAATTAGAAGATTCATCAATTGTTTTAAATTTAAAACTTAAATGTCTTGAAAATTACTTCCAATTATATTTAGTTGTTTGCTTTTTCATATTTTATTCGATTACGATATTCAACTCATCTTCCAAATTAATAAGTGTCATGAGTGAATTGAACTCATCTTTCTTTTAATGTGTGTGATTAATGGAGGAATCTTTCGTTCTACGAAACGGAGGGTGACGGGATAGCTCCGGGAATGTCCCTCCAGCGACTCTCCGGCCTTTCCGAGATTTAGGTGGAGCCGCCCAACTTCAATGGCTGACGATCGCCACCTCTCTCTACTCCACGCCGCTCCTCTCCCATCTACCACCCCCACTCACTCCACCACTCTTTCATTGAAGAATCTACGAATCATATGGTCGTACATCAACTCACTAACTAATGCAGTTCCGCCTTTTTGAAATTTAAAATTTGAATTTTGAAAGTCTGCCCTGGTTGTTTTCCGTCGAAGAAAATCGAAACTAGACCTTCCACGCGCACTGTCATGGCTGGATTTTGAATAACTACATAACATCTATGATCATGTCGCTGGATTTATGCTATTGCACGCATATGAAGAGGCACCAATGAAGAAGCTGTCAGACTCCTCCATCCCCTCCAAGAAAAGGATCAGTAAATCCAAATGCAATTATATATGAAGATCCAACTTACATTGACACAACTACCACTAACTTCGACTGCTTACATTCACCATCTTTGTGTATTTAGTCTCTCTATTGCTCACAACATTCCAACAATAGTCTCAGCTCATTCAATGGCTTTGTGTTTCAGAGCTCCCAAAAAATGTTCCTTGGAAATTTTATCATTGAGCTCCAAATTGTGAAATTAGAACCACTATTTTATCATTGAGCTCCAAAGTGCTGAATCTTCTTCATGCAGAAGAAGAGCGAGACATACTCAAAGTTCTGTGAGTTCAAGGCACTAGTGGAGAAAGAGTCGGGGAAGCATGTGAAGGCTCTTAGGAGCAACAATGGTGGTGAATTCATCTCTGGCGAATTCAAGGACTTTTGCAGCGCAGAAGGAATTCGAAGAGAGCTCATAGCGCCTCATAACCCACAGCAGAATGGGGTCACGGAGCGAAAGAACAGAATGATCGTGGGTGTTGCACAGGTGATGTTGCATGATCAGGGACTTCCCATACACTTATGGGCTGAGGCATGCAATACTGCGGTTTATGTGCAAAACCACTGTCCTCACAGAATACTTGGCATGAGTACACTCGAAGAGGCGTTTTCTGGTAAGAAGCATGATATTTCTCATTTGAATATTTTTGGCTCACCTATTTACATTCATGTGACAAAGGATTCCAGGAAGAAGCTGGAGCCAACCACAGAGGTTGGGATATTTGTGGGGTACACTGATACACCCCACAACTATCGTGTGTATTTGCCAGACAGTTGGAAGACTATTGTGTGACAGGATATCAAATTTCATTAGGAGAAAGCCATGAAGTGTTCGCTTGAGAGGGAACCACACTTGCATGCAGATGAGAAGCTATTAGTTCCTAAGGATGAGCCTCAGGATGTGGATCAGCCACAAGATGAGGTTCATGGAATGGAAGAAACCACTCATGCAGCGCCAACCATCAGAGGGTGGAAGCACACTACAAAAGCTGAGCGATTGAATCTTGATGCAAAGAAGATTGTAGGAGCACCTACATCACAGCGCAGATAGAGACAATCACCTGACCGATATATTGGATACATGGCTCTGATGAGCAAGTGTATCGTGACAGAGCCATCCTCTTTCGAGGAAGCTGTGGAGGACCCTGTATGGGTAGATGCCATGGTGGAAGAGTATGATTCGATTGTCAGAAACAGTGCATGGGAGATTGTCCCAAGGCCGGAAGGGAAATCAGTGATAGGTTCGAGATGGATCTACAAAGTGAAGCAAGCAGTTGATGGGAGCGTCGAGAAGTACAAGGCAAGATTTTTTTCCTGGGGCTTCTCACAAATTGACGGGATCGATTATGAGGAAACTCTTGCACCTATCACAATGTATTCTTCCATACGGACGATTCTTGCTCTCTCAGTGCAGATGGGGTGGCACATTCATCAGATGGATGTGAAGACTACGTTCCTCAATGGAGTGATTGAGGAGGTGTACATAGAGCAACCCGAAAGTTTTGAGATCTTCAACAGTGAGTTGCATGTGTGCAGGCTCAAAAGAGCATTGTATGGGTTGAAACAAGCACCTCGTGCTTGGTACACACGGATTGACAGTTATTTCACTGGACTTGGTTTTACCAAGAGCGAGGTGGATCCCAACCTGTACCAGATAGTGGTTGAGGGTAAGTTGCTAATAATTGTACTTTATGTAGATGATTTGATACTGACCAGTGATGAACAGTTCATACTCTCATGCAAGGCTGATCTTGCAAAAGAGTTTGAGATGAAGGACTTGGGCCTCCTTCATTATTTCCTGGGATTGGAAATTTGGCAGTGCAATGATCGATTGTTTGTGTCTCAAGGCAAGTATGCTCGGGAGATACTGGAGAAGTTCAAGATGCATGGCTGCAAGCCTATTGACACTCCTCTTCTTGGTGGATGGAGGAAAGAGGATGCTACATTGGCAAAGGTAGTGGATGCCACTGTTTACCGGCAGTTGGTGGGGTCGCTTATGTATCTAGTCAATACACCACCTGACATATGCTACGTTTTTAACCAGCTTTCACAAGCTATGGTTAAGCCTACCAAGCTCTTTTGGAAGGCAGGCAAGCATGTATTGAGATATATCAGAGGCTCATCGGGATATGGATTATGGTACAGATAGTTGGATGAGGTGAAGTTGTGTGGCTTCACGGATGCAGATTGGGCAGGGAGCCCAACGGACAAAAAGAGCACATTTGGAGGGATTTTCAGTATTGGGTCGATAGCAGTTTCTTGGTACAGCAGGAAGCAGAGATCCGTGGCACTCAGTTCAGCGGAGGCTGAGTACATGGCAGTGAGTTTGGCTGCATGCGAGGCTATATGGATGAGGAAGATCCTGGTCGGGTTGTTCGGTTCACACTTAGATTCTACTGTGATATATTGTGATAATCAGAGTTGCATCAAACTCTCGGTTAATCCAATATTTCATGATAGATCTAAACACATTGACATCCGGTATCATCATGTCAGAGATTGTGTGCAGCGGAAGATCATGTTACTTTCATACATACCCACGGAGGATCAGGATGCTGATATCTTGACGAAGGCGCTCACTAGGAGCAAATTCAAATACCACAGGGGCAGGATCAGGGTGGCAGATAATCCCTATCTTGTTGAGAGGGAGTGTTGAGATTGCAACAAGATACAGAAGTAGTAAGAAGTCGCCTTCACTATGGGCCCAGGCCTGCAAGTTATTTTGGCACACAAGATATTTTTAGGACATGTCGATCATATTCATGAGCGTGATATTATTTGTGGATGGTTGGTCAAGTTGGAAAAATAGAGTTGACTTCTATTTTTAGACATATTAAGTAATCTGCTTTATCTCATCAGTCAGATATGTCACACATAGCTCTAATAATACCCGACTATAAACATTATCTTATTCTCTGGGAATACCTCGCTTAAGCACAGATAGTGGCATGTGCGCCGATTGTAAGGAATTACGCTATTCTTATATTAAGTGGAGTTGTCAGCAATGGATGATTCTGGGCTAGAACTCATGTACATGAGTTTGGTAGGAGGGGTGAGGTAGTTGGTGGAGTTATGTCTGGGCTTTAACTCACAACATAGTTGAGCTAGTTGTATCTAGTCTAACTGATTGATACACTAGTGAGAATGGTGTGAATTAATTATTAATTAATTCACTAATTATTAACTCATTAATCAACTAAAGAATACATCAGTTAACTACAATGCATGGACAATTTTAGTGGAGACCAGTGAAGAGGTAGGTGAAAGAGCAATGTGACTATCAGTTGTGACTATAGTGTTGCATGATTTGCAACACACAGTGGTTGGAGATGCCAATGAGGATTGCGTGAGCAAGGGTGGACCATTTCGAGTTCATTCAGAGCCATTCTTTAGCAATGATTGCGCAGTAGAGACAGGCTAGCAGGTGGCAGAGATCGGGGCATGGGATTTGCTAGATCGGACTTGATTAGTGTGTAGCAATTGGAGATTGTACTGAGAGCTTGTGAGGAGCTTTGTATGATTCTTTTTACATGATCTCTATGACATATAATATACAGATAGTTGGGGGTTTTCAACTTTAAGCTTTTCCATAAATTACTATGTTCATATGTGTGAATTTTTTATGGTTTTAATGTGTGCATGCAATTGATTTTATTTCCGCAAGTAATGATCAATGGTAGAAGAGATTATGTATTGTGCATGAAGTCAAATAGTGTGTGATCAGGAGAATCTTGGATGTATACCATATCAGTTATATAATTTCTACAACACTTACTTCATCATACATCTCAAGATGCTAAAATTAAAAAATAATCATAAGAATTAACTAAATTATAACTTTAATTGAATAAAAATAATAATAATTATATATATGTTATTACATCTTAAAAAAAATATGTGACGGAACTCTTAATCATGGAGATTCTTAATCTCTAAATAGGCTAAATTGTTACAATACCACATATCCAAAAATCCATAACAAAGGCCCACTCTCCAATAAACAAATGTAACTTAAAAAAAGGGAGAGCGCCATCACAATCAATAGTATTCCAAGACCTCAAGTAGCCTAAAGCCGAAAAGCAAGAAGTGGATAAGAAATTAAAAGGGAAAAAAAGGAGGAGACCAAAGTAAACTAAGGACAAGACTCGGACAACTTCAAGACTTCGGCAGCAGTAAGAACGAAAAGTTGTAGTGGCTTTCGAACTTATGGATACTTCCAACTCAGCATTTTAAGAATTTTATAAAACAGTGAGCAAGGAACAAGAGATCAAGGGCAGTAAAGAAAAAACACCCTCCTTGATTCCCATTTATTGAGAAAAAATGGCATAACACCAATGCCTTGGACTTTTCTATAACTGCAGGGGGTGACGATTTCCTGGGGCATAAATGTAAAGAACATAAATTGTTTCAAACCAATGTCTCCTACAAATACTGATCTAAAGACAGTCCACGCCCGCAATTCCACATACCACCTCTCCTCCTCAGAGATAAACAACCTTATAAGCTCCATGTGGGGATCCATAAATTTCACTCCATGTATTATCCAACATTTATGAACCCCGGATTTTGAGGTTGATTTAGTTACATCAAGAATTCCAAGGTGATTATTTTTATTGATAGCGACAATGCCCATGATTTTATTCATAGGAGAGTGGTCAAAGAGACCCATTGTTATGCATGTGTAATGCATAGATTTTAGATTATGATAGTCGATGGAGGCATACGATGAAACGTGTAGGAATGTGTGAAACTAGGACACTATTGGCACAAATCTCACATGTTTTCCATTGAAATATTGAGTTGTGGTGTAGTTCTTGGTGCAGAAAGGTTGCACACTTTCGGTCCTATTACAATGGACTTTAAGGAATTATACATGAGCCTAAACAATGAAGTGCATAAGCACACTCAAAGCGATTAAGCCTAACTCTCCTGAAATCATCAAATGTCACAGTACAAAGAGGCTATTAAAGAAATGCCACTCCAAGATTATTTCCAAATTCAATTACATACAAGTTGTGCATAGTCGCCCCTGAAGAGATCCCACCCCCCAATTTTCATAGGGTCCTAATTATTCATCCATAGGTATTTGAAACACCCCATGTATTACCGCATCCATGTGGTGAGCATGATAGGGTATCCCCTTGCCTCTAGGAAATGAAACTGCACGGTGTGTGTCCTCATAGGTGCCTATTTGCATAAAAGAATGAAACATGAAGGATCATTCAAGAACTAATAGAGGTTAGAGTCATGCATCCTAGTATTAGGTCGTTCTCATTACCTGTGGTTGTCGTATTTAAGAAAGAAGGTAGTTAGCACACGTTTCTCGATTTTTGCACTATCAATCAGTTGACCCTTGAAGACAAATTTCCCTTTCGAGTTGTCGATGATCTTGTAAATGAGCTTCATGGAGCACAATTTCTTTCACTAAACTGGACCTATGCTCAGGATACCACCAAACACAAATGAAGGAGGTGTACATCCCTAAAACAACTATTCACACACATGAATGTCATTGTGACATTTTAGTGTTGCCCCTTCAACTTTACGATGCTACGTCCACCTCTAACAACCCCATGAACAAGATTCCCTAAACCTTCCTACACAGTTTTGTGCCTTTATTATTTGACGATAGCTTGATCCACAATGAAACTTGGGATTCCCGCGCAAAATAGGTCGATAGAGCCTTGTAACTCCCTGAGGACCACCATTTGTTCCTTGAGCATTCCAAATATGATTTTAGGGCCTTAAATTTCAAATACTTGGGCCGCATTATTAGCCAAGAAGGGTGCAAGTGGACCACAAAGCAAGTTTATAGGTGTGTATGATGCAGGGGCATCCGTACAAAGTCAATTGGCCTAAAAGGTCAAAACTTTTTACTAGAGGAGTCAAAACACTTTTACTACAGGAGTTGGTCCCTCAATGTGTGGGATTGTTAGGATAGATTAGAATTATTATTTTTATTTATTGCCATGTAATTCGTTTAAAAAAGATGTTTGTTCAGTTAGTTTTCGATAGAGCAAAATTAGATAATTCGATATTATTTCCTTAGATCTAGAAAGACCTTGCATATGTATATTAGTGTTTTCAAATTAAAAAAGAAAAAGAGAGGGTGAGAAGGATTATAAGTATTTTAAATTTGTAGAGTTCATCGTTTCGACTCCCTGTGAACCGTGTGGAATGATTCAACTAGTTTTCTTTGTTTATTCTTATGATCGATGTGATTAGAGTGGTGTAATAAGGGGTTATGTGGATGTGTCTTAACCTTTGGAAAATCCTTGTAATAATCCTGCAACGAAATTTTTCTCAAAATGGAGCGAAAGAAGGTCAAGACTTATTTTATCTTTGAAATGCATAAGAGTTCGTTAATTGGCGGAAACATAATCAACTCTCGTCATAACAAAATGTCATCTCATGACAAGCTTTAAAAGGAATGCCATCCATAAATCTATGTAAGCATACCTCGGGTTTATGTGCAATGATTTCCTTGGTGTGTGTGTGTGTGTTGTAGCCAAAATGACATTCATGGTGTTGTTTAGGTGGCTTTTATGATGTAGCACAAGTATCCTATTAATTGCATCCCCACAGGGAATTGGTTATGTAAGCCCTAAAGGAATGAAATCCAAAGAGATATGGGAATTGCAAGACCACTTTAGATTGTGTTGGGACATGACATTGTGATACCCATGGAGGGATTATAAGGATGTGCATCATTCTATTGGCATTCAGTATTATGATAACTAAAGAAGTATTATGAGGGCACGTAATTATGGTCTCCCCACATGTTAAGACATAGATCCTCCCCTTGTGGAAAAATACATTAGGATTTGGATGTGAATCTGATCATACTTCATGGGTGGATCCTCCCCTTATGTTGAGAGCTACAAGAAGTTCATCGTGACCATGTTTATGACCAGGGACTTTCCTCGTAGGGGTGAAAAGAGTTGGATTGTTTGTTACTCTCGCACCCCCACCTTCATATGGAGGAGAGTTGACATAATGGTGTTTTCTAATACATGGAGTAGTATGCCAACATTATTGAGTGTCAAACCTTTAATAATTGATTTTTCATCACTTGTGAACTTCTCCAACATGTGTTAAAGTTGATATCCTACTTTCCATGGCAAATAATTATTTTGGAAGCATGGTTATGTTGTGAATCATTTTGGCATCGATTGAGATATCTTCCGCTAACCATATATTATCATTATGGCATCTTCTAACTTTAAGATTTCTTGAATTTTCCTTCGAACATGGAAATCACATCAATAGGGCCACATTTAAACCTTATGAATGTTGACTTTTGAAATCCTTATTGCTTTATCTATGCAATTTCTTATTTTCCATACCTTTATTCTACCACGTGCTTTGCATCTCTTCGATTATGTAACCCAACCTGTGTCATCTATCGTTAGGTTCATAACAACTTCCAATATATTTTTTGGCCAATGTTTTTATGATAAATGATGCCATTTCTTTTACACTTTCTCTCACCATCACAAATCCCACGTCTTCGATCACTGCCATTTTTATTGGTTCGTGCCCGATTATAGGTCATGTTTCTATATTGATGATTTGGTGCTTATTTGGGACATACTTAATATCTAGAAACTCTTGTGAATTTCTTCTTAACTACTTGTATCATGTTGATGCATACCTCATTCACTGCGTCAATGCCTTCTTTCTTTGATATTTATACCACTTCATGCTTTATCCTGGTCTCATATCCTCTTAGCTCTCATACACTTACTCCCCATCGATCTTCCTCTGGTCAAACTAACTTCCATTTATTTAGGCGTCATTGACTCGCCTTCCATTGGCCTTCTACTCATCAAACCAAATTTTTTCAATTCTTGTTATGTTGATCTTTTTTCTTGTTGATCACACCTTTGTTGATTTTACTTCCAATGATCTTAATTCCATTAATTTGGGTGTAACAAGATTTAACAATTTTCTTAATGTTGATTTTTTCCCCGTTCAACCTCTTTTAGACGATCCATCTCCATTGAATATCTTGCATCTCATTTAACCTCCACTGGTTATCATCCCATTAAATTATATGTGGTCGACCTTTTGTTGACCGACTATGTCAACTTTTATTGAGTTTTAATCTTCTCCTTCAATTTACTCTCTCAATAAATATTGAAGACTTACTATGTAAATCTTGTCTTGTAATATTCTACAACATCCCAACAACTCCATGGGTTAACTCTACTCCAAATCTCATTGCATCACTTTGTGAATTATTTCTCCCCCTTGACCGGTTTTTCTCCAAATCCTTCTTACCTAAAATCCTAGTTCTGTGATACAAGGTATTCTTTAATTGAACGAATCCATTCCCTAACTTCCTTATTTTTCTTTCTCTTCATCTTAACGAATTAATTTCTTTATAATTTTCTTATTTCAATATTAGTTACTTTTGAACTATAACATTTTCTATGTATGGTTAAGGGTTGGGATTGTTCATCCACAAGGCCTTCCCTACACAATGGTAACCACCCTCATCCTAACCGCCCTGTAGCGTTTCCCTTCCTATCTCTAAAAGGAATAATGTTGGGGTATTCAAACATTGTGACTATTTGATTTGTCCCTGTTTACGACTTTCTTCGATTTAGAGCCTTAAAGTATCTTTGGTTGGATAAGGAAGTTAGTTATGATGTCTTTGAAAATGCAAGTTCCATGTCCAGTTATTTGAAATTTTTCTATATCACCCTTAAATCTATTGTAAGACACTTATACAAGGTCTCCATTCTTGAATTGCTTCTCTCTTTTATTTTAATCATGGTGGGATTTCACTACTTCTTTCATATTTGTTGGCAGTGTAGTACATGTTGTTAATCCATGATGTCCCTTGGTATATCCTCCAAGGATGCCATCATGTCAAGTTGCAATGCACTTGTGTTGTTTTTTGTTGAGGGCATCAACTCCGATCGAGTCACAACATTTTGTCCCAACATTATTATAAAAGGTTGATGGCCGATCTACGTGTATGGGTATTCTCAAATGCTCTAAGAATTACATTCCTTTGTCATCCTATCTATCCCTATTGATGTCTCGAAATTTGGTTCAGCTCTACATCAAAATTGCACTGAAATATGTTGTTGCCACGTCGGCGTAAAGGTGACAAAGAGAGCTATTTCCATGTTGAATCAAGAATCCATGCAAAATCTTAATGATATGATTTAGAAGTGGCCCCTTTGATAAATCATTATTAATGAGGGCCATCAAAACCTTATAGGTAACTCCCCTAAAATAAACCTTGTTGTTGTATCCATGACATACTCTAAAACCAGTTTTGTTTTTACCCACTTTGTTAATATCAAAGTTTTGGTTTTATGTATTTGGCTATAACCATCCTTCCTCTAATAAAAAATAGAACTAGGAAATATATTGCCAACATATCAAATGGGGACCATGCAAGAATGGGTTCTAATGGGATCTCATCTTTTGATATATATATATATATATATATAAGAACCAAGGGGTTGGCTCAATCCTTCGTCACCAATCTTGATGGGCATTTTGGTAGCTTCGTGTTAGATAGTTATCAATGTTAATCATATTCATGCTCAGTGAATTGATCTACGTGAACATGGTTATGGAGGACGCCATCCACAAGTGTGAGGAGGCATCTTATAGGTTTCCCTAAATGGTTTTTATGGTGAAAAAGTTTTTGTGGCCTTTGTGCAAACCAAGGAATCATAGTGTTGCATGGAGGAATTTCCTTATTGTTGTATTAGTTTGGTAATGTCCACGTGACACCCTGCCATGTGCTTCATCAATGATGTCCCATCGTTCACGATCGAGGAAACATATCTCCAAGATATCATTCTAGATCAATTTGCATAGGTGCCCATTGGTCAATGTGTAGTGAACAACCTTCCCAACAACACACATTTCTTTTTTTGTTGTGTGTATACAAAAACCTAGTTATCCCAAGAAATCTACATCTCCTTAAATTCCTTTAGGACATATTTTACATGGAATAGGTTTGCATATGGATCATCACCCTCTATATGATCTGAGTGTGAATTTTAGTTTTGTTGTGCTAATTTCATCTTCAAATTTAAAATTTATTTGTTGATCTTATGTTGATGTGCATAGGTTTCCTTGTCGCTTATGTGTATCAAACATGTAATTTAATTGAGTTTTATGAGTGAATTCAATAGCATAAAGTATGAAAATCAAATGTTTAACAACAACAACAAAATACACAACAAATCATCATAATTTATCCATCAACACAGAGTTTTGATGAAGGATTTCACCCCCTCCTGGGCTACATCTCCTTGGTCCAACTTCCATGGATTGGGCCTCTGTATTAGCTCAAAAGTGAAAAAATTGGTGGTTACATTCACCTACATCTCCTTAAACATACTCCAGTGAGTCCATAATGTTAAAATCTATCAGAAATGACTATTCATTCTCTCAATTTGGTCTTCAGCTGATCTAGGCATGGCCTTCCTTCCTGGTGGCCCTAGGATTCCTTTTTCTTCAAGGTGAAAAAAACACCTTTATAATTTCTCCTCTAGTACCAATGGATTCAGAGCATGTGAATCTGCTAGGAATGACTCTTCCTAAGCCAAAATTGGTCGAACATTGCTCAAGATATGCTTCATTCAAGTTTTCTAGGAAATCTCCTCTAAATCTGTAGAAGACTCCAGATAAGGTCACCAATTTTGGAGGTAGCTCCTAATTTAGCGTGTCCGCCGAAAAATTTTCTAACTGAACTCTGAGTTAATTAAGGGATAAGTTGCAATTAAAATCGGATTAATGCGCTAAGCGAATTTACAACTAATATTGGATTAATAAACTTCTTAACAAATACCAATTGAGATTAGGGTATTAAACCCCGTATTAACACATAATCTCCACTCTTAATAGAACTTTGTGTCGTTGGTTGTGGTGGACTGGTCGAATGGGGAGGGGGTTAGGTCGTGGGACTAACACCCTTCCAAACCCTCGCCATTGAATTTTTTTAACAATAAATAGATGTCAGGCGCAAAGGTTATTAAGAACCATGGTTGGCTTGATGTTAAGGGCAGAAGATTGGCGCGGGTGAGGTCGTGGGTTCAACCCCGACCCCCACGCATTAATTTTGTTGAAATATATGTATGCTCTTTCCAATGTTTGAAAACTTTGGTTAACATAAATAATTCGACCTTTAATATGTATGTCACCATTGTTTTCTGACAGTTTTGGACTTTGTAAAATGTAATTCGTGCCCACATATAAAAAATTGGCATATGAATATATACACCACCATGTAATTAAATCTGACCCCCGTAACCTTAGGTTATAGAATTAATATGACACCAAAATAATGCGCTCCACCATGTAAAAAATAAAATTCTAACCTTGAAGTTGGAGAGGGTCCACCAGAGCGATCATGTGGTGGCCCCTATCTATACCACGTGTCAGCCTCTGATTGGCTACCCATCCATATATTAAAAAAAAAATTGAATTCAACCTTAGGAGAAGATCCTTTAAAAAAAATCACTTTCAAACCAAACTAGCGAATCATGTTGTGACACTTGTCACAGTGCCACTGGGAAAATACTAAAGAATATTCCATGCATGCTTACTGGGCTGCCATGTCATGAACTTGTCACTATTCCGCAATTTTTATAGTATTTTAGGAAAATGAACAACAGGTTCTATCTCCTTCATCCGGACTCCGTTTTCGACGAAAAGAATTGCGTCGAATTCCTCGCCACGAGCTCTTCGTTGTCATTCAATTTCCATTCAATTCTGAGCACTTTCATTTTTGAGCTTTTACACTGAGCACCTAATCACTATACCATTGGTCCTTTTATAGAGTTGATACTCATCAAGTGGTCTAGATTGATGTGAGATTTAGATGTCCAAAACACACCTCGAAAGTTGAATTCTTGGAAGTTTGAGAGCCACATACACAAAAACGATGACGACACACTAGCTTGTCCTTAGGATGCATTAATGCAAATTGATGGGTACTCATAATAATAAAATGGTTTCACTTGTAATTGTAAAAGTTATGTAGGGAAAATTTCATTCAAAGGCCTCCTATCTCTATCCTCTAATAGTTCTTTTCTACCTTGTTTGTCACGACCCCACGAAGGTCATACCTCCGTTGGTGTGTGGCATCGGTGAGATTTCATATCGAGGCGCTCAACTACTCTCTCACAGACTACTCCTCTAGCCTATGTGCTTAGCAGATTCACCTATCAACTTTCCAGAATTAAGTTACAAGGAAAACCAACACAGTAGCCACTTTCTTACACTTAGCCAGTTCTTCAATTAATCTTAAAGTTCACTTAGCCAACAATTCATTTACTTATTCAACAAAGGTACCGTGAATAATAGCAAAAATAAACCAACAACAATAATGATAAACCAACAGTAAATAATGCACAAGTGTTTACATGGGAGGGGGAACTACCAACAACAAATTCCCTGTTACTTATTTTATTAAACTTCAAAATAAAATTATTCAAATACTCTTCAATTTCACTTAGCCAACAGTTCATGTACTTCCTCAAAACGTACCATGAAAAATAGCAACAATAAACCAAAAATAGTAACGATAAACCAACAGTAAAAAATGCACAAGAGTTAACATGGGAGGGGAAACTCCCAACAACAAACTCCCCGTTACTTCTTTTATTAAACTTTGAAACTTCAGTTTACAATATGTTACAATAGTTCGTGACTTGGGCCAAGCCTAAATCTTTCTACCACAAAGTCCTCAAGTTCTCATCCTTATGTGCGCAACACTTCAGAAAAACACCCAAGTCCCAAACACGGTCGAACCTTCAAGCCCAAAAACCAATGTCTTGTCCCCACCAGCTCGCATAAGGGGGAGCACATATACCTACAACTCAACGTCTTTTTCCCTCAATTGTTCGTTCTTTACCTCAGACCTGTGATTCTTCTTGTTCCTTTGAACTCCGCTTTTCGTACCATATTCATGTGACATATCTTATATATAAGCGTCACTACCCATTGTTTTCACTTGGGCCAATGAATCTTCATAAGTCAGGTCGACCTTTGTTTTTTTGTATGGGCACCCCTGCCATTCATACATGCCCATATGCCCAACACACAACACCGTTTTGACATGCAAGCGTGCCCAGGGCGCGAGTGTTCACTTGCTGCGCACCATGCACTAAGTGTTCGCCTATCATTTCCTTCCATCGCATGTCGCCAACTCCCCTGCCCATGCCAACTATATCACTCATGCCCATCATGTCGATGCCTTGCTCATGTCAGTCCACACTTATCATACGTCTCACCTGGTTCTTTCCGTCGTATGTGTAGGTTGTACCGCCGACACCCTTCGTTGACTCGTCTGCCCGCCTGGCTAGATCGCGTGCACGACACCTCACGTCTTGTGATATGCGTCCAATGCCCTGCCTTCTTGCGAGCACGCCCAGGGCGCACATCCCATCCTTTCCATCGCTCTCCAACACATCCAATCGACTCGACAACCATATACCTTGCATTCCCTTCATTCAATTTCACCTTGTGTCAGATGTGCCTAACTTCGTGCAGGCGACCTCGCCCGTATTTCACCATATTTCTAATGTCGTTCAGCAGGGCGCACTCACATTCCTGCAGGCATCTCATCCCACCACTTCATCTAAGCCAACTCAGTCGCACCTCTTGGGCAGACTTAGGCTAGGGGCCTGACATCCTCGCCCACTTCAAACTGTTGTCGTCGTCGACAACTACTCATCCTAGCAAACTTCTTCGCCAAGTCCAAATTGTTGCAACGTGCTACCAACTGCATTGTATAGGAAGAACCGTGCATATCCCATTGCCCATGTTGCATGAACTCTTCACCTTCTTCACATGAACCTTCATCAAGGATCATGTCTTCATATGAGAAAGACTCTTGAATTTCATGGTCATCGACCATAAATCATCGCAATCCTTCGCATTTCTCCAAATCACTGAAGGCCACCATTCCAACTTGGTTGCATGCCTCAATCACAACTTACATCATGCCAATCCATCGCATATCATCATGTGAACTTATGTTTCCATAATCCAACTCAAATCCAACACATATCAACGCACTGCATGCCCCCACAACTTGAACTAGTTGGGTAGTTAAACCAACTGTCACGTCCAGCCCATGAGAAATCACCTTCTCATGCCTTCTTCGGTCATTTCTACAACACTTTATTACATATTCAATATTTATCGAGAAATCCTCCCATCTCCATGCATCATTCCTTTAACCAACGCTCAATCATTGTGCCATATCCAAGTCCATGAAGAAACTTCATCTCATCACGAATATGTTTCTCATCAATCTTGTCAAAGGGGCAAGTCTTCACTTGCCTTATTATCTCGTCCATGTGCTGGCATTGGTCATAGATAAACATCCACATCCATAAAAATAGCTAAGTGTCATTAAGCTCAACCCATGCCTTAAGTGCTCTCACCAAGGCACCTTCGTCGCTACAACACAATCCAACTCCAAGGCATCTCGCTCCTATCTCATCAGTCCAATCGCTCCTCTCGAACACATCCCATATTATGCCCATGGTATGAATCCCATACCGCATCAAAGTCCAAGACTGATCTCAGCTCTTAAATGAACTAGATACTCCAAGACCACCACCCCATGAAGTCTTCATTATCTACAACTCTCTTCAAGTTCTTCAAGTCATCTCAGGCTCCTTCAAACCATGTTCATTTCATCACTTTAGGCAAGCACACTTGTCTTGGTCATAAGTCCCATCACAAGTCACCTCTACCTTATTTGTCACATGAAAAATGCATCCATTTATTCCTTCAAAACGACCATGGCCTTGTTGTACAAATGTGCCAAGCATCCCCATCGGTCCTTCTTCGTAACATCTTCATATGGAATCGACACATCCATCTTGCGTGACATCCTCGCTTGGCACTTTTGCTCGATGCCATCTTGCGTGACATCCTCACTGGCACAATTTCTTAACGTCCTTGCATGATATCTATCGTGGCCTTATCTTCAACTTTAGTCTGGCGACGCTATCGATCGCCTTTCTTCATCATCATCGCAGGTCCCTTCATTCATCATCGTCTCCCCCACTAAAGGTTTTCCAATAACTTCTTCTTGGCTCCGATGATACTCCAATGAAGAATTCCACCCAAGTTATATGTTAGGTCTTCTTCCTCCAACGTGACCTTCTTTCCTTATTTCCACGAGCCATGTCAAACACTTGAACAAAACTTCACTCGTCCATCGCATAAGTTCATCATCCTTTGCCCTTCTCTCGGGAATTCACACCATATGCCTTGAGGTCGAATACCACCTGAACAAGTCTTGCATCAAACAACGAATCTTGCTCCAAAATTGAAAAAGGACTAAACCCAACCTTCCAAGGGAAAGTTACCCATCGCATTGACAAACACAAGCTTCCTTCGCCCATATATGCCTAAGAACCAACTTCCAAATATTTCACCAAAACATAAGTCACTACAATACTTACTTCCAAATGACATTCATGGTGTTGTTTAAGTGGCGTTTATGATGTAGAGCAACTATCCTATTAATTTCATCCACACAAGGAATTGGTTATGTAAGCCCTAAAGGAATGATAGCCCAAGAGATATGGGAATTTCAAGACCACTTTAGATTGTGTTGGGACATGACATTGTGATACGCATGGAGGCATTATAAGGATTTTCATCATTCTATTGGCATTCAGTATTATGATAACTAAAGAAGTATTATGAGGGCACATAATTATGGTCTGCCCACATGTTAAGACATAGATTTTCCCCTTGTGGAAAAATACATTAGGATTTGGCTGTGAATCTGATCATACTTCATGAATGGATCCTCCCCTTATGTTGAGAGCTACAAGAAGTTCATCGTGACCATGTTTATGACCAAGGACTTTCCTCGTAGGGGTGAAAAGAGTTGGATTGTTTGTTACTCTCGCAACCCCACCTTCATATGGAGGAGAGTTTACCTAATGGTGTTTTCTATTACATGGAGTATTATGGCAACATTGTCGAGTGTCAAACCTTTAGTAATTGATTTTCCATCACTTGTGAACTTATCCAACATGTGTTAAAGTTGATATCCTACTTTCCATGGAAAATAATTCTTTTGGAAGCATGGTTATGTTGTGAATCATTTTGGCATCAATTGAGATATCTTCCTCTAACCATATCTTCTCATTATGGCATCTTCTAACTATAAGCTTTCTTGAATTTTCCTTCGAACATGGAAATCACATCAATAGGACCACATTTAAACCTTATGAATGTTTAATTTTGAAATCCTTATTGCTTTATCTATCCAATTTCTTATTTTCCATACCTTTATTCTACCACGTGCTTTGCATCTCTTTGATTATGTAACCCAACCTAGGTCGTCTATCTTTAGGTTCATAACAGATTCCAATATATTTTTTGGCCAATGTTTTTATGATAAATGATTCCATTTCTTTTACACTTTCTCTCACCATCACAAATCCCATGTCTTTGATCATTGCCATTTTTATTGGTTCACGCCCGATTATAGGTCATGTTTCTATCTTAATGATTTGGTGCTTATTTGGGACATACTTAATATCTGGAAACTCTTGTGAATTTCTTCTTAACTACTTGTATCATGTTGATACATACCTCATTTACTGCTTGAATGACTTCTTTATTTGATATTTATACCACTTCACGATTTATCCTGGTCTCATATCCTCTTAGCTCTCATACACTTAATCCCCATCGATCTTCCTCCGGTCAAACTAACTTCCATTTTTTTAGGCATCATTGACTCGCCTTCCATTGGCCTTCTACTCATCAAACCAAATTTTGTCAATTCTTGTTATGTTGATCTTTTTCTTGTTGATCTCGCCTTTGTTGATATTACTTCTAATGATCTTAATTCCCTTAAGTGAGGTGTAACAAGATTTAACAATTTTCTTAATGTTGATTGGTTCCCCGTTCAACCTCTTTTAGATGATCCATCTCCATTGAATATCTTGCATCTCATTTAACCTCCACTGGTTATCATCCCATTAAATTATATGTGGTCGACCTTTTGTTGACCGATTATGTCAACTTTTATTAAGTTTTAATCTTCTCCTTCAATTTACTCTCTCAATGAAGATTGAAGACTTACTATGTCAATCTTGGCTTGTAATATTCTACAACATCCCAACAACTCCATGGGTCAACTCTACTCCAAATCTCATTGCATCACTTTGTGAATTATTTCTCCCCCTTGACCGGTTTTTCTCCAAATCCTTCTTACCTAAAAGCCTAGTTGTGTGATACAAGGTATTCTTTAATTGAACGAGTCCATTCTCTAACTTCCTTCTTTTTCTTTCTCTTCATCTTAACGAATTACTTTCTTTATTCTTTGCTTATTTCAATATTACTTAATTTTGAACTATAACATTTTCCGTGTATGGTTAAGGGCTGGGATTGTTCATCCACAAGGCCTTCCCTACACAATGGTAACCACCCTCATCCTAACCGCCCCGTATCTTTTCCCTTCCTCTCTTTAAAGGGAATAATGTTGGGGTATTCAAACAGTGTGACTATTTAATTTGTCCCTGTTTATGACTTTCTTCGATTTAAAGCCTTAAAGTATCTTTGGTTGGATAAGGAAGTTAGCTATGATGTCTTTGACAATGCAAGTTCCATGTCCAGTTATTTGCAATTTTCCTATATCACCCTTAAATCTATTGTAAGACACTTATACAAGGTCTCCATTCTTGAATTGCTTCTCTCTTTTATTTTAATCATGGTGGGATTTCAGTGCTTCTTTCATATTTTTTGGCAGTGTAGTACATGTTGTTAATCCATGATGTCCATATCCTCCAGGGATGCCATCATGTCAAGTTGAAATGCACTTGTGTTGTTTATTGTTCAGGGCATCAACTCTGATCGAGTCATAAAATTTTGTCCCAACATGATTCTAAAAGGTCGATGGCCGATCTATGTGTATGGGTATTCTCAAATGCTCTAAGAATTTCATTCCTTTGTCATCCTATCTATCCCTATTGATGTCTCAAAATTTGGTTCAGCTCTACATCAAAATTGCACTAAAATATGTTGTTGCTACGTCGGCGTAAAGGTGTCAAAGAGAGCTCTTTCTATGTCAAATCAAGAATCCATGCAACATCTTAATGATATGATTTACAAGTGGCCCCCTTGATAAATCATTATTAACGAGGGCCATCAAAACCTTATAGGTATACTCCACTAAAATAAACCTTGTTGTTGTATCCATGACATACTCTAAAACTAGTTTTGTTTTACCCACTTTGTTAATATCAGAGTTTTGGTTTTATGTATTTGGCTATAACCATCCTTCCTCTCATAAAAATAGAACTAGGAAATATATTGCCGACATATCAAATGGGGACCATGCAAGAATGGGTTCTAATGGGATCTCATATATATATATATATAAGAACCAAGGGGTTGGCTCAATCCTTCGTCACCAATCTTGATGGGAATTTTGGTAGCTTCGTGCTAGATAGTTATCAATGTGAATCATATTCATGCTCGGTGCATCAATCTACATGAACATGGTTATGGAGGATGCCATTCACTAGTGTGAGGAAGCATCTTCTAGGTTTCCCTAAATGGTTTTTATGGTGAAAAAATTTTTGTGGCCTTTGTGCAAACCAAGGAATCATAGTGTTGCGTGGAGGAATTTCCTTATTGTTGTATTAGTTTGGTAATGTCCACGTGGCACCCTGCCATGTGCTTCATCAATGATATCCCATCGTTCACGATCGAGGAAACATCTCCACAAGATATCATTCTAGATCAATTTGCACAGGTGCCCATTGGTCAATGTGTAGTGAACAACCTTCCCAACAACACACATTTCTTATGTTGTTGTGTGTATACAAACACCTAGTTATCCTGAGAAATCTACATCTCCTCAAATTCCTTTAGGACATCTTTTACATGGAATAGGTTTGCATATGGATCATCACCCTCTATATGATCTGAGTATGAATTTTAGTTGTGTTGTGCTAATTTCATCTTCAGATTTAAAATTTATTGGTTGATCTTATCTTGATGTACATAGGTTTCCTTGTTGCTTATGTGTATCAAACATGTAATTTAACTGAGTTTTATGAGTCAATTCAATAGCATAAAATATTAAAATCAAATGTTGAACAACAGTAACAAAATACACAACAAACCATCACAATTGATCCATCAATACAGAGTTTTGATGAAGGATTTCACCCCTCCTGGGCTACATCTCCTTGGTCCAACTTCCATGGCTTGGGCCTCTGTATTAGCTCAAAAGTGAAAAATGTGTTGGTTACATTCACCTACAACTCCTGAAACATACTCCAATGATTCCATAATGTCATAATCTATCAGAAATGACTGTTTTTTCTCTCAATTTGGTCTTCAGCTGATCTAGGCATGGCCTTCCTTCCTGGTGGCCCTAGGCTTCCTTTTTCTTCAAAGTGACAAAAACACCTTCAGAATTTCTCCTCTGCCTCTACAACTTGTACCAATGGATTCAGAGCATGTGAATCTGCTAGGAATGACTCTTCCTCAGCCAAAATTGGTCGAACATTGCTCAAGATATGCTTCATTCAAGTTTTCTAGGAAATCTCCTCTAAATCTGGAGAAGACTTCAAATAAGGTCACCAATTTTGGAGGCAGATCCTAATTTAGCGATTCCACCGAAAAATTCGCTAACTGAACCCTGAGTTAATTAAGAGATAAGTTGCAATTAAAAGCGGATTAATGCGCTAAGCGTGTTTACAACTAATCATGCATTAATAAACTTCTTAACACGTAACAATTAAGATTATGGTATTAAACCCCGTATTAACACATAATAGAACTTTGCATCGTTGGTTGTGGTGGACTGGTCGCATGGGGAGGGGGCTAGGCTGCGGGGCTGACCCCCTTCCAAACCCTCGCCATTGAATTCGTTTAAAAATAAATAAATGTTAGGCGCAAAGGTTATTAAGAACCATGGTTGGTTAAATGTTAAGGGCAGACGATTGGCACGGGTGAGGTCATGGGTTTGACCCCGACCCCCACGCATTAATTTTGTTGAAACATATGTATTCTCTTTCCAAAGTTTGAAAACTTTGGTTAACATAAATAATTCGAACTTTAATATGTGTGTCACCATAGTTTTCTGACAGTTTTGGACTTTGTAAAATGTAATTCGCACCCACATATAAACATTTGGCATATGAATATATGCACCACCATTAATTAAAGCTGACCCACGTAACCTTAGGTTATAGAATTAATATGCCACCAAAATAATGTGCTCCACCATGTAAAAAATAAAATTCGAACCTTGAAGTTGGATAGGGTCCACCAGAGCGATCATGTGGTGGCCCCTGGCTGTACCACGTGTCAGCCTCTGATTGGCTACCCATCCATATATTAAAAAAAAAATTGAATTCAACCTTAGGAGAAGATCCTTTAAAAAAAATCACTTTCAAACCAAACTAGCGAATCATGTTGTGACACTTGTCACAGTGCCACTGGGAAAATACTGAAGAATATTCCATGCATGCTTACTGGGCTGCCATGTCATGAACTTGTCACTATTCCGCAATTTTTATAGTATTTTAGGAAAATGAACAACAGGTTCTATCTCCTTCATCCGGACTCTGTTTTCGACGAAAAGAATTGCGTCGAATTCCTCGCCACGAGCTCTTCGTTGTCATTCAATTTCCATTCAATTCTGAGCACTTTCATTTTTGAGCTTTTACACTGAGCACCCAATCACTATACCATTGGTCCTTTTCTAGAGTTGATTCTCATCGAGTGGTCTAGATTGATGTGAGATTTAGATGTCCAAAACAAACCTCGAAAGTTGAATTCTTGGAAGTTTGAGAGCCACATACACAAAAACGATGACGACACACTAGCTTGTCCTTGGGATGCATTAATGCAAATTGATGGGTACTCTTAATAATAAAATAGTTTCACTTGTAATTGTAAAAGTTATGTAGGGAAAATTTCATTCAAAGGCCTCCTATCTCTATCCTCTAATAGTTATTTTCTACCTTGTTTGTCACGAACCCACGAAGGTCATACCTCCGTTGGTGTGTGGCATCGGTGAGATTTCGTATCGAGGCGGTCAACTACTCTCTCTCAGACTACTCCTCTAGCCTATGTGCTTATCAGATTCACCTATTAACTTTCTAGAATTAAGTTATCAAGGAAAATACAACATAGTAGCCACTTTCTTACACTTAGCGAGTTTTTCAATTAATCTTAAAGTTCACTTAGCCAACAATTCATTTACTTCTTCAAAAAAGGTACCATGAATAATAGCAAAAATAAACCAACAGCAATAATGATAAACCAACAGTAAATAATGCATAAGTGTTTACATGGGAGGGGGACTACCAACAACAAATTCCCCATTACTTCTTTTATTAAACTTGAAAAGAAAATTATTCAATTAATCTTCAATTTCACTTAGCCAATAGTTCATGTACTTCCTCAAAACGTACCATGAAAAATAGCAACAATAAACCAAAAATAGTAATGATAAACCAATAGTAAAAAATGCACAAGAGTTAACATGGGAGGGGAAACTCCCAACAACAAACTCCCTGTTACTTCTTTTATTAAACTTTGAAACTTCAGTTTAAAATATGTTACAACAGTTCGTGACTTGGGCCAAGCCTAAATCTTTCTGCCACAAAGTCCTCAAGTTCTCATCCTTATGCGTGCAACATTTCAGAAAAATGCCCAAGTCCCAAACACGGTCGAACCCTCAAGCCCAGACCAAAAACCAAAGTCTTGTCCCCACCAGCTTGCATAAGGGGGAGCACATATACTTGCAACTCAACGTCTTTTTCCCCTAATTTTTCATTCTTTACCTCAGACCTATGGTTCTTCTTGTTCCTTTGAACTTCGCTTTTCGTACCATATTCATGTGACATATCTTATATATAAGTGTCACTACCCATTGTTTTCACTCAAGCCGACGAATCTTCATAAGTCAGGCCAACCTTTGTTTTGTCGTGAGGGCACCCCTGCCATTCAGGCATGCCCATATGCCCAGCACGCAACACCCTTTTGATATGCGAGTGTGCCTAGGGCGCAAGTGTTCACTTGCTGCACACCATGCACTAAGTGTTCACCTATCATTTCCTTCCATTGCACGTCGCCAACTCCCCTACCCATGCCAACTATCTCGCTCATCCCCATCATGTTGATGCCTCGCTCATGTTAGTCCACACTCATCGTATGTCTCACCTGGTTCTTCCCGTCGTATGCGTAGGTTGTACCGCCAACACCCTTCGTCGACTCGTTTGCCTGCCTGGCTAGATCGCGTGCACAACACCTCACGTCTTGTGATATGCGTCCAATGCCCCGCCTTCTTGCCATCGCGCCCAGGGTGCACATCCCATCCTTTCCATCGCTCTCCAACACATCCAATTAACTTGGCAACCATATACCGTGTGTTCCCTTCATTCAATTTCACCTTGTGTCAGATGCGCCTAACTTAGTGTAGGTGACCTCGCGCGTACTTCACCATATTTCTAATGTCGTTCGGTGGGGCGCACTCACATTCCTGCAGGAATCTCATCCCACCACTTCATCTAAGCCAACTCGGGCGCACCTCTTGGGCAGACTTAGGCCAGGGGCCTGACATCCTCACCCACTTCAAACTGTTGTCATCGTCGACAACTACTCAGCCTAGCAAACTTCTTCGCCAAGTCCAAATTGTTGCAACATGCTACCAACTGCATTGTATAGGAAGAATCGTGCATATCCCATCGTCCCTATTGCATGAACTCTTCACCTTATTCACATGAACCTTCATCAAGGTTCATGTCTTCATACGAGAAATACTCTTGAATTTCACGGTCATCGACCATAACTCATCGCAATCCTCCGCATTTCTCCAACTCACTGAAGACCACCATTCCAACTTGGTTGCATGCCTCAGTCACAACTTACATCATGCCAATCCATCACATGTCATCACGTGAACTTATGTTGCCATACTCCAACTCAACTCCAACACATATCAACACACTGCATGCCCCCGCGACTTGAACTAGTTGGGTAGTTAAACCAACTGTCACGTCCAACCCATGGGAAATCACCTTCTCATGCCTTCGTCGGTCATTTCTACAACACTTTGTCATATATTCAATCTTTATCAAGAAATCCTCCCATCTCCATGCCATCATTCCTTTAACCAACGCTTCATCGTTGTGCCATATCTAAGTCCATGAAGAAACTTCATCTCATCACGAATATGTTTCTCATCAATCTTGTCAAAGGGGCAAGTCTTCACTTGCCTTATTATCTCGTCTATGTGTTGGAATTGGGCATAGATCAACATCCACATCCATAAAAACCGCTAAGTCTCATTAAGCTCAACCCATGCCTTAAGTGCTCTCACCAAGGCACCTTCACCGCTGCAACACAATCCAACTCCAAGGCATCTCGCTCCTATCTCATCAATCCAATCGTTCCTCTTGAACACATCCCATATTATGCCCATGGTATGCATCCCATACCGCATCAAAGTCCAAGACAGATCTCAGCTCTTAAATGAACTAGATACTCCAAGACCAACATCCCATGAAGTCTTCATCGGCTACAACTCTCTTCAAGTTATTAAAGTCATCTCAGGCTCCTTCAAACCATGTTCATTTCATCACTTTAGGCAAGCACACTTGTCTTGGTCATAAGTCCCATCGCAAGTCACCTCTACCTTATTTGTTGCATGAACAATGCGTCCATTTCTTCCTTCAAAACGACCATGGCCTTGTTGTACAAATGTGCCCAGCATCCCCATCGCTCCTTCTTCGTAGCATCTTCATATGGAATCGGCACATCCATCTTGCGTGGCATCCTCGCTTGGCACTTTTGCTCGATGCCATCTTGCATGACATCCTCGCTGGCACCATTGCTTAACGTCCTTGCATGATGTCTATTGTGGCATTATCTTCAACTTTAGTTTGGCGACGCTATCGATCACCTTCCTTCATCATTATTGCAGGTCCCTTCATTCATCATCGTCTCCCCCACTAAAGGTTTTCCAATAACTTCTCCTTGGCTCCGACAATACTCCAATGAAGAAGTCCACCCAAGTTATATGTTAGGTCTTCTTCCTCCAACGCGACCTTCTTTCCTTAATTCGACGAGCCATGTCAGACACTTGAACAAAACTTCACTCGTCCATCGCATAAGTTCATCATCCTTTGCCCTTCTCTCAGGAATTCACACCATCTGCCCTGAGGTCGAATACCACCTGAACAAGTCTTGCATCAAACAACGACTCTTGCTCCAAAATTGAACAAGGACTCATCCCAACCTTCCAAGGGAAAGTTACCCATCGCATTAACAAACACAAGCTTCCTTCGCCCATATCTGCCTAAGAATCAACTTCCAAAGATTCACCCAAACATAAGTCACTACAATACTTACTTCATTTGTGTGGCGTTTCTCGAAGGGAGAGACCTCATCTTCCTTCAATGGGTGCAATGTGCTTGAATATGGTTCAACTTCGATAGGCTTCGTCCCACCAAGCTCTTCCTCTTTCATCAAGCCAACTTCCTCTTCATATGCTGCAACTTCCTTTTCATCACCACGGCTAACAGCTTCAACCTGCTCAACCAAAAATTCTTCTTCAAAACTACAAGTGTCAACATGACTAGGCATACCTTATTTGTGATCAAGAACTCCCTTCTCGTTTTCCTTCCCAAATGCTTCGATTTTCTTTTCAACTTTGGCACAACTCTCAACCGAGTTCACAACTTTGATTGCAACTTTCCACGATAGTGGTCGTCGTGTCACTGCCTTCAACTTTGGCCAAACGCCGAATTTTGCAAATTAGGCTATGATACGATCTGTCATGACCCCACAATGGCCGTAGCACTATGGGTGTGTGGTACCGACGAGATTTAGTATCGAGGCACTCAAATACTCAGTCCTTCAATACGCCTCTAGCCTGTGTGCTTAGGAGATTCACCTATCAACATTGTAGACTTAAGTTATCAAGAAAAATCCAACACAATAGCCACTTTATTACACAGCCAATTCTTTAATTAATATTCAAGTTCACTTACCTAATAGTTCGTTTACTTCTTCAAAACGTACCATGAACAATAGCAACGATAAAACAACAATAGAAATGATAAAGCAACAATAAACAATGCACAAGAGTTAAATGGGAGGGGGAAATCCCAATAACAAACTCCATGTTACTTCTTTTATTAAACTTCAAAACTTCAATTTACAATATGTTACAACAGTTTGTAAGATTGGGCCCCAAGTCTAAAGCTTTTTGCCACAAAGTCGCCAAGGGCGCAGCCTTATGCGTGCAACAGTTTAGAAAAGCTCCCAAGTCCCAAACACGGTTGAACCCTCAACCCCAGACCAAAAACCCAAGTCTTGTCCCAACCAGCTTGCACAAGGGCGAGCGCATAGACCTACAAACCGTCGTCTTTTTCCCTTAGATGTTTGTTCACTGCCTCAGACTTGCAGTCCTTCATGTTCCTTCAAACTTCACTTATCATTCCATCTTCGTGCAACCTCTCAATTTTATAAGCATCACTGCCCAATGTTTTAACTCATGTCGACGCCCCTATATAAGTCAGGATGACCTTTGTTTTGTGGTATGGGTGCCCCTATTGTTCAGGCATTCCCAAGGTGCATGCGTTCGCTTGTTGTGCACCGCACACTAAGTGTTCGCCTACCGTTTCCTTCCATTGTACATCGCTAACTCACTCGCCCATGCCCACCATGCCAACCCCTCGCTGACGCCGCTATGTCCACACTTGTCACGTGTCTCACCTAGTTCTACCCATCGTGCGCATTGGTTGTGCTACTAACACCCTTCGCTAACTCGTTTTCCCGCCCGACTAGCTCACGAGCATGACACGCCACGTCTTGCGTTGGGCGCCTGACGTCGCACCTTCGTGCTAACACGCCCAAGGCGCACCACGCATATTTTCCATTATTCTCCAACGCATCCAGCCGGCTCGACTACCATGTATCATGCACTCCCTTCATTCAATTTTACTTCGCGTCAAGCGCTCCTACCCTTGTGCAGACAACCTCGCCTCTACTTCACCATATTTCAAATGTTGTTCAATGGGGTGCGCTTGCCTTCTTGCGGGCGTCCCATCCCATCACCTTCATTTAATCCAAGTCGGGCGCGCCATTGTTCCGTCTTTTATCGACATAATAATGTGGACGACCAATATTTCTCTCTCGAGATTGAGGTGAGATGGCATAATCAACAATATTTGTGGCATCAACTTGCGCACCAAACCATGTGCTCCAATAAGGGATACTAAGAGTAAGAGTCTTTACAAGTTTCTTCTTCAACAAATGAAAAGATTGTTAAGAATCCTTTGAGAATGAAAACTCAACATCCTATGTTGAATTTCATACAAAAATAAAGTGATTCGATAATAACAAACTGTGAACTTCCTGCAGTGTCTTGTGTTCTCGAAAAGATTCGAATTTGCATTTGGTTTGTTTGTGTGATACCACTCTCAGCCATATCATATTTCAAATCATCGCTGCAACTAGCACGACCAAATCAAATGCTTGTGGATGTTGCAAATACACAGTTCTTGGTTTTTTGAATGATAAGCATAAGCCCCATATTTGGGTCGCATTACCTTGAACAAATACAAGCCATTCATTGATTAATTATTGATGCAAACAAATTACAATATCCATGAATTGTTTTAAATTTAAAACTTAGATATCTTGAAAATTACTTCCAATTATATTTAGTTGTTTTCTTTGTCATATTTTAGTCGATTACGATACTCAACTCTCATCCGAGAGGACCGGGTTCAAGTCTAGGGAAGAGTATTTTATTTGCAAATGCTTCTATAATAATAGAATAAGTAGTGTTTCTTTTGAAAGCGCTTACAACAAGGTTGCAAACATCTATCTTTGTGATCTTACAGTGACTAATACCGCCTCCTCCTTCTAAGCTTTGACAACAAGAAGAACATTATTTTTTTGTCTACTTGTAGCAATGGTCAGATAATGATGATGTGTTCATGTTATTGGGGGGGTCGTTGATTGTTCATTCTCTAGGTGAATCTAATGAGAAGGAATGTTGAATAGCGATATCCATTGTTTACTTTATGTGTAAAAGTCTCTCCAAATGACGAGAATACCTTTGATGTGTTTACAAAGGACTTCATAAATGGGAAGGGAGGAAGGGGTGCAGAGAAGGCATTGAGGGCCAAGAGTTGTAGGGGACAAGGTGGAAAATCAATGGTCAACTTGTCAAGGCTATAACTATTGTGTGGGGAATGAGAGCAAGGCCCAAAGCTCATAAGAAAGTTGTGGACGAGGGAAACTACATGAAAAGGGTGTGTGGTTTAAACAAAACGTTTTTGGGTCGAAAAGGGAAGTTTGATGCCCGCAAATGACGCCATAACTGAAAAGCCCAAATTCACACTAAATTGCCCAAACTTGCTAGAATGGTCGACAAGTTCTGAATGGTGACATGGATGACACCAACAGTATTAGAAGCATAGGCGGGGATGTGGAAGTTTCCCACCATTTGCATAGACAAGGGTTGACTCATCTTAATTGAGAATTGTTTTCCATGTGTTTGTCTCGCATATTTTAAAAATGCCACTTTCTTTCAATGGTGGTGGGAAAATGCATTCTCACTTTAGATATTATTTCATATACAAGGCCATTAATGTGCAAGAAGTCTCCTGCGTACACTCTATCAAGATTTAACTTATTCTTGGGTGTATATATATATTCCTCAGTTGTTAGCTTCCTCCCCAAAAAAGAATAATTTGAACCTCATCTCATATGGATAGCATTAATAGGTTATTTGGGCATAGAGGTGGATGAACTTTCAATGCTCGTACAAAGTGTCGCTAACTACCTCATGTGTTTGTAAAGAAGAAATGTGTCAAATTTGATTGGTTATAAGTGCATTGGTTGTTTGACTAGGATATTTATGTGGGGAAAGCATGAGGCTCATGTAAATAGAGCGAAGAAGACAACGTTGTTATAGGGTACAAGTTATATGGTAAATGGCATGTTTATTTAAGTTGGAAAGCATATAAATGATTTATACCACATGCATGAAGAGGAAAGATAGAGGAGAGAAGGTGCAGTAGAAAAGGGAGAGAGAAAGAAGTGTAAAAGCATACCTTTCTCGGCCTTTTGGCTAAGATCAAGTGTAGTATCTGTTCTTATCAGTTTAATATCTGATACATGGTTCATAGAACCACATGATATTAAATGTATTTTTCTAGGGGAAGGGCCCACTCACAATAGCTTGCTATTGGGGCTCTCAAGCGTCGCTTGTGCATTGCACTAGAGCACCAGCTTGGTGCACCCCAACAACTCTTAATTCCAAATTAATCAGTGTCATGAATTTGTTGGTGGACTGATGATGTTGATGTGTTGTTCACATACACCCTTGTTCTGATTTGATCTGTTGTTCACACACACCCTTGTTATGATTTGATCAATGTTGATCTGTTGTTCGCACACACCCTTGTTCTGATTTGATCTCAGTTGCTTGTTATATGTGATTGGCACCGATCAAGGAATTGCTTACATTCTCATGTTTCTTTGTTCACGTCACTTTATTTCCTCCATTGATTCTCATCATTTTATCAAAAATTCTCATTGAGGGGAATATCAATTTCCATTAATCGTTTTTCTCAAATGCAAATTCCATTAATCGTTTTTCTCAATTGCAGATACATATGTCTCACTCTACAATATAAATTTCCATTAATAGTTTCTCTCAAATGCAAAATACAAAACTGTAGTTACTCTCTGACTCTGTGGTGTAATGCAAAATACAGAACTGTGAACACTCTGACTCTGTGGTTTAATGCAAAATACAGAACTGTGAACACTCTGTGGTTTAATGCAAAATACAGAACTGTGAACACTCTGTGGTTTAATGCAAAATACAGAACTGTGAACACTCTGACTCTGTGGTTTACTTTGCAATGCAAAATACAGAGCTCTCTGGGTTCACTTTGCAATGTACTCGTTTCACTCCGACTCTGATTTACTGCGACCACTCTGATTTTCATTACGTTTTGGTGTTGTTAACTCTGATTTGCTTCCACTTCACTGAAAAACTTCGAACATGCGTTTGATTTCCATTTCTGTTTAGCGTTTGTGTGGAGGCCGCGCGAACGCGAGCCTCCGCTGCCACAAATTATGACGTGCACTCTCCTCAATGGGAGATGCTAGGTAAACCCCCCTCCCAAGTGCAATGGAGGTGGCCTTCCTAGGCCATCGACCTTCTTGATCATCGATTGACCCCGCCCAGGTAAGTATGTTTTCTATCTTCCCAACTTCACCCTCTATACTCCTCCCTTTCATTACTTCCATCACCACTTTGCATGTGGGACATATCCATACTATATCTTAACCCAAAATTAAAACACCCTATGCTTCCTCTTCAGTTGTTATTATTCTTCTTCTTTTTATGTCCATACTATGTCTCAATCCAAAATTAGAAACAGAATCATCTGCTTTTTTCTCCCTTTCATCCCTATGTTGTTGTTGTTGTGGTGAACACTTGTGAGTCAAAGTGGTACGTAGTATGGCTTTCACTAAGGTTCAACCCCCATTGCTACTGTTAGTGCTTCTCCCTACCATTGTGGATGTGTACCTATGTATGCAATAATTGTTCGGGTTAGGTGAACCCCGACGATTTGCTTAATCAGTTAAGCTATATGCAAAACCAAAGACATGTGAGTGGGGAGTTCACGCGTTCAAATTAAGGTCTCTTGCACCTAGTAGTTCACACCAAGAAAACTTTGCAGGATCCCCCCCTTCTTCCCCATAATAGCTGGATGAAGAGAGGTGTCAACCGCTAGGTTAGAGAGCGAGAGAGAGAGACGACACAAAAAACTGTCTATTGCCGAAGCAACCACAACAAGCAAATCCCATTGAACAAGAACAAACATAAGCACAAATTGTAAGCCCCTGTAGCTTGGCAAGTCCCAAATTAATGGAGCCATATAAATCAAAGGGCTGGCATGAATCCATAATAAGCATTAAAACACTTGCTTCATCATACATCTCAAGATGCTAAAATTAAAAAATAATCAGAAGAATTAACTAAATTTTAACTTTATTTGAATAATAATAATTATAATTATATATACGTTATTACATCTTAAAAAAATATGTGACAGAACTCTTAATCATGGAGATTCTTAATCTCTAAATAGGCTAAATTGTTACAATACCGCATATCCAAAAAACCATAGCAAAGGCCCACTCGCCAATAAACAAAGGTAACTTAAAAAAAGGGAGAGCGCCATCACAATCAATAGTATGCCAAGACCTCAAGTAGCCTAAAGCCAAAAAGCAAGAAGTGGATAGGAAATTAGAAGGGACAAAAAGGAGGAGCCCAAAGTCAACTAAGGATAAGACTCGGACAACTTCAAGACTTCGGCAGGAGCAAGAACGAAAAGTTGTAGTGCCTTTCGAGCTTATGGATACTCCCAACTCAGTGTTTTAATAATTTTATAAAACAATGAGCAAGGAACGAGAGATCAAGGGCAGTAAAGAAAAAAACGCCCTCCTTGATTCCCATTTATTGAGCAGAAATGGCATAACACCAATGCCTCAGACTTTGCTATAACTGCAGGGGGTGACGATTTCGTAGGGCATAAATGTAAAGAACATAAATTGTTTCAAACCGATGTCTCCCTAAAATACCGATCTAAAGACAGTCCACGCCTGCAATTCCACATACCACCTCTCCTCCTTAGAGATAAACAACCTTAGAAGCTCCATGTGGGGATCCATAAATTTCACTCCATGTCTTATCCAACATTTATGAACCCCGGATTTTTTGGTTGATTTAGTTACATCAAGAATTCCAAGGTGGTTGTTTTTATTGATAGCGACAACGCCCATGATTTTATTCATAGGACAGTGGTCGAAGAGACCCATTGTTATGCATGTGTAATGCATAGATTTCAGATTATGATAGTCGATGGAGGCATACGATGAAACATGTAGGAATGCGTGAAACTAGGACACTATCGGCACAAATCTCACATGTTTTCCATTGAAATGTTGAGTTTTCGTGTAGTTCTTGGTGCAGAAAGGTTCCACACTTTTGGTCCTGTTACAATGGACTTTAAGGAATTATACACACGCCTCAACAATGAAGTGCATAAGCACACTCAAAGCGATTAAGCCTAACTCTCCTGAAATCATCAAATGTCACAGTACAAAGAAGCTATTGAAGAAATGCCACTCCAAGATTATTTCCCAATTCAATTACATACAAGTTGTGCATAGTTCCCCCTGAAGAGATCCCACCCCCCGATTTGCATAGGGTCCTAATTATTCATCCATAGGTATTTGAAACACCCCATGTATTACCGCATCCATGTGGTGAGTATCCCCTTGCCTCTAGGAAACCAAACTGCGCGGTGTGCGTCCTTATAGGTGCCTATTTGCATAAAAGAATGAAACATGAAGGATCATTCAAGAACTAATAGAGGTTAGAGTCATGCATCCTAGTATTAGGTCGTGCTCATTACATGTGGTCGTCGTATTTAAGAAAGAAGGTAGTTAGCACACGTTTCTCGATTTTTGCACTATCGATCAGTTGACCCTTGAAGACCAATTTCCCTTTCGAGTTGTCGATGATCTCGTAAATGAGCTTCATGGGGCACAATTTCTTTCACTAAACTGGACCTATGCTCAGGATACCACCAAACACGAATGAAGGAGGTGTACATCCTTAAAACAACTATTCACACACATTAATGTCATTGTGACGTTTTAGTGTTGCCCTTCCAACTTTGCAATGCTATGTCTACCTCTAACAACCCCATGAACAAGATTCCCTGAACCTTCCTGCGCATTTTTGTGCCTTTATTATTTGACGATAGCTTGATCCACAATGAAACTTGGGATTCCCGTGCAAAATAGGTCGATAGAGCCTTGTAACTCCCTGAGGACAGCATTTCTTCCTTGAGCATTCCAAATACGATTTTAGGGCCTTAAATTTCGAATACTTGGGCCGCATTATTAGCCAAGAAGGGGTGCAAGTGGACCACAAAGCAAGTTTATAGGTGTGTATGATGCAGGGGCATCCGTAAAAAGTCAATTGGCCTAAAAGGTCAATTTTTTTTTTACTAGAGGAGTCAAAACACTTTTACTAGAGGAGTTGGTCCCTCAACGTGTGGGATTCTTAGGATAGATTACAATTACTTTTGTTATTTATTGCCATGTAATTCGTTTAAAATAGATGTTTGTTCACTTAGTTTTCGATAGAGCAAAATTACATAATTCGATCTTGTTTCCTTAGATCTGGAAAGACCTTGCACATGTATATTAGTGTTTTCAATTTAAAAAAGAAAAAGAGAGGGTGAGAAGGATTGTAAGTATTTTAAATTTGTAGAGTTCATCGTTTCGACTCCATGTGAACCGTGTGGAATGATTCCACTATTTTGCTTTGTTTATTCTTATGATCGATGCGATTAGAGTGGTGTCATAAGGGGTTATGTGGATGTGTCTTAACCTTTGGAAAACCCTTGTAATAATCCTGCAACGAAAATTTTCTCAAAATGGAGCGAAACAAGGTTGAGACTTGGTTTATCTCTGAAACGCGCAGGATTTCGTTAATTGGTGGAAACATAATCAACTCTCGTCATAACAAAATGTCGTCTCGTGACAAGCTTTAAAAGGAATTC
>CM076576.1:979064026-979198245 GCA_034641835.2 Pinus albicaulis
ATCAGCATAAGCCCCATATTTGGGTTGCATTACCTTGAACAAATACAAGCCATTCATTGATTAATTATTGATGGAGACAAATTACAAGATCCATCAATTGTTTTAAATTTAAAACTTAAATGTCTTGAAAATTACTTCCAATTATATTTAGTTGTTTGCTTTGTCATATTTTAGTCGATTACGATACTCAACGCTCATCCGAGATGATCGGGTTCAAGTCTAGGGAAGAGTATTTTCTTTGCAAATGCTTCTATAATAATAAAATAAGCAGTGTTTCTTTCGAAAGCTCTTACAACAAGGTCGCAAACATCTATCTTTGTGATTTTAGAGTGACTAATACCGCCTCCTCCTTCTAAGCTTTGACAGCAAGCAAAACATTGATTTTTTGTCTACCTGTAGCAATGGTCGGGAAATGATGATGTGTTCATGTTATTGGGGGGTCGTTGATTGTTCGTGCTCTATGTGAATCTAATGAGAGGGAACTTTGAATAGTGATATCCATCGTTTACTTTATGCGTAAAACTCTCTCCAAACGGCAAGAATACCTTTGATGTGTTTACAAAGGACTTCATAAATGGAAAGGGAAGAAGGGGTGCAGAGAAGGCATTGAGGGGCTAAGGTGGAAAATCAATGGTCAACTTGTCAAGGCTATAACTATTGTGTGGGGAATGAGAGCAGGGCCCAAAGCTCATAGGAAAGCTCTGGAGGAGGGAAACTACATGAAAAGGGTGTGTGCTTATAACAAAACATTTTTGGGGCGAAAAGGGAAGTTTGATGCCCGCAAATGATGCCATAAGTGAAAAGGCCAAATTCACACTAAATTGCCCAAACTCACTAGAATGGTCGACAAGGTTTGAATGGTGACATGCATGACACCAACAGTATTAGAAGCAGAGGCGGGGATGTGGAAGTTCCCCCTCGTTTGCATAGACAAGAGTTGACTCATCTTAATTGAGAATTGTTTTCCGCATATTTTAAAAATGCCACTTTCTTTCGATAATGGTGGGAAAACACATTCTCACTTTAGATCTTATTTCGTATACAACGTCATTAATGTGGAAGAATTCTCTCGCGTACACTCTATCAAGATTTAATTTATCCTTGGGTATATATATTATATATATTCCCCGGTTGTTAGCTTCCTCCCCAAAAAAGAATAATTTGAGCCTCATCTCATATGGATAGCATTAATAGGTTATTTGGGCATAGAGGTGGATGAACTTTCAATGTTGGTACAAGGTGTCGATAACTACCTCATGTGTTTGTAAAGAAGAAATGTGTCAAATTTTATTGGTTATAAGTGCATTGGTTGTTTGACTAGGATATTTATGTAGGGAAAGCATGAGGCTCATGTAAATAGAGTGAAGAAGACAACGTCGTTATTGGGTACAAGTTATATGGTAAATGGCATGTTTATTTAAGTTGCAAGTACGGTTGGAAAGCATATAAATGATTTATACCACATGCACGAAGAAGAAAGATAGAGGAGAGGGGGTGCAGTAGAGAAGGGAGGGAGAGAGAAGTTGTAAAGCATACCTTTCTCGGCCTTTTGGCTAAGATCAAATGTAGTATCTGTTCTTATCAGTTTAATATCTGATACGTGGTTCATAGAACCACATGATATTAAATGTATTTTTCTAGGGGGAGGGCCCACTCACAATAGCTTGCTATTGGGGCTCTCGAGCGTCGCTTGTGCGTTGCACTACAGCACCAGCCTGGCGCACCCCAACAACGCACAATTCTTCCAAATTAATTAATTTCATGAATTTGTTGGTGGACTGAAGGTGAATTGAACTCGTCTTTTATGAATTGTCTAGTAGATTAAGAACTGAAACGTCTCATGTGTGTGCTGCTGCTGTGCATTCAGACCTGCACTGTGTGCTTCGATGGCTGTACATCAAACACCACCTATGTGCCTGCGGTGCCTCTTAATCACTTGTTCTGATTAGTATCAATTATTTTCTTGTCTTTCTGGTAAATCGCATAAACCCTTGGTTCTGATTTAAGTCGCATAAACCCTTGTTCTGATTTTTCTGGTAAGTCGCATGAACCCTTGTTCTGATTTTTCTTTCCGGTAAATCGCATAAACCCTTGTTCTGATTTTTATTTCTGGTAAATCGCATACACCCTTGATCTGATTTGATCTGTTGTTCGCACACACCACACCCTTGTTCTGATTTGATCAATGTTGATCTGTTGTTTGTTGTCACCAGGATTGTGTCGATCAAAATTATACATTCTCCTGTTGTCATATATTTCTTCCATTAATTCTCATCATCATTTTATCAAATTCTCACTTATTTCTTCCATTAATTCTCATTATCATTTTACCAAATTCTCACTTATTTCCTCCATTGATTCTCATCATTTTATCAAAAATTCTCATTGAGGGATAGTAGTGTATTTGCTGTGATCATATTTGTGCCTGTTTGTATAGTATTATTGGCATTCAATTGATTAGCATTGATTTGATTATAATCTATATTTTGTGTGAGTGGGACATTTGTGTTTTCTCTTTCTATGAAAGAAGCATATAATATCCATGAAACCCTTCTGGCTAATCTGACTAATTAGGCCTTCTGCTGCCCATCATTGCTAATTGAGGATGTAGCAATCCCTCCATTGGCACAATAAAAAGCATCACCGTTGTATTTGACAGTTAAATGAGATATTTGACAATAATGTTTTCATTTCATTGTCTGTGTTGTTTACTGATTTTAATTCTTCCGACTTCTTCCTGGGCTGTACTTTCTGGTTGTTTCTTTCTCGATGTTGCTGGCTTCCATTTATCATCGACAGGTGTTTTTGGTTGTCTCTTTCTCGATGTTGCTCGCTTCCATTTATCAATTATCATCAACCGGTGTTATGGCAACTCTGTCAGGCAGTTCGATTTTCCCACTGGAGCTGATCCGGTCATCGTTTGTTTCTAAATCCAGATCTATATATCGTTTTTTCTGTTATTATATATATATATGTATGTCAAACGAATTTCGCTCTGCGCTGTGAAATTGCCAAGGGGTTCCAATGTGAATTTGACTTCTATCAACCAATTCGTCGGGGAAGCAATCCAGGAATTTGTGAATTGAGGATGAGGACGTTGTGATGACTCTTTTTACTAATTTTCCCGAGTACTAATTGTAAAGAACGTTTTTTTTTTTTTTTCAGAAAGTAATTGTAAAGAACTTGTGGCTTTTGGAGGGCAGTATGGCTTGACTTTACAAAACGTGTGCAAGAAGAAGTGAGACAGACAGAAAGAAAGATGTCGTCGTATAATATGAGATCCCAAAGTCATTAACAGCATTATAAGCATTCTGGTGCTTATGATGACCCTATTTGGTGCGAGGGTGATTGGACAAAGATCCACCCCTGCCTGCCTACAACATCACTGGCAAGTTCAGGCACAAACTCAAGCATCTACTCTCTCTCCATAATAAACACATCAGGTGTTCCTTTGTTTTAGTTGTCCTTAGTAATGGAATGGAATCTACAATGCTTGCAACCTCCAAGACTGTTGTTGTCCCAACGATTAAAACTTAAAAACACCACAACAATTAAAACAACATCATGACCGAACTGAGCTTATATGTGGATTGCATTGCAGATTCGACATGAAATATGGTTACCCTACAACTAGGAATAAGAATTATTATGGTGGTTAGCCTGATTCTGCACTTTCTCCACAAATATAGGATTCCCGAGCTCATTCTGGGCAAAGGCAGATGACACTTTGAGCCCGTCATCCAAGCTCACTGTGGGAAATTAGGAACGAAAATTGGGAACTTTGGTCTTTCCCCTTCTTTCAAGGTAATAACTAAATCAATTGTGATATTGGATTTTTGGTTTGCAATGCACGAAATATTGTCGACCCAAATATTTTTAAAACTGCTCTCCACTCCCCCACCGTTAGCCTTGATGATAAGTGCAGCGTTTCACTTGAATCACGTTGGCTCAAAAATATATATATATATATATATATATATATGCAACTCTACTGGCATCTTGCCTTTGTCTTGTAATGTTGTCTATCTTTGTCTGTGTTTGAGCGAGCGAGTTTTTTGCCTTTGTCTTGTAAAGTTTTCTATCTTTGTCTCTGTTGTTTGAGCGAGCGAGCTTTTTGCCTTTGTCTTGTAATGTTGTCTATCTCTGTTCTGCTGTTTGTCTTGTAATGTTGTATATCTGTGTCTCTTGTAATGTTGTCTATCTCAGTTTCTGCTGTTTGTCTTGTAATGTTGTCTATCTCTATTTCTGTTGTTTGTCTTGTAATGTTGTCTATGTCTGTCTCTGTTTGAGCTTGTCTTGTAATGTTGTCTATCTCTGTTTCTGTTGTTTATCTCTGTCTCTGTTTGAGCTTGTCTTGTAATGTTGTCTATCTCTGTCTCTGTCTCTGTTTGAGCGAGTTTTTGGCCGTTGTCTTGTAATGTTGTCTATCTCTGTCTCTAGTTTTTTTGCCGTTGTCTATCTCTGTCTCTGTTTGAGCGAGTGTTTTGTGATTTCCATCACGGAGGATCCTATCTAAACCTAAGTTTCTTTAGTGTATTGGTAAATGAGTACCCTCTTTCTTCCTCCAGGCATCCGTTACACCTGTTTGGCCCTTGGAAGCATCCCTTCCCTAATTGTCACCCGAGATAGAATTTTATCATCCGCTACCAACAGACAGAACGATACTACTTCTCGACCTTCTCATTTGACATGGCTCAATCTTTGGCAAGATTGTGAGGTATCCTTCTTTCCAACCAATTATGTATCATCCCCTTTTAAAAAATCATTTTTCTCTTTCCAATTTCAACATTGATGATCTCGACTTCCTTCCATTTCAAAAATACCGAGCATTGCTCCAACACTTTTCCTTGTAGCATTTTAATTGGAAATTCTAAGCCTTTTTCTAGGACTCCTTGATGTTATTTCATAATTTCTGTCATCCTACTCAGTTCTTCAAGCTCCAACAAGGGTGGAAATCCCCGACAAGAGTATGGGCCTGCATACATACTCCTCAAGGTCCAAGGAGGGTTAAATTCACAACACCCCCATACGTACTGATGAAACTGGGCAGGATTGAAAAGCTCTGATAAATGAAAGTCAAGTCATCCACTAAATTAGATTTGCATAAAGTGGGTTGTGGAAACAGGGAAAGGAAAAGCCTCCAAGGATAATTGTAAGCCCAGATATAGACAAATCCTGTGCTACGGAGGTTGGGGTAGAGGAGTTTTATATTTGGGGGAAGCTAGAAGGAAATTGTTTCAAAGAAGCACTGGGGATGGCTAAAAACTGCAGGAAAAATGCTGAAAAGTTTCATTTTTGTTGTTGTTGCTGTGAATTTCCACACACAAAGTTTTTGTTAGGAGAGCCTATATGACAAATCTTTTTGATGTCTATAGTAACTGGGCTTTCTGGGGGAGGAAGAACAGCAGCATTACTGGGCCGCCTCGTTTTTTGGGAGGTTTTGATATTGACACACAACTCACTTTTTTTCTGAAAGCTCACGCGCATTGCAATGTATATTCAAATTTCTATTTAAAATATATAATGGCAAATGTACAATTATTAAGGAGCACAAACTCAGCGTCTGCAAACACATCATGAATATCCAACAGTTTACTACATACATACATGAATACAAACACAATAAGAAAGAAAGGATTGCATTGCCGTGAAACTCTTTGGGTCACTGGAAATCCGCCAATGATATGATTTCAACTAATTATTTCAGAACCACCAGGGGGTAAAATTTACCAAAGGAATTTCACAGGAATAGAAATGCAAATACTAAAATTTACCAAAGGAATTTCACAGGAATAGAAATGCAAATACTAGTGCAATCATTCCACTCAATTGCAAATACATGTCTAATCATTTCACTCTAATGCATAGAAAAAATGTACTTGCAATCATTGAGTAATGCATAGAAAAAATGTACTTGCAATCATTCCACTCAATTGCAAATACATGTCTCACTGTACAATATAAATATACCTTCCCTTAATCGTTTCTCTCAAATACATGTCTCACTCTACAATATAAATTTCCATTAATCGTTTCTCTCAAATGCAAAATACAGAACTGTGAACAACACTCTGCAATGCAAAATACAGAGCTCTCTGGTTTACTTTGCAATGTAAAATACAGAGCTCTCTGGTTTACTTTGCAATGTACTTGTTTCAGCGAACACTCCGACTCTGATTTATGTACTTGTTTCAGCGAACACTCCGACTCCGACTCTGATTTATGTACTTGTTTCGGCGAACACTCCGACTCCGAATATGAATCTGATTTACCCTGTGCTGCCTGCCTGCATTTCACTAGAAAACTGCGACCACTCTGCGATTTGTACTTGTTTCACACAATAACAAGAACGGCGACCACTCCGGACTCTGATTTAACCCCAGCCTGCATTTCACTGAAAAACTGCAACCACCACTCTGCGATTTTCGTAAGGCTTTGGTGTTCTCTCTGATGATTTACTCTGTTGACTCTGACTTACACTGAAAAACTGCCAACATGCTTTCATTTCCATTTTGGTTTGGCGTTTGTGTGGAGGTCGCGCGAACGCGAGCCTCCGCTGCCACAAATTATGACGTGCACTCTCCTCGATGGGAGATGCTAGGTAGATCCCCCTCCCAAGTGCAATGGCGGTGGCCTTCCTAGGCCATCGACCTTCCTGATCATCGATTGACCCCGCCCATGTAAGTATGTTTTCTATCTTCCCAAATTCACCTTCTATACTCCTCCCTTTCATTACTTCCATCGCCACTTTGCATGTGGGACATATCCATACTATATCCTAATCCAAAACTAAAACACCCTATGCTTCCTCTTCCATATTTCATCCCTAATTATTATTAATTCTTCTTCTTCTTCCTCTCATGTCCATGCTACGTCTCAATCCAAAATTAGAAACACAATCATTTGCTTCTTTCTCCCTTTCATCCCTATGTCGTTGTTGTTGTTGTGGTGAACACTCGTGAGTCAAAGTGGTACGTAGTATGGCTTTCACTAAGGTTCAACCCCTAGTAGTGCTACTTTTAGTGTTAGTGCTTCTGCTTGCCATTGTGGATGTGCACCTATGTATGCAATAATTGTTCGGGTTAGGTGAAGGGTTTTGGCAACCTTAGCCCCGTGGATTTGCATAATTAGTTAAGCTAGTTGCTTAGCGAGAGAGAGAAGACACAAAAAACTATGCATTTCGAAGCAACCACAACAAGCAAATCCCATTGAACAAGAACAAACATAAGCACAAACTATAAGCCCCTATAGTTTGGCAAGTCCCAAATTAATGGAGCCATATAAAATAAAGGGTCGGGAAACGTTGATAAGCACGAATCCATAATAAGCATTAAAACACTTACTTCATCATACATCTCAAGATGCTAAAATTAAAAAATAATCGTAAGAATTAACTAAATTATAACTTTATTTGAATAATAATAATAATTATTATATATACGTTATTACATCTTAAAAAAAACATGTGTCGGAACTCTTAATCATGGAGATTCTTAATCTCTAAATAGGCTAAATTGTTACAATACAACATATCCAAAAAACCATAACAAAGGCCCACTCGCCAATAAACAAAGGTATCTTAAAAAAAAGGAGAGCGCCATCACAATCAATAGTATGCCAAGACCTGAAGTAGCCTAAAGCCAAAAAGCAAGAAGTGGATAAGAAATTAAAAGGGAGAAAAAGGAGGAGTCCAAAGTCAACTAAGGATAAGACTCGGACAACTTCAAGACTTCGGCAGGAGCAAGCACGAAAAGTTGTAGTGGCTTTCGAACCTATGGATACTTCCAACTCAATGTTTTAATAATTTTATAAAACAGTGAGCAAGGAACAAGAGCTTGATTCCCATTTATTGAGCAGAAATGGCATAACACCAATGCCTCGACTTTGCTATAACTGCAGGGGGTGACAATTTCCTGGGGGCATAAATGTAAAGAACATAAATTGTTTCAAACCGATGTCTCCCTAAAATATTGATCTAAAGACAGTCCACACCCGCAATTCCACATACCACCTCTCCTCGGAGATAAACAACCATAGAAGCTCCATGTGGGGATCCATAAATTTCACTCCATGTCTTATCCAACATTTATGAACCCCGGATTTTGAGGTTGATTTAGTTACATCAAGAATTCCAAGGTGATTATTTTTATTGATAGCAACAACACCCGTGATTTTATTCATAGGAGGGTGGTCAAAGAGACCCACCATTATGCATGTGAAATGCATGGATTTCAGATTATGATAGTCGATGGAGGCATGCAATGAAACGTTTAGGAATGCGTGAAACCAGGACACTATTGGCACAAATCTCACATGTTTTCCATTGAAATATTGAGTTGCGGTGTAGTTCTTGGTGCAGAAAGGTTGCACACTTTGGGTCCTGTTACAATGGACTTTAAGGAATTATACACGAGCCTCAACAATGAAGTGCATAAGAACACAGTCAAAGCGATTAAGCCTAACTCTCCTGAAATCATCAAATCTCACAGTACAAAGAAGCTATTGAATAAATGCCACTCCAAGATTATTTCCCAATTCAATTCCATACAAGTTGTGCATAGTTCCCCCTGAAGAGATCCTACCCCCGCACCCCCCCCCTCACCCACACCGATTTGCATAGGGTCCTAACTATACATCCATAGGTATTTGAAACACCCCATGTATTACCGAATCCATGTGGTGAGCATGATAGGGTATCCCCTTGCCTCTAGGAAATCAAACTGCGCGGTGTGTGTCCTTATAGGTGCCTATTTGCATAAAAGAATGAAACATGAAGGATCATTCAAGAACTAATAGAGGCTAGAGTCATACATCCTAGTACTAGCCCTTGCTCATTACCCATGGTCCTCATATTTAAGAAAGAAGGTAGTTAGCACACGTTTCTCGATTTTTGCACTATCGATCAATTGACCCTTGAAGACAAATTTCCCTTTCGAGTTGTCGATGATCTCGTAAATGAGCTTCATGGGGCACAATTTCTTTCACTAAACTGGACCTCTGCTCAAGATACCGCCAAACACAAGTGAAGGAGGTGTACATCCCTAAAACAACTATTCTCACACATGAATGTCATTGTGACGTTTGGGTGTTGCCCTTTGAACTTTGCAATGCTACGTCCACCTCTAACAACCCCATGAACAAGATTCCCTGACCCTTCCTACGCAGTTTTGTGCCTTTATTATTTGACGATAGCTTGATCAGCAACGAAACTTGGGATTCCTGCGCAAAACAGGTCGATAGAGCCTTGTAACTCCCTTAGGACCACCAGTTTTTCCTTGAGCATTCAAAATACGATTTTAGGGCCTTAAATTTCGAATACTTGGGCCGCATTATTAGCCAAGAAGGGGTGCAAGTGGACCACAAAGAAAGTTTATAGGTGTGTATGATGCAGGGGCATCCGTAAAAAGTCAGTTGCCCTAAATGGTCAAAACTTTTTTACTAGAGGACTCAAAACCTTTTTACTAGAGGAGTTGGTCCCTCGATGTGTGGGATTGTTAGGATAGATTAGTATTGTTTTTTGTTATTTATTGCCATGTAATTCGTTTAAAATAGATGTTTGTTCAGTTAGTTTTCGATAGAGCAAAATTAGATAATTCGATCTTGTTTCCTTAGATCTGGAAAGACCTTGCACACGTATATTAGTGTTTTCAAATTCAAAAAGGCAAAGAGAGGGCGAGAAGGATTATAAGTGTTTTAAATTTGTAGAGTTCATCATTTCGACTCCCTGTGAACCGTGTGGAATGATTCAACTAGTTTGCTTTGTTATTCTTATGATCGATGCGAATAGAGTGGTGTCATAGGGCGTTACGTGGATGTGTCTTAACCTTTGGAAAATCCTTGTAATAACCCTGCAACGAAAATCTTCTCAAAATGGAGAAAAAGAAGGTCGAGACTTAGTTTATCTTTGAAACGCGTAGGAGTTCGTTAATTGGTGGAAACATAATCAAGTCTCGTCATAACAAAATGTCATCTCGTGACGAGCTTTAAAAGGAATGCCATCCATAAGTGTGTGGAAGCATACCTCGGGTTTATGTGCAATGATTTCCTTGGAGTGTGTGTGTTGTGGCCAAAATGACATTCAGTGTGTTGTTTGCGTGGCGTTTATGATGTAGCACAGGTATCCTATCTATTGCATCCCCACAGGGAATTGGTTATGTAAGCCCTGAAGGAATGAAAGCCCAAGAGATATGGGAATTGAAAGACCACTTTAGATTGTGTTGGGACATGACATTGTGATACCCGTGGAGGCATTATAAGGATGTGCATCATTATATTGGCATTCAATATTATGATAACTAAAGAAGTATTGCGAGGCCACATAATTATGGTATGCCCAAATGTTAAGACATAGATCCTCCCCTTGTGGAAAAATACATTAGGAGTTGGATGTGACTCCGATAATACTTCATGGATGGATCCTCCCATTATGTTGAAAGCTACAGGAAGTTCATCGTGGCCATGTTTATGACCAGGTACTTCCCTCACAGTGGTGAAAAGATTTGGCTTGTTTGTTACTCTCGCACCCCCACCTTCATATGGAAGAGAGTTGACCTAATGGTGTTTTCTAATACATGGAGTAGTATGCCAACATTTTCGAGTATCAAACCTTTAGTAATTGATTTTTCATCACTTGTGAACTTCTCCAACATGTGTTAAAGTTGATATCCTACTTTCCATGGCAAAGAATTCTTTTGGAAGCATGGTTATGTTGTGAATCATTTTGGCATCGATTGAGATATCTTTCGCTAACCATATCATCTCATTATGGCATCTTCTAACTATAAGCTTTCTTGAATTTTCCTTCAAACATGGAAATCACATCAATAGGGCCACATTTAAAACCCTATGAATGTTGACTTCTGAAATCCTTGTTGCTTTAGCTATCCAATTTTTTATTTTCCATACCTTGATTCTACCACATTCTTTGCATCTCTTCGATTATGCAACCCAGCCTGGGTCATCTATCTTTAGGTTCTTAACAACCTCCAATATATTTTTGGGCCAATGTTTTTATTACACTTTCTCTCACCATCAGAAATCCCATGCCTTCGATCACTGCCATTTTTATTGGTTCGCGCCAAATTATAGGTCATGTTTCTATCCTGATGATTTGGTGCTTATTGGGGACATACTTGATATCTGGAAACTCTTGTGAATTTCTTCTCAACTAGTTGTATCTTGTTGATGCATACCTCATTTACTGCTTGAATGCCTTCTTTCTTTGATATTTATACCTCTTTACGCTTTATTCTAGTCTCATATCCTCTTAGCTCTCATACACTTACTCCCCATCGATCTTCCTCCAGTCAAACTAACTTCCATTTGTTTAGGTGTCATTGACTCGCTTCCATTGGCCTTCTACTCATCAAACCAGATTATGTCAATTCTTGTTATGTTGATATTTTTCTTGTTGATCCCGCCTTTGTTGATATTGCTTCCATTGATCTTAATTCCATTAAGTTGGGTGTAACAAGATTTAACAATTTTCTTAATGTTCATTGGTTCCTCATTCAACCTCTTTTAGATGATCCATCTCCATTGAATATCTTGCATCTCATTTAACCTCTATTGGTTATTATCCCATTAAGCTATATGTGGTCGACCTTTTGCTGACCAACTATGTCAACTTTTGTTGAGCTTTCATCTTCTCCTTCAATATACTCTCTCGATGAAGATTAAAGACTTACGATGTCAATCTTGGCTTGTAATATTGTACAACATCCCAACAACTCCATGGGTAACTCCACTCCAAATATCGTAGCATCACTTTGGTTTTTTTCCCCCCATTGACCGGTTTTTCTCCAAATCGTTCTTACCTAAAAGCCTAGTTGTGTGATACATGTATTCTTTAATTGAACGAGTCCATTCCCTAACTTCATTATTTTTCTTTCTCTTCATCTTAATGAATAACTTTCTTTATTCTTTGCTTATTTCAATATTAGTTAATTTTGAACTATAACATTTTCCGAGTATGGTTAAGGGTGGGGATTGTTCATCCACAATGCCTTCCCTACAAAATGGAAACCACCCTCATCCTGACCGCCCTGTAGCTTTTCCCTTCCTCTCTTTAAAAATAAATAATGTTGGGGTATTCAAGCATTGTGTCTATTTAATTTGTCCATGTTTACGGCTTTCTTCGATTTAGAGCCTTAAAGTATCTTTGGTTGGATAAGGAAGTTAGCTATGATGTCTTTAACAACGCAAGTTCAATGTCCAATGATTTGCAATTTTCCTATATCTCCCTTAAATATACTATAAGACACTTATACAAGGTCTCCATTCTTGAATTGCTTTTGTTTTTTATTTTGATCACGATGGGATTTCACTGCTTCTTTCATATTTGTTGGCAGTGTAGTACATGTTTTTAATCCATGATGTCCCTTGGTATATCCTCCAGGGATGCCATCATGTCAAGTTGCAATGCACTTGTGTTGTTTATTGTTGAGGGCATCAAGTTCGATCGAGTCACCGCATTTTGTCCCAACATGATTCTAAAAGGGCTATGGCCAATATACGTGTATGGGTATTCTCAAATGCTCTAAGAATTTCATTCCTTTGTCATACTATCTATCCCTATTTATGTCTCGAAAATTGGTTGAGCTCTACATCAAAATCACACTAAAAAATGTTGTTGCTACGTCGGCGTAAAGGTGACAAAGAGAGCTCTTTCTATATCGAATCAAGAATCCATGCAACATCTTAATGATATGATTTAGAAGTGGCCCCCTTGATTAATCATTATTAATGAGGGTCATCAAAACCTTATAAGTATACTCCCCTAAAATAAACATTGTTTTTGTGTCCATGACATACACCAAAACCAGTTTTGTTTTATCCCACTTTCTTAATATCAGAGTTTTGGTTTTATGTATTTGGCTATAACCATCCTTCCTCTCATAAAAAATGGAACTACGAAATATATTTCCAACATATCAAATGGGGACCATGCAAGAATGGGTTCTAATGGGATCTCATATATATATATATATATATATATATATATATATATATATATATATATATATATATATATATATATATATTCTTTTCCACGGAAAAAAATCATAATTTTTCATTAATAGTAAGAAAAATTACATGTTGCAACTAGCAACATATCCAACATATGCAGGTTCAAGATATTAAGCATACTCCCAAAGGAGTACAATACATGTCAAGTATCAAAATATGTGTATCCATCTAATCTACAATAATATGTACATAAAGAAAAATAAATAGCTTCCATAGTATAACAGTATGTAAACACAGTCTATATCAGTGTGTGATAATGTCGATCCAAAATATATGCAATATCCAAAATGGCAGTCAAATAGGGACTGCATCCTGTGACCCCATATCATCTATGAATGGACGATGGTAGTAGTGAAAATCCTATGCAGCATCATGCTCCGAAATGTGCCACCGACCCCACGCTAGCTGCGAGGTTTCCTTGGATAGTTGGTCGGCCATCTGGTTCCTCTGCCTGTAAATGTGAGTGACATAGATAAAGTCAAAAAATTATTTTAACAAAAGAACCTCACCCAATAGAGCAGTAAGAGTGTGGGAGTGACAGTGTGCCTGTAAGTTGAACCAATTAATAATAATCTTAGAATCCCCAAAAATTTGGATCCTGTTGCAACCTTGTTCATAGGAAAAGAGTAAAAGCAGTCAGAGGCTATTGAGTTCAGCATAGTTATTAGTACCCGGGCCAAGACCCATCTTGATATGGAAGTAATGGGAATAAAAAAAATGCAAAATGACACCCCCACCACATCCATTTTTATTAGAAGTCCCATCAAAATATGCCCACGGGTAGGTGTGATCAATAGTTTCGGGCTGGATGGTCCTAGTAGGAGCGGGTTGTCCATCCTCAGGAATGAGGTGGTAAATGGATATGATGTTTCTGCGGGAGCTGTCCCAATCTATAGGTTTGTACAGGAAAATGAATTGATTCCTAGTGATCCAAATCCCCCAAGCCATAAGAAGTGGGATATTGTTGTCTTTGGTGCGACTAGCAGCCGTTCACCAATTGGTCCACACCAAACAGATCGAGAGACCTGTCTAATTAAGTGAGCAACCCAGATTTGTAAGAGTGATGCACCAGTCGTGTTGTATGGCCGGGCAATCTAGGAAAAGGTGAGAAACACACTCTGCATGGGAGAGGAAGAAACAACAGCGGGAAGGTCCCTGAAACGTCCATCTATTGAGGTTGTCTGCAGTAGGGATGCAGTTAGAAAGAATACATCACATAAGTAATCTGATTTAGGGGGAGCCTGTAGTTTCCAAATAGGTATCCACCACCAAAGCTTTGTAGGGGGTTCCAATTCTGCACAAAGCGTAGTGTAGCCGGTTTTAGGAATGTATCTACCACTAGGGGAGAAAGTCGAAAGTAGTTCATCATCCTTTTCCAAAAGACAAACATAGGTGGCATGGAGAGCATGAATATATCTATTCCAGGTTGGCCAATCATCAACAGGTATATCCAGTGTCTGTGTTGACAGCCAAGCTTGTGAAGCCCAGGTGGCGGTGATGGGGTCCGTGATCTGTGATAAATAAAAAATAGCAGTCTTGGCCAAGTGAAGTTTGATATCCAGAGGAAATATGAATTCTTTTCTGCATCCCAACCAAACATCCTCATTAGAACCAAGGGGTTGGCTCAATCCTTCGTCACCAATCTTGATGGGAATTTTTTTAGCTTCGTGCCAGATAGTTATCAATGTGAACCCTATTCATGCTTGGTGCATTGATCTATGTGAACATGATTATGGAGGACACCATCCAAAAATGTGAATAAGCTTCTTCTAGGTTTCCGTAAATGGTTTTTATGGTGAAAAATTTTTTGTGGCCTTTGTGCAAACCAAGGAACTAGAGTGTTGCGTGGAGGAATTTCCTTATTGTTGTATTATTTTGGTAATGTCCACCTGACACTCTGCCATGTGCTTCATTAATGATGTCCCATCATTCATGATCGAGGAAACATCTCCACAAGATATCATTCGAGATCAATTTGCACAGGTGCCCATTGGTCAATGTGTAGTGAAAAACCTTCCCAACAACACACATTTATTATGTTGTTGTGTGTATACATACAACTAGTTATCCCGAGGAATCTACACCTCCTCAAATTCCTTTAGGACATGTTTTACATGGAATAGGTTTTCATATGGATCATCATCCTCTATATGATCTAAGTATGAATTCTATTTTTGCTGTGCTAATTTCATCTTCAGATTTAAAATTTATTTGGTGAAATTATGCTTGATGTACATAGGTTTCCTTGTTTCTTATGTGTGTCAAACAGGTAATTTAACTGAGTTTTATGAGTGAATTCAACAACATAAAGTATGAAAATCAAATGTTGAACAACAGCAACAAAATACACAACAAACCATCACAATAGATCCATCAACACAGAGTTTTGATGAAGGAGTTCACCCCTCCTGGGCTACATCTCCTTGGTCAAGCTTCCATGGCTTGGGCCTCTGTATTAGCTCAAAAGTGAAAAATTGCTATTTACATTCACCTATAGCTCCTGAAACATACTCCAAAGAGTCCAGAATGTCAAAATCTATCAGAAATGACTATTCATTCTCTCAATTTTGTCTTCAGCCAATCTAGGCATGGCCTTCCTTCGTGGTGGCCCTAGGCTTCCTTTTTCTTCAAAGTGACAAAACACCTTTACAATTGCTCCTCTGCCTCTGAAACCTATACCAATGGATTCACAACATGCCAATATTCTAGGAATGATTGTTCCTAGGCCAAAATTGGTCGAAAATTGCTCAAGATATGCTTTATTCAATTTTTCTAGGAAATCTCCTCCAAATTTGAAGAAGATTCCACATAAGGGTGCCAATTTCGGAGGCATCTCCTAATTTAATGGGTCCACTTAAAAATCCACTTACTTAACTCTGAGTTAATTAAGGGATAAGCTAAAATTAAAAGGGGATTAATGCGCTAAGCGTGTTTACAATTAATCCCGGATTAATAAACTTCTTAGCTCATAACAATTGAAATTAGGGTATTAAACACTGTATTAACACATAATCTCCGCTCTTAATAGAACATTGTGTCGTTTTTTGTGGTGAACTGGTCACATGGGGAGGGGGTTGGCCCCCTTCCAAACCCCCGCCATTGAATTTGTTTAACAATAAATAGATTTTGGGAGCAAAGGTTATTAAGAATAGGACCTATGGTAAGGGCAAATGCTTGGTGCGGGTGAGGTTGTGGGTTCGACCCCGACCCCCATGCATTAATTTTGTTGAAACATATGTATGCTCTTTCCAAAGTTTGAAAATTTTGGTTAACATAAATAATTCGAACTTTAATATACGTGTCACCATAGTTTTTAGACAGTTTTGAACTTTGTAAAATGTAATTCGCGCCCACATATAAACATTTGGCATATGAATATATGCGCCACCATATAATTAAATCTGACCCCCATAACCTTAGGTTATAGAATTAATATGCCACCAAAATAAAGCACTCCACCATGTAAAAAATGAAATTCGAACCTTGAAGTTGGAGAGGGGCCACCAGAGCGGGCACGTGGCAGCCGCTGGCTGCACCAGATGTCAGCCTCCAGTTGGCTACTCATCCATATATATAAAAAAATCGAATTCAACCTTAGGAGCATATCCTTAAAAAAATTTCACTTTCAAACCAAACTCATGAATCATGTTGTGACACTTGTCACAGTGCCACTGGGCAAAAACTGAAGAATATTCCCTGCTTGTTGACTGGGATGCCATGTCATCAACCTCTCACTGTTCTGCAATTTTTTTAGTTGTTTAGGAAAAACGAACAACAAGCTCTATCTCCTTCATTCGGACTTCGCTTTCGACGAAACGAATTGCGTCGAATTCTTGGCGACGAGCTCTTCGCTATCGTTCAGTTTCCCTTCAATTCTGAGCCCTTTCATTTTTTAGTTTTTACACTGAGCACCTAATCACTATACTATTGGCCCTTTTCTTGAGTTGATTCCCATCAACTGGTCTAGATGATGTGAGATTTAGATGTCCAAAACAAACCTCGAAAGTTGAATTATTGGGCACTCATAATAATGCAAATTAATGCAAATTGAATTATTGGGATGCATTAATGCAAATTGATGGGCACTCATAATAATAAAATAGTTTCACTTGTAATTGTAAAATTCATGTAGGGAAAATTTCATTCAAAGCCCTCCTATCTCTATCATCTAATAGTTCTTTTCTACCTTGTTTCCCCACGAAGGTCACACGTGTGTTGGTGTGTGGAATCATTGAGATTTCGTATCAAAGTGCTCAACTACTCTCTCTCACACTACGCCTCTAGCCTATGTTCTTAGAAAATTCACCTACCAACTTTATAGAACTAAGCTATCAAGGAAAATCCAACACAATAGCCACTTTCTTACACTTAGCCAGTTCTTCAATTAATCTTAAAGTTCACTTATTCAACAATTCATTTACTTCTTCAAAATAGGTACCATGAATAATAGCAAAAATAAACCAACAACAATAATGATAAACCGAGAGTAAATAATGCACAAGAATTTACATGGGAGGGGGAACTACCAACAACAAATTCCCCATTACTTCTTTTATTAAACTTCAAAAGCAAATTATTCAATTAATCTTCAATTTCACTTAGCCAACAGTTCATGTATTTCCTCAAAACGTACCATGAAAAATATAAAAAATAAACCAAAATAGTAATGATAAACCAACATTAAAAAATGCACAAGAGTTAACATGGGAGGGGAAACTCCCAACAAAAAACTCCCTGTTACTTCTTTTATTAAACTTCAAAACTTCAGTTTACAATATGTTACAACAGTTCGTGACTTGGGCCAAGCCTAAATATTTCTGCCACAAAGTCGTCAAGTTCCCATCCTTGTGTGTGCAACACTTCCGAAAAATGCCCAAGTCCCAAACACGGTTGAACCCTCAAGCCCAGACCAAAAACCCAAGTCTTGTCCCAACCAACTCACATAAGGGGGAGCACATATACCTAAAACTCGACATCTTTTTCCCTCAATTTTTCATTCGTTACCTTTGACCTGTGGTTATTATTTTTCCTTTGAACTTCGCTTGTTATACCATATTCATGTGACATATCTTATTTATAAGAGTCATTGCCCATTGTTTTCACTCGGACCGACAACTCTTCATAAATCAAACCAACCTTTATTTTGTCGTGCAAGCACCACTGCCATTTAGGCATGCCCATATGGCCAGCACGCAACACCCCTTCGACGTGCAAGCATGCCCAGGGCACGTGAGTTCACTTGCTGCACACCATGCATTAAGTGTTCCCCTATCATTTCCTTCCTTTGCACGTCACCAACTCCCCTGCCCATGCCAGCTATCTTGCTCGTGCCCATCATGTCGATCCCTCTGTGATGCCACTTGATCCACACTTATCGTGAATCTCCCCTTGTTCTTCCCATCGTATGCATAGGTTTTGCCCCCGAAACTGTTCGTTGACTCATGTGCCCGCCTGGCTAGATCACGTGCACAACACCTTGCGTCTTGTGCTATGCGCCCAATGACCCACCTTCGTGCGAGTGCGCCAAGGGTACACGTCCCATCCTTCCCATCACTCTCCAATGCATCCAAATGACTCGAAAACCATATATATTGTGTTCCCTTCATTCAATTATACCTTGTGTTAGGTGCGCCTACCTTCGTGCACGCGACCTCGCCCGTACTTCACCATCTTTCGAATGTCGTACAACAGGGTGCACTCACATTCATGTAGGCATGTCATCTCACAACTTCGTCTAAGCCAACTCGGGTGCACCTCTTGGGAAGAATTAGGCCAGGGGCCTGACATCCTCACCCACTTCAAACTATTGTTGTCCTCGACAACAACTCAACCTAGCAAACTTCTTCACCAAGTCCAAATTGTTGCAACGTGCTACCAACTACAATGTATATGAAGAACCATGCATACCCCATCGTCCCTGTTGAATGAACTCTTCACCTTCTTCACATTAACCTTCATCAAGGCTCATGTATTCATATGGGAAAGAATCTTGAATCTCATGGTCATCGACCATAACTCATCACAATCCTCCGCATTTCTCCAACTCACTGAAGGTCACCCCTTCCAACTTGGTTGCATGGCTCGGTCACAATTGACATCATGCCAATCTACTGCATATCATCATGTGAGCTTATGTTGCCATACTCCAACTCAAATCCAACACATATCAACGCACCGCATGCCCCCACGACTTGAACTAGTTGGGTAGTTAAACCAATTGTCGCATCCAACCCATGAGAATGCAGCTTCTCATGCCTTCGTTGGTCGTTTCTGCAAGAAATTTTCACATATTCAATCTTCATCAAGAAATTCTCCCATATTCATGCATCATTCCTTCAAACAATGCTCAATCGTTGTGCCATATCCAAGTCCATGAAGAAACTTCATCTCATCATGAATATGTTTCTCATCAATCTTGTCAAAGGAGCAAGTCTTCACTTGCCTCATTATCTCGTCTATGTGCTACCATTGGTAATAGATCAACATCCACATCCATCAAAATGGATAAGTCTCATTAAGCTCAACCCATGCCTTAAGTGCTCTCACTAAAGCACCTTTTTCGCTACAACACAATCCAACTCCAAGGCATCTCACCCCTATCTCATCAGTCCAATTTCTCCTCTTGAACACATCCCATATTGTGCCCATGATATGCATCCCATACTGCATCAAAGTCCAAGACTAATCTCAGCTCTTAAATGAACTAGATTCTCCAAGACCACCATCCCATGCAGTCTTCATCGGCTACAACTCTCTTCAAGTTCTTCAAGTCATCTCAGGCTCCTTCAAACCATGTTCATTTCATCACTTTAGGCAAGCGCACTTATCTTGGTCATAAGTCCCATCACTAGTCACCTCTACCTTATCTATCAAATGAAAAATGCATCCATGTCTTCCTTAAAAACGACCATGGCCTTGTTGTATGAATGTGAAAAACATCCCCATCGGTCCTTCTTCGTAACATATTCAAATGGAATCAACACGTTCATCTTACGTGACATCCACACTTGGGACTTTTTTCTCGATGACCTTATGTGACATCTGCTTGCTAGCACCATTTCTTAACATCCTTTCATGATGTATGCACTATTGATCACCTTCCTTCATCATAATCGCAGGTCCCTTCCTTCATCATCATCTCCCCCACTAAAGATTTTCCAAGAATTTCTCCTTAGCTCTGACAGTAATCCAATGAAGAAGTCCACCCAAATTCTATGTTAGGTATTCTTCATCCAACATGCCCTTATTTCCTTAATTCCACGAGCCATGTCGGACACTTGACCAAATCTTCACTCTTCCATCACTTAAGTTCATCATCCTCTGCCCTTCTCTCGGTAATTCAAACCATCTGCCCTGAGGTCAAATACCACCTGAACAAGTCTTGCATCAAACAAAGACTCTTGCTCCAAAATTGAAGAAGGACTCAACCCAACCATCCAATGGAAAGTTACCCATCACATTGAAAAACACAAGCTTCCTTTGCCCATATCTCCCTAAGAAACAACTTCCAAATATTTCACCAAAACATAAGTCACTATAATACTTACTTCATTTTTGCGGTGTTTCTCGAAGGGAGAAACCTCATCTCCCTTCAATGGATGCGATGTGCATGAATCTGGTTCAACTGCGATAGGCTTCATCCCACCAAGCTCTTCCTCTTTCTTCAAGTCACTTGCAACACTTTCTTCATACTTGACCATAGGGCCAACTTCCTCTTCATATGTTGTAGCTTCTTTTTCATCACCACAGTGAGCAACTTCAACCTGCTCAACAGAACATTCTTCTTTAAAACTGAAAGTGCCAACATGACTAGGCATACCTTATTTGTGATCAAGAACTCCCTTCTCGATATCCTTCCCAAATGCTTCGATTTTCTTCTCAACTTCGGCCCTTTTTTCACGAAGTATGCCACATTCCTTTTCCATTTCATTTAGTTCTTCTTCTATGCACTTTATTCTCTTAATGATTTGCAATAATTTGTCCATGCCTGAATCTGACTCCGCTTGTCTTGCCAACGCATGGAGGGAATCCTTCAGCACATAAATCTTCTCCTGTGAGCCTTTACTTCCTTGGTCAAGCCCTTATTGAGCAGCTTGTAGATATACTTTCAACGAGATCATTTCTTCAACCATCATGTTGCCCAACTCTCAATTGAGTTCACAACTTTGATTGCAACTTTCTACGATAGTGGTCGTCATGCCACTGCCTTCAACTTCTGCCAAATGTCGAATTTTGCAAATCAGGCTATGATACCATCTGTCATGACCCCACGATGGCCGCACCAGTGTGGGTGTGTGGTACCGAAGAGATTTCGTATCGAGGCACTCAAATGCTCAGTCCTAGACTACTCCTCTAGCTTGTGTGCTATGCAAATTCACCTATCAACATTGGAGAATTAAGTTATCAAGAAAAATCCAACATAATAGCCACTTTATTACACTTAGCCAATTCTTCAATTAATATTCAGGTTCACTTACCTAACAGTTCATTTACTTCTTCAACACGTATCATGAACGATAGCAGTGATAAACCAACAATAGTAATGATAAAGCAACAACAAACAATGCACAAGAGTTAAATGGGAGGGGGAAATCCCAATAACAAACTCTCTGTTACTTCTTTTATTCAACTTAAAAATTTCAATCTACAATATGTTACAACAATTTGCGAGATGGGATAAGTCTAAAGCTTTCTGCCACAAAGTCACCAAGTGTGTAGCCTTATGTGTACAACATTTTAGAAAAAATCCCCAAGTCCCAAACACAGTTGAACCCTCAACCCTGGACCAAAAACCCAAGTCTTGTCCCAACAAACTTGCATAAGGGCGAGCACATAGACCTACAACTCGACATCTTTTTCCCTCACATGTTTGTTCACTGCCTCAGACTTGTGGTCCTTCATGTTCCTTCAAATTTCACTTATCATTCCATCTTCATGGAACCTCTCAATTTTATAAGCCAATGTTTTAACTCATGTTGATGCCCCTATATAAGTTAGGATGACCTTTGTTTTGTGGTACGGGCACCCCTGTCGTTCAAGCATGTCCAGTGTGCAGGCGTTCACTTGTTATGCACTGCCAACTAAGTGTTCGCATATCGTTTCCTTGCATTGTACATCGCCAACTCACTCGCCCATGCCTACCATGCCGAACCCTAGCTCACGCCGTTATGTCCACACTTGTCATGCGTCTCGCATGTTTCTACCCATTGTGCCCGTTGGTTGTGCTACTGACACCCTTCACTGACTCATTTTCTCGCTCGACTAGCTCACAAACACGACACGTCATGTCTTGCGTTGGGTTCCTGACGTCGCGCCTTCGTGCTAGTGCACTACCCATATGTTTCACCATTCTCCAACGCATCCAACCGGCTTTACTACCATGCATCTTGCATTCCCTTCATTCAATTTTACTTCGTGTCGGGCACACCTACCCTCATGCAGGCAACCTTGCCTGTACTTCACCGTGTTTCAAATGTCGTTTGATGGGGCACACTTGCCTTCTTGTGGACATCCTGTCTGATCACTTCTTTTAATCCAACTCGAGCGCACCTCCATGGCATGCTTTGGCTAGGGTCTTGCCATTGTTCCATATTTTATCGACATAATAATGTGGACGACCAATATTTCTCTCCCGAGATTGAGGTGAGATGGCATAAACAACAATATTTGTGGCATCAACTTTCACACCAAACCACATGCTCCAATAAGGGATTCTAAGTGTAAGAGTCTGTACTAGTTTCTTCTTAAACAAATGAAAAGATTGTTAAGAATCCTTTGAGAATGAAAACTCAACATCCTATGTTGAATTTCATACAAAAATAAAGTGATTCGATAATAACACACTGTGAACTTCCTGCAGTGTCTTGTGTTCTCGACAAAGGAATTCATAAATGGGAAGGGAAGAAGGGGTGTAGAGAAGGCATTGAGGACCAAGAGTCGTAGGGGCTAAGGTGGAAAATAAATGGTCAACTTGTCAAGGATATAACTATTGTGTGGGTAATGAGAGTAGGGCCCAAAGCTCATAAGAAAGCTCTGGACGAGGGAATCTACATGAAAAGGGTTTGTGCTTTAAACAAAACGTTTTTGGGCCGAAAAGGGAAGTTTGATGTATGCAAATGACGCCATAAGTGAAAATCCCAAATTGACACTAAATTGCCCAAACTCGCTAGAATGGTCGACAAGGTCTGAATGGTGACATGGATGGCACCAACAGTATTAGAAGTAGAGGCAGGGATGTGGAAGTTCCCCCCCATTTTCATAGACAAGGGTTGACTCATCTTAATTAAGAATTGTTTTCCCTGTGTTTGTCTTGCATATTTTAAAAATTCCACTTTCTTTCGATGGTGGTGGGAAAACACATTCTCACTTTAGATCTTATTTCGTATACAACATCATTAATGTGGAAGAAGTCTCTTGTGTACACTCTATCAAGATTTAACTTATCCTCGGGTATATATATATATACATATATAGAGATTGAAAAGCTCTGATAAATTAATTATAAAAACGGGAAAAGACCAACTTAATTGAACAACATAGAGATAGTTGATGAAAGTGGGTAGTATTAAAAGCCCCTGGTGAATTATTAAAAAGGAAAAGACCACTTTATTTGAACAACGTAGAGATTTTTGAAATCGTGGAACCACTAACAAGAAAAGATAAAGTCAAGGTCATCCACTAAATTTTGTTGAAATCATGGAACCCCTCCTAATAAGAAAAGACAAAGTCAAGTCATCCACTAAATTAGATTTGCATAAACTGAGGTGTGGAAACAGGGAAAGGAAAAGCCTACAAGGATAATTGGGGTAGAGGAGTTTTATATTTGGGGGAAGCTAAAAGTAAATTGTTTCAAAGAAGCACTAGGGATGGCTAAAAAAGGAAAAATGAATTGTTTCAAAGAAGCACCGGGGATGGATAAAAAAGGAAAAAGGAAATTGTTTCAAAGAAGCACTGGGGATAGAGAATTGCTGAAAAGTTTCATTTTTGTTGTTGCTACTGTGTTTCCACACACAAGAGCTGGATCCAAGTTTTTTTTAGGAGAGCCTATATGACAAATATTCTTGAAGTCTATAGTAACTGAGCTTTCTGGAGGAGGAAGAACAACAACATTATTGGGCTGCCTCGTTTTTTGTGAGGTTTTGATATTGACACACAACTTAAATTTTTTTTCTGAAAGCTCACGCACATTGCAATATATATTCAAATTTCTCTTTAAGGAGCAAATGTACAATTATTAAGGAGCACAAACTCAGCGTCTGCAAACACATCATGAATAAAAACACAATAAGAAAGAAAGGATTGCATTGTCGTGAAACTCTTTGGGTCACTGGAAAAAAGTTCGGGAAACACAATAAGAAAGGATTGCATTGCCGTGAAACTCTTTGGGTCACTGGAAAAACGTCTGGGCAAATAAATTCCATTGTCGGGACTTGAACCTGGGTCTCTGAGGTGAGAGACTACAACTGAGCAAAGAGTTAAGTTGGAGCGTTCAATGTCTCGTTCAATTTGGCAGGAAACCTTCTCATTTTAAATTTGAAAAATCGACGTTGTAATTTGTTTGAGTCAACAACAGTCAATCCATCAATGGCGTGCACTGCATTTGGGCTATAAGCTAAGCTGGAGTAATGATATAAATCTATGAATGCAAGTAACAGCGCATGCACCAGCACCAACGATCTGCATTAATCATACACCTTGATTTATTTTTAATGAGCAACACATTGCTCCAGAACCACACAAAGCAATCTGCCAATGATATGATTTCAACTAATTATTTCAGAACCACTAGGGGGTAAAATTTACCAAAGAAATTTCACAGGAATAGAAATGCAAATACTAGTGCAATCATTTCACTCAATTGCAAATACATGTCTAATCATTTCACTCTAATGCATAGAAAAAATGTACTTGCAGTCATTCCACTCAATTGCAAATACATGTCTCACTGTAGAATATCAATTTCCATTAATCGTTTTTCTCAAATGCAAATTACACTCAATTGCAAATACATGTCTCACTCTACAATATAAAGTTCCATTAATAGTTTCTCTCAAATGCAAAATAAAGAACTGTGAACACTCTGACTCTGTGGTTTACTTTGCAATGCAAAATACAGAACTCTATGGGTTCACTTTGCAATGTACTTGTTTCAGTGAACACTATGACTCTGATTTACCCTGTGTTGCCTGCATTTCACTGGAAAAATGCGACCACTCTGCGATTTGTACCCCCAAGCCTGCATTTCACTGAAAAACTGCGACCATTCAATGATTTTCATTAGGTTTTGGTGTTTTAAACTCTGATTTACTTGCACTTCACTGAAAAACTGCGAACATGCTTTGATTTCCATTTGGGTTTATCATTTGTGTGGAGGTCGCGCGAACGCGAGCCTCCGCTGCCACAAATTATGACGTGCACTCTCCTCGATGGGAGATGCTAGGTAGACCCCCCTCCCAAGTGCAATGGAGGTGGCCTTCCTAGGCCATTGACCACAAATTATGACGTGCACTCTCCTCGATGGGAGATTCTAGGTAGACCCCCCTCCCAAGTGCAATGGAGGTGGCCTTCCTAGGCCATTGACCTTCTTGATCATCGATTGACCCCGCCTAGGTAAGTATGTTTTGTATCTTCCCAACTTCACTCTCTATACTCCTCCCTTTCATTACTTCCATCGCCACTTTTCATGTGGGACATATTCATACTATATCCTAATCCAAAATTAAAACTAGTTCGCTACCCATCCATATATAAAAAAAACCGAATTCAACCTTAGGAGCATATCCTTAAAAAAATTTCACTTTCAAACCAAACTAGCGAATCATGTTGTGATAATTGTCATAGTGCCACTAGGAAAAAACCAAAGAATATTCCCTGCATGCTGACTAGGCTGCCATGTCATCAACCTCTCACTGTTCTGTAATTTTTTTAGTTGTTTAGGAAAAATGAACAACAGGCTCTATCTCCTTCATTCGGGCTCCGTTTTCGACAAAACGAATTGCGTCAAATTCCTGGCGACGAGCTCTTTGATGTCGTTCAGTTTCAATTCAATTGTAAGCCCTTTAATTTTTTAACTTTAACACTGAGCACCTGATCACTATACCATTTGCCCTTTTCTCGAGTTGATTCTCATAAACTGGTCTAGATCGATGTGAGGTTTAGATGTCCAAAACACACCTCGAAAGTTGAATTCTTGGAAGTTTGAGAGCCACATACACAAAAAATATGATGACACGCTAGCTTGTCCTTGGGATGCTAATATGAAAATGGGTGGATTACTTGAAATGCTTAGGCACAAGCACCTCCCACTTAGTTAAACAAATAAAAGATCCAGCTTTTTCTTGATTGTGCGGAAATCAATACTTGAAATAGGTGTATTTTTTTTTTAACTGTTTAAGTGCTTTAAGATTTTTTTATCTTTTATTTTTTACTTTTTATTTATTTATTTTTATTTTATTTATTTATTTATTTATTTTTTCTTTTTCTTTTTTCTTTTTCTTTTTTCTGATATTAAGCATGTGCAACAACCATATAATTCAGCAAATAAGCATCAACACATAACAATAAATTTAATATAGGAGTTCACCCGAATATCGTGGGCTACGTCTCCTTGAGCCTATGTCAACTGACTTGGCTCTTTGGGATTAGGATGGAAAATTTATTTTAAAAGTTACAAAATCAAATCCAATGGTTATCTGAACTGAACCAATGGGTTTAGAATACCATTTATATCCCTGGAATAGCTGAAATATCTCTGAAGATGAACCCCGGCTCCCTTAGACTTGTCTCCTTGAGTCGGTGCCCTTAAGCTTCCCTGAGCTTCTCTGTGGCACTAAATCCCTTAGAAATAATTTTCTGTCCCTGAAACCTTTTCTACTGTCTCTGGCCCTTGGAGCAATGGGTGTGGTCTTATGGGGGAGGGGTTGGCCCCTCCGCTCCCCCATATGCCAGTTCAACAAACTATTTACTAAACCCGCAACATATGTTTGTTAAGAAAAACAACAATGGAGGCGGTAAACGCATTGGCTTGGCAGGTAGGAGGTTCAGGTTTCGAACCCGTCGTAGTCCAAAAAAATTTTACATAACCAAACCTGGGTCATGTGGCGGCCTATGATTGGCCAAAATCCAACATGTTCAATAAACTATCGAATTAAACGGTGCCACTTGTCAGCATCCAATTCATCCAAAAGGAATATTTTGGGGAATATTTTTGGGAATATTCCAAGAATATTCTAGGAATATTCCCAGGAATAATTTTTTTTTTTAATTTCCAAAAACACAGTCAAACTTGGTCAAAATCCAAAATTTGCAGTTTACTGGACTTTTCAAATCGTAATAACTTCTTCATACGGTGTCGGTTTTCTGAACCGTTCTCGTCGCTGGAATCTGAAAGACGAGATCTATCCAGTTGCTCAAGTTCGACATACTTTCGAACAATTTGAAATTTGAGCTATCACTTAGGTCCTTGATCCAAATCTAATCAGATGCATTAATACAAATTGAAGGGTACTCATAATAATAAAATAGTTTCACTTGTAATTGCAAAATTTATGTAGGGAAAATTTCATTCAAAGGCTTCCTATCTCTACCATATAATAGTTCTTTTCTACCTTGTTTCTATCTCTAGCATTGTATCTTGTTGATGCATACCTCATTTACTGCTTGAATTCTTGCTTTCTTTGATATTTATACCTCTTCATGCTTTATCCTGGTCTCATGTCCTCTTAGCTCTCATACACTTACTCCCCATCGATCTTGCTCCTGTCAAACTAACTTCCATTTGTTTAGGTGTGATTGACTCTCCTTCCATTGGCCTTCTACTCACAAACCAAATTTTGTCAATTCTTGTTATGTTGATCTTTTTCTTGTTGATCCCGCCTTTGTTGATATTACTTCCATTGATATTAATTCCATTAAGTTGGGTGTAACAATATTTAACAATTTTCTTAATGTTGATTGGTTCCCCGTTCAACCTCTTTTAGACAACAGTATGCATCCCATACCGCATCAAAGTCCAAGACTGATCTCAGCTCTTAAATGAACTAGATACTCCAAGACCACCATCCCATGAAGTCTTCATCGGCTACAACTCTCTTTAAGTTCTTTAAGTCATCTCAGGCTCCTTCAAACCAAGTTCATTTCATCACCTTAGGCAAGTGCACTTTTCTTGGTCATAAGTCCCATCGCAAGTCACCTCTACCTTATTTGTCGCATGAATAGTGCGTCCATTTCTTCCTTCAAAAAAACCATGGCCTTGTTGTACAAATGTGCCCAGCATCCCCATCGGTCCTTCTTCATAACATCTTCATATGGAATTGGCACATCCATGTTGCGTGACATCCTCGCTTGGCACTTTCGCTCGATGCCCTTATGCAACATATGCTTGCTGGCACCATTGCTTAACGTCCTTGCATGATGTCTGCCATGGCCTTATCTTCAACTTTAGTCTGGCGATACTATCGATCACCTTCCTTCATCAACATCGTAGGTCCCTTAATTCATCGTCGTCTCCCCCACTAAAGGTTTTCCAATAACTTCTCCTTGGCTTCGACGATACTCCAATGAAGAAGTCCACCCAGGTTCTATGTTAGGTCTTCTTCCTCCAATGCAACCTTCTTTCCTTAATTCCATGAGCCATGTCAGACACTTGAACAAAACTTCACTCGTCCATCGCATAAGTTCATCATCCTCTGCCCTTCTCTCGGGAATTCACACCATCTGCCCTAAGGTTGAATACCACCTAAACAAGTCTTGCATCAAACATCGACTCTTGCTCCAAAATTGAACAAGGACTCAACCCAACCTTCCAAGGGAAAATTACCCATCGCATTGATAAACACAAGCTTACTTCGCCCATATCTGCCTAAGAACCAAATTCTAAAGATTTCACCAAAACATAAGTCACTAAAATACTTACTTCATTTGTGTGGCATTTCTCGAAGGGAGAAACCTCATCTTCCTTGATTGGCTGCGATGTGCAAGAATCTGGTTCAACTTCGGCAGGCTTCGTCCTACCAAGCTATTCCTCTTTCTTCAAGTCACTCGCAACACTTTCTTCATACTTGACCATAGGGCCAACTTCCTCTTCATATGCTGCAACTTCTTTTTCATCGCCACGGTCAGCAGCTTCAACCTGCTCAACCGAACATTCTTCTTCAAAACTACAAGTGTCAACATGACTAGGGATACCTTATTTGTGATCAAGAACTCCCTTCTCGATTTCCTTCCCAAATGCTTCGATTTTCTTTTCAACTTCGGCGCTCTTTTCACGAAGTATGCCACATTCCTTTGCCATTTCATTCAGTTCTTCTTCAATGCACTTTATTCTCTTAATGATTCACAAGAATTTCTCCATGCCTAAATCCGACTACGCTTGTATTTCCAACACATGGAGGGAATCCTTCAACACATAAACCTCCTCCTACAAGTCTTTACTTCTTTGGTCAAGCCCTTGTTTAGCAGCTTGCAAATATACCTTCAACGAGATCACTTCTTCAACCATCATGTTTCCCAAATCTCAACCGAGTTCACAACTTTGATTGCAACTTTCCACGATAGCGGTCGTCGTGTCACTACCTTAAACTTTCGCCAAATGCTGAATTTTTCAAATCAGGCTATGATACGATCTGTCATGACCCCACGATGGCCACACCACTGTGGGTGTGTGGTACCGACGAGATTTCGTATCGAGGCACTCAAATACTCAGTCCTGCACTACGCCTCTAGCCTGTGTGCTTAGGAGATTCACCTATCAACATTGTAGAATTAAGTTATCAAGAAAAATTCAACATAATAGCCACTTTATTACACAATCGATTCTTCAATTAATATTCAAGTTCACTTAGCTAACAGTTCATTTACTTCTTCAAAACGTACCATGAACAATAGCAACATTAAAACAACAATAGAAATGATAAAGCAACAACAAACAATGCACAAGAGTTAAATGGGAGGGTGAACTCCCAATAACAAACTCCATGTTACTTCTTTTATTAAACTTCAAAACTTCAATTTACAATATGTTACAACAATTTGTGAGATTGGGCCCCAAGTCTAAAGCTTTCTGCCACAAAGTCGCCTAGGGCGCAGCCTTATGCATGCAACATTTTAGAAAGCTGCCAAGTCCCAAACACGGCTGAACCCTCAACCCCAGACCAAAAACCCAAGTCTTGTCCCAACCAGCTTGCACAAGGGCAAGCGCATATAGGTACAAATCGACGTCTTTTTCCCTCACATGTTTGTTCACTGCCTCAGACTTGCGGTCCTTCATGTTACTTCAAACTTCACTTATCATTCAATCTTTGTGCAACCTCTCAATTTTATAAGCATCGCTGCCCAATTTTTTAACTCATGTCGATGCCCCTATATAAGTTGGGACGACCTTTTTTTTGTGGTGCAGGTGCCCCTATCATTCAGGCGTTCCAAGGGCGCATGCGTTTGCTTGTTGTGCACCGCACACTAAGTGTTTGCCTTCCATTTCCTTCCATTGTACATTGCAAAATCACTTGCCCATCCCCACGGTGCCGACCCCTCGCTGACGTCACTATGTCCACACTTATCATGCGCCTCGCCTGGTTCTACCCGTCATGCGTGTCGGTTGTGCTACTGACACCCTTCACTGACTCGTTTTCCAGCCTGAATAGCTCATGAGCACGACATGCCACGTCTTGCGTTGGGTGCTTGACGTCGTGCCCTTGTGCTAGCACACCCAGGGCACACCACACATATGTTCCACTATTCTCCAACGCGTCCAGTAGGCTCGACTACCATGTATCATGTGTTCCCTTCATTCAATTTTACTTCTCGTCGAGTGCTCCTACCCTTGTGTAGACAACCTCGCCTCTATTTCACCATCTTTCAAATGTCGTTCGATGGGGCACTCTTGCCTTCTTGCGGGCGTCCCGTCCATCACTTCGTTTAATCCAAGTCGAGCGCACCTTCGTGGCGTGCTTTGGCCAGGGGCTTGCCATTGTTCCGTCTTTTATCGACATAATAATGTGGACGACCAATATTTCTCTCTCGAGATTGAGGTGAGATGGCATAAACAACAATATTTGTGGCATCAACTTGCACACCAAACCATGTGCTCCAATAAGGGATTCTAAGAGTAAGAGTCTTTACTAGTTTCTTCTTCAATAAATGAAAAGATTGTTAAGAATCCTTTGAGAATGAAAACTCAACATCCTATGTTGAATTTCATACAAAAATAAAGTGATTCGATAATAACACACTGTGAACTTCCTGCGGTGTCTTGTGTTCTCGAAAAGGTTCAAATTTGCATTTGGTTTGTTTGTGTGATACCACTCTCAGCCATATTGTATTTCAAATCGTCGTGGCAACTAGCATGACCAAATCAAATGCCTGTGGATGTTGCAAATACACAGTTCTTGGTTTTTTGAATGATAACCATAAGCCCCATATTTGGGTTGCATTACCTTGAACAAATACAAGCCATTCACTGATTAATTATTGATGCAGACAAATTACAAGATCCATCAATTGTTTTAAATTTAAAACTTAAATATCTTGAAAATTACTTCCAATTATATTTAGATGTTTGCTTTGTCATATTTTAATCGATTACGATACTCAACTCTCATCCGAGAGGACCGGGTTCAAGTCTACGGAAGAGTATTTTATTTACAAATGCTTCTATAATAATAGAATAAGCAGTGTTTCTTTTGAAATCTCTTACAACAAGGTCGCAAACATCTATCTTTGTGATTTTACAGTGACTAATACCGCCTCCTCCTTCTAAGCTTTGACAACAAGCAGAACATTATTTTTTTGTCTACTTGTAGCAATGGTCAGATAATGATGATGTGTTCATGCTATTGGGGGGTCGTTGATTGTTCGTGCTCTAGGTGAATCTAATGAGAAGGAACGTTGAATAGCGATATCCATTGTTTACTTTATGCATAAAATTCTCTCCAAACAACGAAAATACCTTTGATGTGTTTACAAAGGACTTCATAAATGGGAAGGGAAGAAGGGGTGCAGAGAAGGCATTGAGGGCCAAGAGTTGTAGGAGCCAAGGTGGAAAATCAATGGTCAACTTGTCAAGGCTATAACTATTGTGTGGGGAATGAGAGCAGGGCCCAAAGCTCATAAGAAAGTTGTGGACGAGGGAAACTAAGGGTGTGTGGTTTAAACAAAACGTTTTTGGGTCGAAAAGGGAAGTTTGATGTCCACAAATGACACCATAAGTGAAAAGCCCAAATTCACACTAAATTGCCTAAACTCGCTAGAATGGTCGACAAGTTCTGAATGGTGACATGGATGACACCAACAGTATTAGAAGCATAGGTGGGGATGTGGAAGTTACCCCCCATTTGCATAGACAAGGGTTGACTCATCGTAATTGAGAATTGTTTTCCCTGTGTTTGTCTCACATATTTTAAAAATGCAGTTGTGGACGAGGGAAACTACATGAAAAGGGTGTGTGGTTTAAATAAAACGTTTTTGGGTCGAAAAGGGAAGTTTGATGCCCGCAAATGACGCCATAAGTGAAAAGCCCGAATTCACACTAAATTGCCCAAACTCGCTAGAATGGTCGACAAGCTCTGAATGGTGACATGGATGACACCAACAGTATTAGAAGCATAGGCAGGTATGTGGAAGTTCCCCCCCATTTGCATAGACAAGGGTTGACTCATCTTAATTGAGAATTGTTTTCCCTGTGTTTGTCTCGCATATTTTAAAAATGTAGCTGTGGACGAGGTAAACTACATGAAAAGGGTGTGTGGTTTAAACAAAACGTTTTTGGGTCAAAAAGGGAAGTTTGATGCCCACAAATGACGCCATAAGTGAAAATCCCAAATTCACACTAAATTTCCCAAACTCGCTAGAATGTTCGACAAGGTCTGAATGGTGACATGGATGACAGGTCCAACAGTATTAGAAGCATAGGTGGGGATGTGGAATTCCCCCCCCCAATTTGCATAGACAATGGTTGACTCATCTTAATTGAGAATTGTTTTCCCTGTGTTTGTCTCGCATATTTTAAAAATGCAGTTGTGGACGAGGGAAACTACATGAAAAGGGTGTGTGGTTTAAACAAAACGTTTTAAGGTCGAAAAGGGAAGTTTGATCCCCTCAAATGACGCCATAAGTGAAAAGCCCAAATTCACACTGAATTGCCCAAACTCGCTAGAATGGTCGACAAGGTCTGAATGGTGACATGGATGACACCAACAGTATTAGAAGCATAGTCGGGGATGTGGAAGTTCCCCCCCCATTTGCATAGGCAAGGGTTGACTCATCTTAATTGAGAATTGTTTTCCCTGTGTTTGTCTCGCATATTTTAAAAATGCCACTTTCTTTTGATGGTGGTGGGAAAATGCATTCTCACTTTAGATCTTATTTCGTATGCAAGGTCATTAATGTGGAAAAAGTCTCCTGCGTACACTCTATCAAGATTTAACTTATCCTCGAGTGTATATATATATATATATTCCTCAGTTGTTAGCTTCCTCCCCAAAAAAGAATAATTTGAACCTCATCTCATATGGATAGCAATAATAGGTTATTTGGGCATAGAGGTGGATAAACTTTCAATGCTCGTACAAAGTGTCGCTAACTACCTCATGTGTTTGTAAAGAAGAAATATGACAAATTTGATTGGTTATAAGTGCATCGGTTATTTGACTAAGATATTTATGTGGGAAAAGCATGAGGTTCATGTAAATAGAGTGAAGAAGACAACGTTGTTATAGGGTACAAGTTATATGGTAAATGGCATGTTTATTTAAGTTGGAAAGCATATAAATGATTTATACCACATGCATGAAGAAGAAAGATAGAGAAGAGGGGGTGCAATAGAAATTGAAAAGCATACCTTTCTCTGCCTTTTGTCTAAGATCAAGTGTAGTATCTGTTCTTATCAGTTTAATATCTGATACGTGGTTCATAGAACCAAATGATATTAATGAGATGAATTTGTTGGTCGACTGATGAAGTGAATTGAGCTCTTCTTTTAATGCGATGAATTGTCAAGTACATTTGAGAACTGAAATGTCTCATGTGTTTGCTGTTGCTATGCATTTAGACCTCTCGCCAAACCTGCACTGTGTGCTTAGATGGCTATACATCAAACACGACCTATTTTCCTGTGCCTCATAATCACTTGTTCTGATTAGAATCAATTATTTTCTTGTCTTTCTGGTAAATCGCATAAACCCTTGTTCTGATTTTTCTTTCTGATAAATCTCATACACCCTTCTTCTGATTTGATCAATGTTGTTCTGTTGTTCGCATACACCCTTGTTCTGATTTGATCTGTTGTTCGCACACACCCTTGTTATGATTTGATCAATGTTGATCTGTTGTTCGCACACACCCTCATGTTCGCTGCTCACTTATATTTCTTCCATTAATTCTCATGTTCGCTGCTCACTTATATTTCTTCCATTAATTCTCATGTTCGCTGCTCACTTATATTTCTTCCATTAATTCTCATCATCATTTTATCAAATTCTCACTTATTTATTCCATAAATTATCATCATCATTTTATGAAATTCTCACTTTATTTCCTCCATTGATTCTCATTATTTTATCAAAAATTCTCATTGAGGGATAGTAGTGTATTTGTTGTGATCATATTTGTGCCTGTTTGTATAGTATTATTGGGATTCAATTGATTAGCAGCATTGATTTGAATATAATCTATATTTTGTGTCAGTGGGACATTTGTGTTTTCTCTTTCTATGAAAGAAGCATATAATATCCATGAAACCCTTCTGGCTAATCTGACTAATTGGGCCTTCTGCTGCCCGTCATCGCTAATTGAGGATGTAGCAATCCATTGGCACAATAAAAAGCATCACCGTCGTATTTGACAGTTAAATGAGATATTTGACAGTAATGTTTTCATTTCATTGTGTGTGTTGTTTACTGATTTTGATTCTTCTGACTTCTCCCTGGGCTGTACTTTATGGTTGTTTCTTTCTCAAAGTTGCTGGCTTCCATTTATCATCGACAGGAGTTTTTGGTTGTCTCTTTCTCGATGTTGCTCGCTTCCATTTATGAATTATCATCAACAAGTGTTATGGCAACTCTGTCAGGCAGTTCGATTTTCCCACCGGAGTTGATCTGGTCACCATTTGTTTCTAAATCCAGATCTATATATTTTTTTTCCTGTTATTACATATATATGTCAAACGAATTTCACTCTGCCCAATGTGAATTTGATTTCTATCAACCATTTCAACCAATTCATCAGGGAAGCAATCCAGGAATTTGTGAATTGAGGATGAGGACGTTGTGATGACTCTTTTTACTAATTTTCCCGAGTATTAATTGTAAAGAATGTTTTTTTTTTCAGAAAAAACTTGTGGCTTTTGAAGGGCAGTATGGCTTGACTTTACAAAACGTGTGCAAGAAGAAGTGAGACAGACAGAAAGAAAGATAGATGTCGTATAATATGAGATCCCAAAGTCATTAACAGCATTATAAGCACTTTGGTGCTTATGAGGACCCTATTTGGTGCGAGGGTGATTGGACAAAGATCCACCCCTGCCTGCCTACAACATCACTGGCAAGGTCAGGCACAAACTCAAGCATGTACTCTCTCTCCATAATAAACACATCAGGTGTTCCTTTGTTTTAATTGTCCTTAGTAATGGAATGGAATCTACAATTCTTGCAACCTCCAAGAATGTTTTTGTCCCAACGATTAAAACTTAAAACCACCACAACAATTAAAACAACATCATGACTGAATAGAGCTTATATGTGGATTGGATTGCAGATTTGACATGAAATATGGTTACCCTACAACTGGAATAAGAATTATTATGGTGGTTACCCTGATTCTGCACTTTCTCCACAAATATAGGATTCCCCAGCTCATTCTGGGCAAAGGCAGATGACACTTTGAGCCTGTCATCCAAGGTCACTGTGGGAGGGAAATTAGGAACGAAAATTGGGAACTTTGGTCTTTCCCCTTCTTTCAAGGTAATAACTAAATCAATTGTGATATTGGATTTTTGGTTTGCAATGCACGAAATATTGTCGACCCAAATATTTTTAAAACTGCCCTCCACTCCCCCACCGTTAGCCTGGATGATAAGTGAAGCGTTTCACTTGAATCACGTTGGCTCAAAATTATATATATATCCTAGGCCATCGACCTTCTTGATCATCAACTGACCCCGCCCAGGTAAGTATGTTTTGTATCTTCCCAACTTCACCCTCTATACTCCTCCCTTTCATTACTTCCATCACCACTTTGCATGTGGGACATATCCATACTATATCTTAACCAAAAATTAAAACACCCTATGCTTCCTCTTCCATATTTCATCCCTAGTTGTTATTATTCTTCTTCTTTTTATGTCCATACTATGTCTCAATCCAAAATTAGAAACACAATCATTTGCTTTTTCCTCCCTTTCATCCCTATGTTGTTGTTGTTGTGGTGAACACTTGTGAGTCAAAGTGGTATGTAGTATGGCTTTCACTAAGGTTCAACCCCCATTGCTAGTGTTAGTGCTTCTCCCTACCAATATGGATGTGTACCTATGTATGCAATAATTGTTCGGGTTAGGTGAACCTCGACGATTTGCTTAATCAGTTAAGCTCTATGCAAAACCAAAGACATGTGAGTGTGGAGTTCACACGTTCAAATTAAGGTCTCTTGCACCTCGTAGTTCACACCAAGAAAACATTGCAGGATCCCCCCCTTCTTCCCCATAATAGATGAATGAAGAGAGGTGTCAACCGCTAGCTTAGAGAGCGAGAGAGAGAGATGACACAAAAAACTGTGCATTGTTGAAGCAACCACAACAAGAAAATCCCATTGAACAAGAAAAAACATAAGCACAAATTCTAAGCCCCAATAGCTTGGAAAGTCCCAAATTAATGGAGCCATATAAATCAAAGGGTTGGCATGAATCCATAATAAGCATTAAAACACTTGCTTCATCATACATCTAAAGATGCTAAAATTAAAAAATAATCAGAAGAATTAACTAAATTTTAACTTTATTTGAATAATAATAATAATAATTATATATATGTTATTACATCTTAAAAAAATATGTGACAGAACTCTTAATCATGGAGATTCTTAATCTCTAAATAGGCTAAATTGTTACAATACCGCATATCCAAAAAACAATAACAAAGGCCCACTCGCCAATAAACAAAGGTAACTTAAAAAAAGGGAGAGCGCCATCACAATCAATAGTATGCCAAGACCTCAAGTAGCCTAAAGCCAAAAATCAAGAAGTGGATAAGAAATTAGAAGGGACAAAAAGGAGGAGCCCAAAGTCAACTAAGGATAAGACTCGAACAACTTCAAGACTTCGGCAGGAGCAAGAACGAAAACTTGTAGTGGCTTTCGAGCTTATGGATACTTCCAACTCAGTGTTTTAATAATTTTATAAAACAATGAGCAAGGAACGAGAGATCAAGGGCAGTAAAGAAGAAACACCCTCCTTGATTCCCATTTATTGAGTAGAAATGGCATAACACCAATGCCTCAAACTTTGCTATAACTACAGGGGGTGACGATTTCTTAGGGCATAAATGTAAAGAACATAAATTGTTTCAAATCGATGTCTCCCTAAAATACCGATCTAAAGAAAATCCACGCCCGCAATTCCACATACCACCTCTCCTCCTTAGAGATAAACAACCTTAGAAGCTCCATGTGGGGATCCATAAATTTCACTCCATGTCTTATCCAACATTTATGAACCCCAAATTTTTTGGTTGATTTAGTTACATCAAGAATTCCAAGGTGGTTGTTTTTATTGATAGCGACAATGCCCATGATTTTATTCATAGGAGAGTGGTCAAAGAGACATATTGTTATGCATGTGTAATGCATAGATTTTAGATTATGATAGTCGATGGAGGCATATGATGAAACATGTAGGAATGCGTGAAACTAGGACACTATTGGCACAAATCTCACATGTTTTCCATTGAAATGTTGAGTTTTGGTGTAGTTCTTGGTGCAGAAAGGATCCACACTTTCGGTCCTGTTATAGTGGACTTTAAGGAATTATACACGAGCCTAACAATGAAGTGCATAAGCACACTCAAAGCGATTAAGCCTAACTCTCCTGAAATCATCAAATGTAATAGTGCAAAGAAGCTATTGAAGAAATGCCACTCCAAGATTATTTCCCAATTCAATTACATACAAGTTGTGCATATTTCCCCCTGAAGAGATCCCACCCCCCGATTTGCATAGGGTCCAAATTATTCATCCATAGGTATTTGAAACACCCCATGTATTACCGCATCCATGTGGTGAGCATGATAGGGTATCCCCTTTCCTCTAGGAAACCAAACCGCACGGTGTGCGTCCTTATAGGTGCCTATTTTCATAAAAGAATGAAACATGAAGGATCATTCAAGAACTAATAGAGGTTAGAGTCATGCAACCTAGTATTAGGTCGTGCTCATTACATGTGGTCATCGTATTTAAGAAAGAAGGTAGTTAGCACATGTTTCTCGATTTTTGCACTATCAATCAGTTGACCCTTGAAGACAAATTTCCCTTTCGAGTTGTCGATGATCTCATAAATGAGCTTCAAGGGGCACAATTTCTTTCACTAAACTGGACCTATGCTCAGGATACCACCAAACACAAATGAAGGAGGTGTACATCTCTAAAACAACTATTCACACACATGAATGTCATTGTGATGTTTTAGTGTTTCCCTTTCAACTTTGCAATGCTACGTCCACCTCTAACAACCCCATGAACAAGATTCCCTGAACCTTATTGCGCAGTTTTGCGCCTTTATTATTTGACAATAGCTTGATCCACAATGAAACTTTGGATTCCCGCGCAAAACAGGGCGATAGAGCCTTGTAACTCCCTGAGGACCACCATTTGTTCCTTGAGCATTCCAAATACGATTTTAGGGCCTTAAATTTCAAATACTTGGGCCGCATTATTAGCCAAGAAGGGGTGCAAGTGGACCACAAAGCAAGTTTATAGGTGTGTATGATGCAGGGGCATCCGTAAAAAGTCAATTGGCCTAAAAGGTCAAAAAATTTTTACTAGAGGAGTCAAAACACTTTTACTAGAGGAGTTGGTCCCTCAATGTGTGGGATTGTTAGGATACATTATAATTACTTTTGTTATTTATTGCCATGTAATTCGTTTAAAATAGATGTTTGTTCACTTAGTTTTCGATAGAGAAAAATTAGATAATTTGATCTTGTTCCTTAGATCTGGAAAGACCTTGCATATGTATATTGGTGTTTTCAAATTAAAAAAGAAAAAGAGAGGGCGAGAAGGATTATAAGTATTTTAAATTTGTAGAGTTCATCGTTTCGACTCCCTGTGAACCGTGTGGAATGATTCCACTAGTTTTCTTTGTTTATTCTTATGATCGATGCGATTAGAGTGGTGTCATAAGGGGTTATGTGGATGTGTCTTAACCTTTGGAAAACCCTTGTAATAATGCTGCAATGAAAATTTTCTCAAAATGGTGCTTATTTGGGACATACTTAATATCTGGAAACTCTTGTGAGTTTCATCTTAACTACTTGTATCATGTTGATGCATACCTCATTTACTACTTGAATGCCTTCTTTCTTTGATATTTATACCACTTCACGCTTTACCTTGGTCTCATATCCTCTTAGCTCTCATACACTTACTCCCCATCGATCTTCCTCCAGTCAAACTAACTTCCATTTGTTTAGGCGTCATTGACTCACCTTCCATTGGCCTTCTACTCATCGACTCCCTGTGAACCGTGTGGAACGATTCAACTAGTTTTCTTTGTTTATTCTTAAGATCGATGCGATTAGAGTGGTGTCATAAGAGGTTATGTGGATGTGTCTTAACCTTTGGAAAACCCTTGTAATAATCCTGCAACAAAAATTTTCTCAAAATGGAGCGAAACAAGGTCGAGACTTAGTTTATCTTTGAAACGCGTAGGATTTTGTTAATTGGCGGAAACATAATCAACTCTTGTCATAAAAAAATCTCATCTCGTGACAAGCTTTAAAAGGAATGCCATCCATAAATGTGGAAGCATACCTCAGGTTTATGTGCAATGATTTCCTTGGTGTGTGTGTGTGTGTGTGTTGTAGCCAAAATGACATTCATGGTGTTGTTTAGGTGGCGTTTCTGATGTAGCGCAACTATCCTATTAATTGCATCCCCATAGGGAATTGGTTATGTAAGCCCTAAAGGAATGAAAGCCCAAGAGATATGGAAATTGCAAGACCACTTTAGATTGTGTTGGGACATGACATTGTGATACCCATGGAGGCATTATAAGGATGTGCATCATTCTATTGGCATTAAATATTGTGATAACTAAAGAAGTATTAGGAGGGCACGTAATTATGGTCTGCCCACATGTTAAGACATAGATCCTCCCCTTGTGGAAAAATACATTGGGATTTGGATGTGAATCTGATCATACTTCATGAATGGATCCTCGCCTTATGTTGGAGGTTAAACTTGCATTTCTAGTGTCAGTGCTTTTGCTTACGATTGTGGATATGCGCCTATGTATTCGATAATTGTTCAAGCTAGTTGAAGGGATTTGGCAATGTTAGACCCAGGGGTTTTCTAGTCACTTGGGTCATGTGTCGAACCAAGGACATGTTGTTGATTGAGAGGTCACATGTCCAAATCAACGTGAGTCCCTCCGAGTTATCGAAAACCCTTTCACTTGATGGTTCAGATCAAGAAAACTTTACGTGTCAACCACTAGCTTGGAGAGAGAGAGAGAGAGAGAGATAAGCACACAAAATTTTGTGCATTTCTGAAGAAAATGCAACGAGAAAATCCCATAGACTTGCAAGCACCTAAAGAGATGTAAAAAAGGAAAAAAGAAAATGAAAAGAAAAACGCAAATTCTAAGCCCCTGTGGCTTGACTAGTCCAAAATAAAAATCAATGATATTGGGATAGGCCAAAGCACAAACCAAATTTGATGGCTCACATGCCAAATAAAGACAAACATTGAGACTGAATAAAAACAACAATTCCGATCTAGCCATAATAAAGGTAGACGTTAGGACTTAACAAAAAAAAAAAATTTGTAGTAAATAACCCAGATATGTTGAAAAATAAATACTTTTCTTAGGAAAACAATATCTATTCTAGACATCGACAACAACTCATGCCGAGTAGAAAACAATGTTTAAACAATCAGTTTCCCCCCTTGGTTATATCAATATTCATTGCATGAATTGTCTAACTTTGTACATACAAGTATCCTCGTATAATAATGGATGTTGTATAACTCACCTCTTTTTCCAATTACCAAGAAACATTTCAATGATACCTTTTTTAATTGTGTCACTAGTGGCTCACTTGCTAGATGTTTGATGCCCCTAGCCTCCAAGTTTGATATTTGATGATGAAGACATTATATCTCAAGGTAGCATTATGATGAGTAAACTTTGGAATGTAAGGAATTTGCAAGGCACATGACCATAGTCAATTGATGCTAAAAAAAGTTATGTTTTAATATTGAAGATACATATTTTCTCATAAAATAAAACAACTAGGAAATGACATCAATAATATCAACATGAATCTTTGGAAGCTATGCTTACACACTAACTAAAATGGAAAAATGAGTACTATCAACCTAACTATGAGCTTGATGAGTTAAGATCTTGTACAAACACATCATACATAGGTTACTGATTAGTTGCATTTCCATTATATAGACCCACAAAATTCAATATAGAATAAGAGGTTTTATAATTGAATAGTAATAAAATAAATAGACACATCAACATGTATGAGACTCTAGAAAGACTAAAGTGACCTGAATGTCATTCTCTTTGTTTTGAGAATAATTTATTCTTTAGTGAATAGGTCCAACCACATGAAGGTGGAAAATACTCACCCCATCCCCCATTGCATCACTCTCAATTCCCATACTCTATCTATTGGAAAATAGTTGAAAGTGACAGCACGATTCATGCATAGAAAGTAACAAACAAAAATCAAAATAGCGTGAAAAAAAATTGCTTGTAAATATGTGGTTTTGTACATATAAAACATATAGGATCCATGCATAAGAAAGTAGAAAAATAAAATTGAGTAGCAACATATAATTTCTATTAATAAATTTTATCATCAACAAAGGTTTCCATTATACATTTGTTTCATAATATATGCAATCACTTCTTTTCAATTTCTTAGTTTTTATAAATTTCATGATTGGATCATCCATTTCTCGACCCCCTTCAATTGTTGGGTCTTCTCTTGGCGTCGATTGAATATGCATACTCTGACTTGTTCTAAATTTAGTCATGTACTCTTCATAGTGTGCACTAGGCTACTACGAAGGGGTATAAACTACAATAGAAAAAAGGTCTATATTGATATGGTTAGGTATTATTCTATTGATAGTCAGAAAAAGTCCTATGCCTATGAAGGGAGAATCGCTCGATAACAAGTCCCAATTAGAATTTCTCTTATCTATTGTAGCATTTTCCACTAGTATGTGGGTGATCCATATTAGTTAATTATATTTTTTGTCATCCATATCTATTCTTTTAAAGTGGAAAAAGTGGAGGAATCAACTCATAGGACCATTTTTACCAGCACTACCTAGTTTCAAAAATAGGGGTTTGAAACATTCTAGGAGAATTTTGAGACATCAAATGACATTTTTTTGGGGGGTAAAATTTTTCCTCTTAGTATCAAATTTTTTCTCATGTTCTACACAGATTATTTTCCAACAACACAAGAATCACCTCATTCAGAGTCTGTATGCAAAAGTTATGCCACTTGGAAGTTGACCTTCTGTTTTGGCCACCATAATTCAAGAGGGTTCCATGTCAGCCCCTATAAATCATGGAAAATGGGATAATCACATGATTATAATGAAGAAAGCTTTACAAGAGTCTACATTATAACTCAGGTTAAGATTTGTGGGAGTCAAAGCTAATCACTAGTTGGCTATTGAGCTTTGTCATAACCGGACAACTAAGACGAAAATGAGTTCCATTCTCTTTGAGTGTATTCGTTCCATAGATAAGAAAAGTAGTCAAGAGGGATATGGAGAGGCAACACAGAGAGGTTTTTTGTACTGTAGTAACCCATGGGCCACAAACCTTGTTTCTTTGTACTTTCAACTATTTTCTATTCAGAGAAAGGGAGTAGAGCGACCTCACCTTCTAGCTAGGTTTTCTCCCAAAACGGTTTCCTAGGATATATCTTATGTCAAATGTGGTGTGTGAGTTTTAATTTTGTTGTTCTCAATTAGCCTTGAGGGTTATCTCAATTAGTTGAGTTCCCGTTTCTAAAGCACCTCGCTAATGGGAGGTCATGGGGTTAATTATCCTTAATTCCCTTGAGGTAAGGCTCTGCTAAAAACAAGCGGGATGTGATCCCTTCGGGTGGATCTCCCAAAATGTTTTGTCGAAAAAATATGTTTTTCTCTATTTTTTGCATAATTTTAATTTGGATGCATATGAAATAAACAATAATCTACATATCTAGAAATATAAAGAGGAGTAAACCCTAATAATGTAGATTTTCAAAATTTTAAGTATAATTTTATCGAATCTATTGTGACAAATTGTCCAATGGAATAGCCATGACAGTTTATGGATCGATAGGTCTGATTGCCACCAAATAGATTACTCCTCGAAAGGAGACTTTCTCATTGAATTTCTTATATATCCTAAAGGTAGTCCCATTTATTTATGTAAATGCAATCCTATATATAGTCCTAAACTAATAATAGTAAGATATTGATCACATACATGTAATTCATTAATAGAAAACGAGAATAAATTCATCATTCTCCACCATATGCCATAATGACGTATTCAAATAGCATGATTGACGTATTAATCGTTTTTCTCAAATGCAAATTCCACTGAATTGCAAATACATGTCTCACTCTACAATATATATAAATTTCCATTAATATTTTCTTTCAAATGAAAAATACAGAACTATGAACACTCTGAATACATAACTGTGAACACTCTGACTCTGGTTTACTTTGCAATGCAAAATACCGAACTCTCTGGTTTACTTTACAATGTACTTGTTTCAATGAACCCTCTGACTCTAATTTACCCCGTGCTGCCTGCATTTAACACTAGAAAACTTCGACCAGTCCGATTTGTACTTGTTTCACACAAGAACAAGAACACGACGAACACTCCAGACTCTGATTTTCCCCCAACCTGCATTTCACTGAAAAAATGCGACTGCTCTTCGATTTTCATTAGGTTTTGCTGTTGTTAACTCTAATTTACTCGCACTTCACTGAAAAACTGCAAACATGCTTTGATTTCCCTTTAGGTGGGTGCTGCTTTTATTTCCATTTGGGTTTTTAACATTTGTGTGGAGGCTTGATTTCCATTTGGGTTTAGCATTCGTGTGTAGGCCGCACGAACGCGAACCTGCATTGCCACAAATTATGACGTGCACTCTCCTTGATGGGAGATGCTAGGTAGACCCCCCTCCCAAGTGAAACGGAGGTGGCCTTCCTAGGCCATCGACCTTCCTGATCATCAATTGACCTTGCCCAAGTAAGTATGTTTTGCATCTTCCCAATTTCACCCTTTATACTCCTCCCTTTCATTACTTCCATCGCCACTTTGCATGTGGGACATATCCATACTATATCCTAATCCAAAATTAAAACAACCTATGCTTCCTTCATCCCTAATTATTATTCTTCTTCTCTTGTCCATACTATGTCCCAATCCAAAATTAGAAACATGATCATTTGCTTCTTTCTCCCTTTCATCCCGTTGTTGCTATTGTTGTTTTTGGCACTCTTGAGTCAAAGTGGTACGTAGTATGGCTTTCACTAAGGTTCAACCCCCATTTCTAGTGTTAGTGCTTCTGCTTACCATTTTGGATGTGCACCTATGTATGTAATAATTGCTCGAGTTAGGTCAAGGGTTTTCGCAACCTTATCCCCGAGGATTTGCTTAATCAGTTAAGCTATATTCCAAACCAAAGACATGTTGTGAGTGGTGATTTCACATGTTCAAATTAAGGTCTATTGCACCCAGCAGTTGACACCAAGAAAAATTTGCAAGATCCCCCCTTCTTCCCCATAATAGTTGGATGAAGAGTGGTGTCAACCGCTAGCTTAGAGAGTGAGAGCGAGAGATGACACAAAAAACTTACATTTCCGAAGCAACCACAACAAGCAAATCCCACTGAAAAAGAACAAACATAAGCACAAATTCTAAGCCCCTATAGCTTGGCAAGTCCCAAATTAATGGAGCCATACAAATTAAAGGGCTGGAAAACGCAGATAAGCATGAATCCATAATAAGCATTAAAACACTTACTTCATCATACATCTCAAGATGCTAAAATTTAAAAATAATCATATGAATTAACTAAATTATAAATTTATTTGAATAATAATAATAATTATTATATATATGTTATTACATCTTAAAAATATATGTGATGGAACTCTTAATCATGGAGATTCTTAATCTCTAAATGGGCTAAATTGTTACAATACCACATATCCAAAAAACCATAACAAAGTCCCACTTTCCAATAAACAAAGGTAACTTAAAAAAAGGGAGAGTGCCATCACAATCAATAGTATGCTACGACCTGAAGCAACCTAAAGCCAAAAAGCAAGAAGTGGATAATAAATTAAAAGGGAGAAAAAGGAGGAGTCCAAAGTCAACTAAGGATAAGACTCAGACAACTTCAAGACTTTGACAGGAGCAAGCATGAAAAGTTGTAGTGGCTTTCAAACCCATGGATACTTCCAACTCAGTGATTTAATAATTTTATAAAACATTGAGCAAGGAACAAGATATCAAGGGCAGTAAAGAAAAAACACCCTCCTTGATTCCCATTTATTGAGCAAAAATGGCATAACACCAATGCCTCGGACTTTGCTATAACTTCAGGGGGTGAGGATTTCCTAGGGCATAAATGTAAAGAACATAAATTGTTTCAAATTGACGTCTTCCTAAAATACCGATCTAAAGATAGTCCACGCCCGCAATTCCACATACCACCTCTCCTCCTAAGAGATAAACAACCTTAGAAGCTCCATGTGGGGATCCATAAATTTCACTCCATGTCTTATCCAACATTTATGAACCCCAGATTTTGAGCTTTATTTAGTTACATCAATAATTCCAAGGTGATTGTTTTTATTGATAGCGACAACACCCATGATTTTATTCATAGGAGAGTGGTTGAAGAGACCAATTTTTATGCACATGTAATGCATAGATTTCAGATTATGATAGTTGATGGAGGCATACGATGAAACGTGTAGGAATGCATGAAACTAGGACGCTATTGGCACAAATCTCACATGTTTTCCTTTGAAATGTTGAGTTTTGGTGTAGTTCTTGGTGCAGAAAGGTTGCACACTTTAGGTCCTGTTACAATGGACTTTAAAGAATGATACACGAGCCTCAACAATGAAGTGCATAAGCACACACTCAAAGCGATTGGGCCTAACTCTCTTGAAATCATCAAATCTTACAACACAAAGAAGCTATTGAATAAATGCCTCCAAGATTATTTCCCAATTCAATTCCATAAAAGTTGTGCATATTTCCCCCTGAAGAGATCCCACCCACCCGCGCCCCCCCCCGGGCCCGATTTGCATAGGATCCTAATTATACATCCATATGTATTTGAAACACCCCATGTATTACCGCATCCATGTGGTTAGCATGATAGGGTATCCCCTTGCCTCTAGGAAATCAAACCACGCGGTGTGTGTCCTTATAGGTGCCTATTTGCATAAAATAATGAAACATGAAGGATCATTCAAGAACTAATTAGGGCTAGAGTCATACATCCTAGTACTAGCCCCTGCTCATTACCCGTGGTCATCATATTTAAGAAAGAAGGTAGTTAGCACATGTTTCTTGATTTTTGCACTATCGATCAGTTGACCCTTGAAGACAAATTTCCCTTTCTAGTTGTTGATGATCTCGTAAATGAGCTTCATGGGGCACAATTTATTTCAATAAACTGGACCTCTTCTTATGATACTGCCAAACACAAATGAAGGAGGTGTACATCCCTAAAACAACTAATCACACACATGAATGCCATTGCGGCATTTTAGTGTTTCCCTTTGAACTTTGCAATGTTATGTCCACCTATAAAAACCCCATGAACAAGATTCCCTGACCCTTCCTACACAGTTTTGTGCCTTTTTATTTGACGATAGCTTGATCGACAACGAAACTTGGGATTCCCACGCAAAACAGGTCGATAGAGCCTTGTAACTTCCTGAGGACCACCATCTGTTCCTTGTGCATTCCAAATACGATTTTAGGGCCTTAAATTTCGAATACTTGGGTGGCATTATTAGCCGAGAAGGGGTGCAAGTGGACCACAAAGCAAGTTTATAGGTGTGTATGATGCAGGGGCATCCGTAAAAAGTCAATTGGCCTAAAAGGTCAAAACCTTTTTACTAGAGGAGTCAAAACCTTTTTACTAGAGGAGTTAGTCCCTCAATGTGTAGGATTGTTAGGATTGATTAGAATTATTTTTGTTATTTATTGCCATGTAATTCGTTTAAAAAATATTTTTGTTCAGTTATCTTTCGATAGAGAAAAATTATATAATTCAATCTTGTTTCCTTAGATATGGAAACACCTTGCATATGTATATTAGTGTTTTCTAATTAAAAAAGGAAAAGAGAGGGCGAGAAGGATTATAAGTGTTTTAAATTTGTAGAGTCCATCGTTTCGACTCCCTGTGAACTGTGTGGAATGATTCTACTAGTTTGCTTTGTTTATTATTATGATCGATTCGATTAGAGTAGTGTCATAGGGGGTTATGTGGATGTGTCTTAACCTTTGGAAAATCCTTGTAATAATCCTGCAACGAAAATTTTCTCAAAATGGAGCGAAAGAAGGTCGAGGCTTAGTTTATCTTTGAAACATGCAGGAGTTCGTTAATTGGCGGAAACATAATCAAGTCTCGTCAGAACAATAAGTCGTCTCATGAAGAGCTTTAAAAGTAATGCCATCCATAAATGTGTACAAGCATACCTCGGGTTTATGTGCAATGATGTCCTTGGAGTGTGTGTGTTGTAGCCAAAATGACACTCATGGTGTTGTTTAGGTGGCGTTTATGATGTAGCGCAAGTATCTTATTAATTGCATCCCCACAGGGAATTGGTTATGTAAGCCCTAAAGGAATGAAAGCCCAAGAGATATGGGAATTGCAAGACCACTTTAGATTGTGTTGGGACATGACATTGTGATACCCATGGAGGAATTATAAGGATGTGCATCATTATATTGGCATTCAATATTATGATAACTCAAGGAGTATTTCGAGGCCACGTAATTATGGTTTGCCCACGTGTTAAGACATAGATCCTCCCCTTGTGGAAAAATACACAAGGAGTTGGATGTGAAACTGATCATAGTTAATGGATGGATCCTCCCCTTATGTTTAAAGCTACAAGAATTTCATCGTGACCATGTTTATGACCAGGGATTTCCCTCGCGATGGTGAAAAGAGTTGGCTTGTTTGTTACTCTCGCACCCCCACATTCATATGGAGGAGAGTTTACCTAATGGTGTTTTCTAATACATGGAGTAGTATGTCAACATTGTCAAGTGTCAAACCTTTACTAACTAATTTTTCATCACTTGTGAAATTCTCCAACATGTGTTAAATTTGATATCCTACTTTCCATGGCAAAGAATTATTTTGGAAGCATGGTTATGTTGTGAATCATTTTGGCGTCGATTGAGATATCTTCCACTAACCATATCTTCTCATTATGACATCTTATAAGCTTTCTTGAATTTTCCTTCGAACACAGAAATCACATCAATAGGGCCACATTTAAAACCCTATTAATGTTGACTTTTGAAATCCTTATTGCTTTATCAATCCAATCTTTTATTTTCCATACCTTCATTCTACCACATGCTTTGCATATCTTTGATTATGAAACCCAACGTCGGTCATCTATCTTTATGTTCTTAACAACCTCCAATATATTTTTGGGCTAATCTTTTTATGATAAATGATACAATTTCTTTTACACTTTCTCTCACCATCACAAATCCCATGTCTTCGATCACTGCAATTTTTATTGGTTCGCGCCTGATTATAGGTCATGTTTTTATCTTGATGATTTGGTGCTTATTGGGAACATACTTAATATCTATAAACTCTTGTGAATTTCTTCTTAACTAGTTGTATCTTGTTGCTGCATACCTCATCTATTGCTTGAATGTCTGCTTTCTTTGATATTTATATCTCTTCACGCTATATCCTGGTCTCATGTCCTCTTAGCTCTCATACATTTACTCCCCATCGATCTTCCTCTGGTCAAACTAACTTCCATTTGTTTAGGTGTCATTGACTCGCCTTCCATTGGCCTTCTACTCATCAAACCAAATTTTGTCAATTCTTGTTATGTTGATATTTTTCTTGGTTATCCCGCCTTTGTTGATATTACTTCCATCGATCTTAATTCCATTAAGCTGGGTGTAACAAGATTTAACAATTTTCCTAATTTTGATTGGATCCCCATTCAACCTCTCTGAGATGATCCATCTCCATTGAATATCTTGTGTCTCATTTAACCTCCATTGGTTATCATCCCATTAAATTATATGTGGTTGACCTTTTGTTGACCGAATATGTCAACTTTTGTTGAGTTTTCATCTTCTCCTTCAATTTACTCTCTCGATGAATATTAAAGACTTACTACGTCAATATTGGCTTGTAATATTCTACAACATCCCAACAACTCCATGGGTTAAATCTACTCCAAATCTCGTTGCATCACTTTGTGTCTTATTTCCCCCTCCCCTCTTGACCGATTTTTCTCCAAATCCTTCTTACCTAAAAGCCTAGTTGTGTGATACAAGGTATTCTTTAATTAAACAAGTCCATTCCCTAACTTCATTATTTTTCTTTCTATTCATCTTAACGAATAACTTTATTTATTCTTTTCTTATTTCAATATTAGTTAATTTTGAACTATAACATTTTCCGAGTATGGTTAAGGGTTGGGACTGTTCAACCACAATGCCTTCCCTACATAGTGGTAACCACTCTCATCCTAACCACCCTGTAGATTTTCCCTTCCTCTCTTTAAAAAGAAAGAATGTTGGGGCATTCAAGCATTGTGCCTATTTAATTTGTCCCTGTTTACGACTTTCTTCTACTTAGAGCCTATATCACCCTTAAATCTACTGTAAGACACTTATACAAGGTCTCCATTATTGAATTGCTTCTCTTTTTTATTTTGATCACAGTGGGATTTCACTTCTTCTTACATATTTTTTGGCAGTGTAGTACATGTTTTGTTAATCCATGATGTCCCTTGGTATATCCTCCAGGGTTGCCATCATGTCAAGTTGCAATTCACTTGTGTTGTTTATTGTTGAGGGCATCAAGTCCGATCGAGTCACCACATTTTGTCCCAAAATTATTCTAAAAGGGCTATGGCCGATCTACGTGTATGGGTATTCTCAAATACTCTAAGAATTTCATTTCTTTGTCATCCTATATATCCTATTGATGTCTCGAAATTTGGTCGAGATCTACATCAAAATCGCACTGAAAGATGTTATTGCTACGTTGATGTATAGGTGACAAAGAGAGCTCTTTCTATGTCGAATCAAGAATCCGTGCAACATCTTAATGATATGATTTAGAAGTGCCCCCCTTGATAAATCATTATTAAGGAGGGTCATCAAAACCTTATAGGTATACTCCCCTAAAATAAACCTTGTTGTTGTATCCATGACATACTCCGAAACTTGTTTTCTTTTACCCACTTTGTTAATATCAGAGTTTTGATTTTATGTATTTGGCTATAACCATCCTTCCTCTCATAAAAAATCTAACTAGGAAATATATTGCTAACATATCAAATGGGGACCATGCAAGAATGGGTTCTAATGGGATCTCATCTTTCGATATATAGATATAAGAGCCAAGGGGTTGGCTCAATCCTTCGTCACCAATCTTGATGGGAATTGTGATAGCTTCGTGCAAGATAGTTATCAATGAGAATCCTATTCAATATGCTTGGTGCATTGATCTACGTGAACATGGTTATGGAGGAAACCATCCACAAATTGAAGAAGCTTCTTCTAGGTTTCCCTAAATGGTTTTTATGGTGAAATGTTTTTGTGGCCTTTGTGCAAACCAAGGAACCATAGTGTTGAGTGGAGGAATTTCGTTATTGTTGTATTAGTTTGGTATTGTCCACCTGACACCCTTCCATGTGCTTCATCAATGATGTCCCATCATTAACGATCGAGGAAACATCTCCACAAGATACAATTCAAGACCAATTTGCACAGGTGCCTGCTGGTCAATGTGTAGTGAACAACCTTCCCAACAACACACATTTCTTATGTTGTTGTGTGTATACAGACACCTAGTTATCTGAGAAATCTACATCTCCTCAAATTCTTTAGGACATATTTTACATGGAATAGGCTTGCATATGTATCATCACCCTCTATATGATCTGAGTATGAATGTTATTTTTGTTGTGCTAATTTCATCTTCAGATTTAAACTTTATTTTCTGATCTTATGCTTGATGTACGTAGGTGTTGCTTATGTGTGTCAAACAGGTAATTTAACTAATTTTTATGAGTAAATTCAAGAGAATAATGTGTGAAAATCAAATTCTGAACAAAAACAACAAAATACACAGCAAACCATCATAATTGATCCATCAACACAGAGTTTTGATGAAGGAGTTAACCCCTCCTGGGCTACATCTCCTTGGTCAATCTTCCATGGCTTGGGCCTCTATATTAGCTCAAAAGTGAAAAATTGATGTTTACATTCACCTACAACTCCTGAAACATACTCCAATGAGTCTAGAATGTCAAAATCCATCAGAAATGACTATTCATTCTCTCAATTTAGTCTTCAGCTGATCTAGGCATGGCCTTCCTTTGTGGTGGCCCTAGGCTTTCTTTTTCTTCAAAGTGACAAACAAACCTTTAGAATTTCTCCTCTACCTCTGCATCCTGTACCAATGGATTCAGAGCATGCCAATCTTGTACGACTGACTCTTCCTGAGCCAAAATTGGTCAAAAATTGGTCAAGATATGCTTCATTCAATTTTTCTAGGAAATCTCCTACAAATTTGGAGAAGACTCCAGATAAGGGCGCCAATTTTGGAGGCATCTCCTAATTTAACGGGTCTGCCGAAAAATCTGCTAACTTAACTCTAATTTAATTAAGGGATAAGCTACAATTAAAAGCGGATGAATGCGCTAAGTGCGTTTACAACTAAGTCCCAAACATAATCGAACCCTCAAGCCTAGACCAAAATCCCAAGTCTTGTTCCAACCAACTCGCATAAGGGGGAGCACATATACCTACAAATTGATGTATTTTTACCTCAATTTTTCATTCGTTACCTCAGACCTGTGGTTCTTCTTTTTACTTTGAAATTTTCCTTTCATACCATATTCATGTGACATATCTTATTTATAAGCATCACTGCCCATTGTTTTCACTCAGACTGACAACTCTTTACAAGTCAGGTGGACCTTTGTTTTTTCATGCGAGCACCACTGCCTTTCAGGCATGCCCATATGCCCAGCACGCAACACTCCTTCAATGTGCAAGTGTGCCCGGGGCACGAGTGTTCGCTTGCTGCGCACCATGCACTAAGTGTTTGCCTAACATTTCCTTCCATCGCACGTCGCCAACTCCCCTGCCCATGCCAACTATCCTGCTTGTGCCCATCATGTCGATCCCTCGCTCATGCTGCCATATCCACACTTATCATATGTCTCACCCAGTTCTTCCCATCGTATGTGTAGGTTGTGCCACTAACACCCTTCATCGACTCGTCTGCTCGCCTGGCTAGATCGCGTGCATGACACCTCGCGTCTTGTGTTATGCACCTAATGCCCCGCCTTCGTGCGAGTGCACCAAGGGCACACGTCCCATCCTTTCCATCACTCTCCAACACATCCAATCGACTCGAAATCCATATATCTTGTGTTTCCTTCATTCAATTATACCTTGTGTTAGGCACGCCTACCTTAGTGCAGGCTACCTCTCCCGTACTTCACCATATTTCGAATGTCGTTCGATGGGGCACACTCACATTCGTGCAGGCGTGTCATCCCACTTCTTTTTCTTATCCAACTCGGGCGCACCTCTTGGGTAGACTTGGGCCAGGGACCTGACATCCTCGCCCACTTCAAACTGTTTTCGTCCTCGATAACAACTCAACCTAGAAAACTTCTTCGCCAACTCCAAATTTTTGCAACGTGCTACCAACTGCAATGTATATGAAGAATCGTGCATATCCCATCGTCCCTATTGCATGAACTCTTCACCTTCTTCACATGAACCTTCATCAAGGCTCATGTCTTCATACAGGAAAGACTCTTGAATCTCACAGTCATCGACCATAACTCATCACAATCCTCTGCTTTTCTCCAAATCACTGAAGGTTGCCCCTTCCAACTTGGTTACATTCCTTCGTCACAACTGAAATCATGCCAATCCACTACATATCATCACATGAACTTATGTTGCTATACTCCAACTCAAGTCCAACACATATTAACGCACCGCATGCCCCCACGACTTGAACTAGTTGGGTAGTTAAACCAACTGTCACGTCCAACCCATGAGAATGCACCTTCTCATGCCTTCGTCGATTGTTTCTGCAATAATTTTTCACATATTCAATCTTCATCAATAAATCCTCCCATCTTCATGCATCATTCCTTCAACCAACGCTCAATCGTTGTGCCATATCCAAGTCCATGAAGAAATTTCATCTCATCATGAATATGTTTCACATCAATCTTGTCAAAGGGGCAAGTCTTCACTTGCCCCATTATCTCGTCCATATGTTGCCATTGGTCATAGATAAACATCCACATCCATCAAAATGGCTAAGTCTCATTAAGCTCAACCCATGCCTTAAGTGCTCTCACTGAGTCACCTTTTTTGTTGCAACACAATCCAACTCCAAGGCATATCGCTCCTATCTCATCAGTCCAATCACTCCTCTCGAACAAATGTCATATTGTGCCCATTGTATGCATCCCATACTACATCAAAGTCCAAGACTGATCTTAGCTCTTAAATGAACTAGATACTCCAATACCACCATCCCATGAAGTCTTCATTGGCTACAACTCTCTTCAAGTTCTTCAAGTCATCTCAAGCTCCTTCAAACCATGTTCATTTCATCACTTTAGGCAAGCGCACTTGTCTTGGTCATAAGTCCCATTGCAAGTCACCTGTACCTTATCTGTCGCATGAACAATGCATCCATGTCTTCCTTAAAAACGACCATGGCCTTGTTGTATGAATGTTCCAAAAATCCCCATTGGTCCTTCTTCATAGCATCTTCATATGGAATCAACACATTCATCTTACATGACATCATCGCTTGGAACTTTTTCTCAATGCCCTTATGCAACATCTGCTTGCTAGCACCATTGCTTAACGTCCTTGCATGATGTCTACGCCATCGATCGCCTTCCTTCATCATCATCTCCCCCACTAAAAGTTTTCCAATAATTTCTCCTTGGCTCTGACGATACTCCAATGAAGAAGTCCACCATAGTTCTATGTTAGGTCTTCTTCCTCCAACGTGCCCTTCTTTCCTTAATTCCACGAGCCATGTCGGACACTTGGCCAAATATTCACTCCTCCATCACATAATTTCATCATCCTTTGCCCTTCTCTCGATAATTCACAATGATTCTTGCTCAAGTCTTGCATCAAACAATGATTCTTGCTCCAAAATTGAACAAGGACTCAGCCCAACCTTCCAAGGGAAAGATACTCATCGCATTGACAAACACAAGCTTCCTTCGCCCATATTTGTCTAAGAACCAACTTCTAAATATTTCACCAAAACATAAGTCACTATAATACTTCATTTTTGTGGTGTTTCTCGAAGGGAGAAACCTCGTCTTCCTTCAATGGCTGCGATGTGCATGAATTTGGTTCAACTTCGGCAGGCTTCGTCCCACCAAGCTCTTCCTCTTTCGCCAAGTCACTTGCAACACTTTCTTCATACTTGACCATAGGGCCAACTTCCTCTTCATATGTTGTAGCTTATTTTTCATCACCACGGTCAGCAGCTTCAATGATGGAAGTATTACCCCGCCAACCCACAATCATCACTCTCTCGTGCATATAAACTGCAATTCAAGTTTTTACCCAAATAATTTTAAATATGGGCAAACTCTAACATTGATGTGAAAGAAATTTTCTTCATTTGTAAACTCAATGTTTAAACTCCAATACATGAAAATTGAATAACATTCGATTCGGTAATTAACCCCAATATATGAATCTTCAGCCTTCACTAGAAATTTTAATGTATTTAGACTTGGATTAAAAACTCAAACTGTAACATGGCCCGAAAACATATATTATATCAAATATAATCTTCGCCCCTAGTTAAAACTAAAGTATTGACAACCAGCTTCAACTCATTCAATACTCCATTGCATATCAAAGGTTCGACCTTGAATTAGAACATCGTGCCAATATATATTTAATTGTTGGTGACTATTTAAACTCTTGGAAATAAGATATTTAATATATCTTAACCAATGCCTTACTTCAAATGTTCACTAAACAATCATCAATGAAAATAACACTCACCATACCTGCATTAACTAACCCACAACTTCTAGTGTGATTGCCCTTGGATCTTTCGCCTCAATGATCGAACGCAAATCGCGTGGGTTTTACCACAGAGTTTTAGCACGCAAATGTTGCGCGAAATAGGTAGTATTCGAAGGATGACGTGTTAGAATTTCATTGGATCACGTTCCAATTTCTAAAACTACTCCTCGGCCAAATTTTCACTCGAGACCGGATGTATACTCTCACAAAACCGCTTACTGAAAATCTGGTATTTGGATTGTGTTCAACACGGTAACTTGCTCCTTTCAAACCCGTCTTTTCCGTCCTGATGCTATGAATCGATTTCAACCAATATCGCTCCAGCAGACAGAGTTCTATCTCAACCAATACCATTGACAGTTACAACCTTGCGCTTCACATTCAACTTTAATGCAAGGTTCACACCACAGATTCTATACAATAGAATTCTCAAATCAATTCAACCCCATGGTATCGCTTCAATCAAATAGAGTTTCGATGTCCGATTTAACATGCTCAAAATCAGATGATTAGCATCACTTGCATTCTTTATCGAGAGTCAAACTCATCGATTTCTCTGTATTACTACTAACATTTAACAGAACTCTTGAAGTTCCGTCAAGCCAAGGGGAACTAACCATTTCACTTGCGTTCAACTGTCGAATGCGTTCAACTTAAGACATTCAGTTGCGCTCAACTTTAAAACGAAATTATGTCACTCAGAAATTTTGAAAGGGATTGAAAACCTCCATGCAAAGTTAAATTCTCCATTGGTTACTGTATTTTGTCTTTGACAAAATCAATATCCAACAATCCTCTACACAGATCTTGTTTCATTACTCGGGCATAACAGAGTTCGTAATTAAACCCATCTTGTATGGAAACAAAATTATACTTGGCACTGTATAATAATACCAATAAAAGAGCTAGAGTGTGAAATCGATCGCCCTTTGATCAATTCACAGAATTCTATAACCACCATTAAACACACTCAATTTAACATTAACCCCACAGGTTCATAATTCCTCATTCCCGTAACCAATTTCATCCATATCCAATTTAATTCAATAATGGAGTAAAACTCAGAAAATGTGTTATTCTATTAACATGCAAGGCTTACATGGAAAGTCTTCCTTCTCAGCCTAATCTTCAATTCGATGGCCCTTCTACCTTCACTACTCTGCCCCTGAGCAGCTATCTCTCCTCTCTGCCCGTAGGCTTACATTTATACAAATTAATAATGAATCGGTTTAGCTCCCTTAACAGCTCAACAAAACTCTTAAAATTCCCAAATCCTAAATTTAGACTCAATCCCTAAAATAACTAAAATTGATCCTAAATTCGACTGTCCCTTCACATTCCTAACTAATCACCTTCCCCTCATGTTCTCTAATGATTCAAGAACAATTACAATTCCTCACTATTTTATTCAAAATACTAATAATTACATGAGAATTTAGAAACAAAAGACCCCCCTATGTTTTATAAAAATAAAAAATATTTCTTGAGCCTAATGCCCTTGCATCAGAATCCCAAGGTTAAATTTGATCATGATCTCCTGATCATGTGCCTTCGACCTTTGCCTTCTTGATCCCATACTTTGCTTCAGCTGCATTATTCTCCAATTGCACTTCTCCAGGTTTCCATATCTTGTTCTGCAATTTACCACCAGCTATACTTTCACATTCTTCTCTTGTCTTTCCTTTGTTAAAATTCCTCTACTTTCTTGCTACTGTCTGTTACTTCTGAGACACCTTCATCATTAGTATTCTGATGCTTTCAATTTCTCTGTCCGGTTTATCTTCTATCTGGAAATTACTTTTCCCACTGCTGCTGCCTCCAATTTCTACTATTGTAACTGCCTTTGTTGTTGTTGTTGTTACTGCTCTTCTTGCTACCAACATTGATGTTGCTACTGTCAATGCTGCCTTAGCTGTTACCTCCCAGATTTTTGCTGCCTCCCAAACTTCTTGAATATCTCTTAAGATATCCCCTTCTGCAACAACTTTCTTTTGCTCATCACCTACAAATTTACTCTTAAAAAATAAACTTGTATTTAATTCTCTTCCTGCATTAACATATTCATTTATCTTTGTTTGTATACTAGTAAGCAAAATTAATTTTAACAAACTGGTTTCTGCTCCTTTCACAACTTCAGACATCTTTACTCTGGTGCCTGCAATTTCTTCCTCTTGTATAATTGTTTCCAGCAAACATTTCAGCCAATTCTTTTGAACTTGTTTCCTCTCAAACATTTCATCAATTGTAGAAAATTTGAATAACTGAGATATTATTCACTGAGATTATCCTGATCACAAACTATTTGAGCTTCATGCATAATACATAACCTCTTCTACTATTGATCATCAATTTGCGTAAATATAAACAATCGCATGCACACATTAAAACCATAAACAATCACACATATAAACACAGTATTTATGGGAAAGCTTAAAGCTGAAAACCCCCAACTATATGTATATTATAATGATAGAATCATATGACAATCATTTACAAACTCCTCGAAGCTCTCAAGTACAATCTCCAATTGTTACTACTACAGCTCGAGATCATACAAAACACATGCTCCAATGCGCTCCTGTTAGCTTGCCTCTCTTGGCGCAATCAATATGGATAATGCAAGATCAGAGTTCGAATCTCAATAGTATGAAGTATGTCTTCTTTTCTGTTCTCATTGGCAATCTCAATCAATGTGTGTGCAAATCTCATGCACAGCTATAGTCACAACTGATAATCCTGCCTTTACTCTTTCACCTACCTCTTCACTGGTCTCCACTGAAACTGTCCATGCACTGAAGTTAACTGATGTATTCTTTAGTTGATTTATGAGTTAGTAATTAGTGAATTAATTAATAATTAATTCACACCACTCTCACTAATTTTATCAATCAGTTAGACTAGATACAACTAGCTCAACTAAGTTAAACTGAACACAACTCCATTAATTGTCTCATCAACTCCACCAAACTCTGTCACATGAGTTCTAACTGAAGTCAACCATGCAATAGCTCCACTAAACCCTAGGAATAGCATAATTCCTTCTGTCAGCTGCATGTGCCACATCCATGACTCGAACTAAAGTGCTCCAAGAGGATAAGATAATGTTTAGAGTCCAAATATTATTAAGAGCTAATAATATTCGACATATCTATTTTTAGACTTGCAATCTAAAAATAGATTCCGCCCAGTATGTCTAAAAATGGAAGTCCATCTATTTTTCCCGACTTGACCAACCATCCACAAATAGCATCCTGCAACTCATAGAACATGATTCATATGTCTAAAAATAGACTTTGTGCCAAAAATAGCCTGCGAGCCCACTTAGTGAAGGCGACTCCTTTCCACTAAGCTCATCATCTTGTTGCAATCTCAACATCAATATGCTGCAATTTAATTTCAGCATATCCTTCTTCTTCCTTGACAATCTTCAGTAATTTTCCTTCATCTCCTTGATTGATTCTGGCAATCAAATCAAGTTTTTCAACCACTGTATCCTCATCCTCTATCAGAATAGAATTCTGATTCTTCATCACTGTGTCAGTTTTAAAAATCTGCCCCACAGTCTGCTCTTGGCCCCTCAGACAAGCCAATTCTTCCCTGTCACCAACAATAAAAATTTTCTGCATGACTGTTTCACCTTCCTTCTAGACAATTCCAAGAGATGGACTGTCTTCTGCAATACCTGTAAACATAGTCAAATTGTTAGTTTCAAGATCACAAGACCCAATGGTCTCACTTGCTAATCCAGCAACCAAATTTTCTTTGTGCAGTTCTAAGTCCCTTTCAGGACTCAGAAAATCTTCATTATCTTTCTCCTCAGCTTCTAGAGTTATCTCCACTGTTCCAATCACCATGTTAAAATGATGATCCTTCACTATGTTTTCAGCTAACATAGTTTCCTTCTTATTAACTTTCCTGACAATTTCCATTTGTTGTTCTTCTTTGCCTACATAATTAACACATGAAATTTCAGTATTCATCTTCTTCTCCATGATTTCCTCACTCATGAGCTGCACTAAGCCTCTGCAATAGCAAGCTCTCCTGCTGCCACTTACCTCACCAATCCCTTCCTTCGGATCTGGTCTTTTGGCAAGTATTGGTCCCCTGTCTGTTGGAACCTTCTGAGCATCTTCACTGCTCTCTCTAGGCTTCACTCTAAAACTTTTAGAACTCATTCAACCTCTATTGAATTTCCTCAAGGTTCTGCCACACTTTATTTTTTCACTTTAGAATCCTCTGTTGGACTCTTTCATCACTGCTCTCAAAGTTGTGATCTGCTTTTGCTGAGATTTCTTCAATTGCCTGCAATCTGAATTCTGCAAACAATTCTTCAAACCAGAGTTAAACACTGCTCATCAACTCACCTTCTCTTGAGAACACTGCAATTGTTCTCCCTATCCAACCTTTAGTTGAGTATCAGGTTCACTGCCATCACCATCAAAACTATGTCTGCACTTTCTGCAACCATAATTCTGCAATCATAAATTTCAAATCAGATTTAAAATTATTTTACCTGCAAGATCCCTGCATGATCTTGTTCTTCTGCAAATCTTGTTCACTGCAAATATGTATCTGCTGCATATCAGATTTATAAATCTGATCTTCCTTCATTCTCTCATCACATGTTCAGATTTAATTAAAAAAAAATCCTTTACTTCAAATAGAGCCTTTCCTCTCTAATACCACTTGATGGCGGTATTACCCCGCCAACCCACAATCTTCACTCTCTTGTGCATATAAACTGCAATTCAAGTTTTTACCCAAATAATTTTAAATCTGGGCAAACTCTAACATTGATGTGGAAGCACTTTTCTTCATTTGTAAACTCAATGGTTAAACTCCAATACATGAAATTCGAATAACATTCGATTCGGTAATCAACCCCAATATATGAATCTTCGGCCTTCACTAGAAATCTGAATGTATTTAGACTTGGATTAAAAACTCAAATTGTAACATGGCCCGACAACATATATTATATCAAATATAATCTTTGCCCCTAGATAAAACTAAATGTTTAACAATCGGCTTCAACTCATTCAATACTCCATTGCATATCAAAGGTTCGAACTTGAATTAGAACACCGTGCCAATATATATTTAATTGTTGGTGACTATTTAAACTCTTGGAAATAATATATTTATTATATCTTAACCAATGCCTCACTTCAAATGTTCACTAAACAATCATCAATGAAAATAACACTCACCATACCTGCATTAACTAACCTGCAACTTCTAGTGCGATTGCCCTTGGATCTTTTGCCTCAATGATAGAACACAAATCGCGTGGGTTTTACCACAGAGTTTTAGCACGCAAATGTTGCGAAAAATAGGCAGTATTCGAAGGATGATGTGTTAGAATTTCATTGGATCGTGTTCCAATTTCTAAAACTACTCCTCGGCCAAATTTGCACGCGAGACCGGTGGTATACTCTCACAAAACCGCTTACTAGCAATCTGGTATTTGGATTGTGTTCAACACGGTAAATTTCTCCTTTCAAACCCGTCTTCTTCGTCCTAATGCTATGAATCGATTTCAACCAATATTGCTCCAGCAGACAGAGTTCTATCTCAACCAATACTGCTAACAGTTACAACCCTGCGCTTCACATTCAAGTTTAACGCAAGGTTCACACCACAGATTCTATACAATAGAATTCTCAAATCAATTCAACCTTGTGGTATCGCTTCAATCAAACAGGGTTTCGATGTCCGATTTAACATGCTCAAAATCAAATGATTAGCATCACTTGCATTCTTTATCGAGAGTCAAACTCATCGATTTCTTTGTATTACTACTAACATTTAATAGAACTCTTGAAGTTCCATCGAGCCAAAGGGAACGAACCCTTTCACTTGCGTTCAACTTTCGATTGCGTTCAACTTAAGACATTCAGTTGCACTCAAATTTAAAACAGAATTATGTCACTTAGAAATTTTGAAAGGGATTGAAAACCTCCACGCAAAGTTAAATTCTCCACTGGTTACTGTATTTTGGCTTTGACAAAATCGATATCCAACAATCCTCTACATAGATCTCGTTTCATTACTTAGGCATAACATAATTCGTAATTAAACCCATCTTGTATGGAAACAACATTATACTTGGCACTATATAATAATACCAATAAAAGAGCCAGAGTGTGAAATCGATCGCCTTGTGATCGATCCACAGAATTCTATAACCACCATTAAACACACTCCATTTAACATTAACCCCATAGGTTTATAATTCCTAATTCTTGTAACCAATTTCATCCATATCCAATTTAATTCAATAATGGAGTAAAACTCAGAAAACAAGTTATTATATTAAGATGCAAGGCTTACATGGAAAGTCTTCCTTCTCAGTCTGATCTTCAATTCGATGGCCCTTCTACCTTCACTACTCCACCCCTGAACAACTATCTCTCCTCTCTGCCCGTAGGCTTACATTTATACAAATTAATAATGAATCGGTTTATCTCCCTTAACAGCTCAACAAAACTCTTAAAATTCTCAAATCCTAAATTTAACTCAATCCCTAAAATAACTGAAACTGATCCTAAATTCGACTGTCCCTTCACATTCCTAACTAATCACCTTCCCCTCATGTTCTCTAATGATTCGAGAACATTTACAATTCCTCACTATTTTATTCAAAATACTAATAATTACATGAGAATTTAGAAACATAAGACCCCCCTACGTCTTATAAAAATACAAAATATTTCTTGAGCCTAATGCCCCTGCATCATTCAACCAGCTCAACTGAACATTATTCTTCAAAACTAAAAGTGCCAACATGACTAGGCATACCTTATTTGTGATCAAGAACTCCCTTCTCGATCTCCTTCCCAAATGCTTCGATTTTATTCTCAACGTCGGCCCTCTTCACGAAGTATGCCACGTTCCTTTTCCATTTCATTAAGTTCTTCTTCTATGCACTTTATTCTCTTAATGATTCGCAATAATTTATCAATGCCTGAATCTGACTCCACTTCTCTTGCCAACGCATGGAGGGAATCCGTCAGCACATAAATCTCCTCCTGCAAGTCTTTACTTCTTTGGTCAATCCCTTGTTGAGAAGCTTGCAAATATACCTTCAACGAGATCATTTCTTCAGCCATCGTGTTGCCCAACTCTTAACCGAGTTCACAAATTTGATTGCAACTTTCCATGATAGTGGTCATCGTGCCACTGCCTTCAACTTTTGCCAAACGTCGAATTTTACAAATCAGGCTATGGTACCATCTGTCATGACCCCATGATGGCCGCACCACTATGAGTGTGTGGTACCGACGAGATTTCATATAGAGGCACTCAAATGTTCAATCCTGGACTACGGCTCTAGCCTGTGTGCTTAGGAGATTCACCTATCAACATTGGAGAATTAAGTTATCAAGAAAAATCCAACATAATAACCACTTTATTACACTTAGCCAATTCTTCAATTAATATTCAAGTTCACTTAGCTAACAGTTCATTTACTTCTTCAAAACATAACATGAATGATAGAAACGATAAACCAACAATAGTAATGATAAAGAAACAAAAAACAATGCACAAGAGTTAAATGGGAGGGGGAAATCCCAATAACAAACTCCCTGTTACTTCTTTTATTAAACTTAAAAACTTCAATTTACAATATGTTGCAACAGTTTGTGAGATGGGCCAAGTCCAAAGCTTTCAACCACAAAGTCTCCAAGTGTGCAGGCTTATATGTGCAACAATTTAGAAAAATTCCCAAGTCCCAAACACAGTTGAACCCTCAACCCCAGACCAAAAACCCAAGTCTTGTCCCAACTAGCTTACACAAGTGGGAGCACATAGACCTACAAATCGACGTCTTTTTCCCTCACATGTTTATTCACAGCCTCAGACTTGTGGTCCTTCACTTTCCTTCAAAATTCACTTATCATTTCATCTTCGTGCAACTTCTCAATTTTATAAGCATCGCTACCTAATGTTTTAACTCATGTCGATGCCCCTATATAAGTCGGGATGACTTTTTTTTTTGTCATGTGGGCGCCCCTGTCATTCACGCGTGCCCAGGGCAATGGCATTCGCTTGTTGTGCAGTGCACACTAAGTGTTCACCTATCGTTTCATTCCATTGTACATCTCTAACTCACTTGCCCATGCCCACTGTACCAACCCCTCTCTCACGCCGCTATGTCCACACTTGTCATGCTTCTCGCCCATTTCTATCTGTCGTGCGTGTTGGTTGTGTTACTGACACCCTTTGCTGACTCGTTTTCTCACCCGACTAGCTCACGAGCAAGACACATCATGTCTTGCATTGGGCATTTGATGTCGCACCTTCGTGCTAGCGCGCCTAGGGTGCACCACCCATATGTTCCATTGTTCTCCAACGCGTCCAACTGGCTCAACTACCATGTATATTGCATTCCCTTCATTCAATTTTACTTCGTGTCAGGAAACCTCACCTGTACTTCACCATATTTCAAATGTTTTTCGATGGAGACGCTTGCCTTCTTGCGGGCATCCCATCCCATCACTTCATTTAATCGAACTCGGGCGCACCTCCATGGCGCGCTTTGGCCAGGGGCTTGCCATTGTTCCATCTTTTATCGACATAATAATTTGGAGGACAAATATTTCTCTCTCAAGATTGAGGTGAGATTGCATAAACAACAATATTTTTGGCATCAACTTTCACACCAAACCACGTGCTCCTATAAGGGATTTTAAGAGTAAGAGTCTGTACTAGTTTCTTATTCAAAAAATGAAAATATTGTTAAGAATTATTTGAGAATGAAAACTCAACACCCTATGCTGAATTTCATATAAAAATAAACTGATTCGATAATAAAACACTGTGAACTTGTTGCAGTGTCTTGTGTTCTCGACAAGATTCGAATTTGCATTTGGTTTGTTTGTGTGACACCACTCTTAGCCATTTCATATTTCAAATCATCACTGCAACTAGCATGACCAAATAAAATTCTTGTGGATGTTGCAAATACATAGTTCTTGGTTTTTTGAATGATAATCATAAGCTCCAGATTTGGGTTACAATACCTTGAACAAATACAAGCCATTCATTGATTAATTATCGATGGAGAGAAATTACAAGTGTTGTGGAGGTAAATCCCCTCTGCGGACAGAGGCGATCCCTACTAGCCTAGACCGGGTCTAGCAACAATCGTCACACGCTATAGTGCAGGTTCCTATTTGCAAATAAACCAACTAGCGATGAAGGCTTACCTGGAATCCAACGCTATCACTCGTAGAGAAAGTAGTGCTCCTGTTCCTTAGCTCTGGCAGATCACAATCCTCACGATCTCCATGATCGGACACCTGCACATGCAAGAAACAAAACAAACACAAGCATAAAATCCAGTACATACAGCTATATGTCAGTCAGAGAAGACATAACTCATGATCATCATTAAGAACAAGAGTGGAACCATAAAAAATAGTCTCTTATCATTAATTCATCAAAAGAAGAATACAACCATAGCTCTGACGTTGAATTCTCCTTCGGAGGGTCGTCAGTAGAACGTGTCTCGATAAAGCCTGTCAGGGATGGGACAAGCCTCTCTCTCCGGATGTCTCGATAATAATCTCCTTGCTTGGATTTGGCCTTAAGGGAATGAATCAAGGCTCTTGCAGCATTAGGCTCTTGGGAACTTGGAGATTAGCTTGCAAAGGAGATGAGCAAGCTTTTATAGATGGAGGAAGAGGAGTTGGCATCCCTATAATCATGGGATTGGCCCTATCCTCAAGGAAGCTTCCATGAGAGGTGGCAAACCACTTCCCCTACATGGAGATCCGTAGCCAAACCTCCCAACTCAAGATAGATACCAGTTTAGGAATTGGTTGGAGTGAAACTTCCGCCATTTATTTTTTAAAAACACTCCTTAAAATGGCTAACGCGAGTGCGACTCTGCGACAGAACACCAATTGGCACGCCCTCTTTGGAGGATTTTCCCCCTTGGCGCGAGGGCTGACTGTGTACCCGCGCCAATGCAAAAATAGATGTTTTTAGGGTTTTTTACAAGGAGTTGTCTTCAGGGCAATGAAATCTCATGTTCAAAGGGATGCCATGAAAGTGGTTTCAAGTCATGCCATTGCTCACAGGTCACAGAATGAGCCCTCCAATTGTGCGGGACATGGAATTGCAGGGATGGTGAAAAATTGCTGTGTAACAGATGCCCCCTAAAGCATGAGGCCCGAAAGAGAGAGAGGGGTGAAATGCTTTACGAGAACGTGTCCAACTGAAAACACCGCCATCGGAAAACCTGCGTAGAGAAGTACAACTGATATCTCAAATACATGATATATACGTGGTATTGGCACAGCCATCCATAACAGAGCATGTAGTAAACCAGATCTGAGGCATGGACGTAGCCATCCAGTGAGGATCGATAAATAGACTCAGGTATGGTCGTAGCCATCCAATCAATGAGTCATGTAACTAATCATAATAATCCACAAAATCGCAGCCTAGATTATAACAGACAGGAATCCAGGGTCTTGCGCTCCATCTCAACCCAAACAGAGTATAAGTTCAAGCATGTGAATATGTGAACTGAAGTGGAACATGCAAGAACATCGTCTGATTACCATTAAGTGATGAAAGTTGTTAACATACGCGAGAGGTACCACCAATGATGACAATGGACCTCAAGGTACTATAGGTACAATCTACGGCACGTGAATCAATGAGCTGGCGTCGAACACCCGTAGAATCACTCAATCGGAGCCCAATGATGAAAACCTCACGTCGAATGCGAAAAACCTGCCATTGAGGCATGCAGGCTCCAAGGTACCAGAAGGGAGTCTCTAGATCATCTTCTTGGATAATGAGCTGAAGTCGACAGGAAGTGACCTTGATCGAAGGTGGGCCATAATGTTTCCCACATCATCGTCACGAGACAGAGGAACATAATGTCTTTGTGAATCACGATCAGATGAGAATCAGAGGAAGGTTGGTACTTGCAGAGGTCAACTTCTCTTGAACACATAAACGGCACGACAGTGAGTTTGGTAGTATTTGACATCAATAGATCAGAGGTCATGATGACGAGGCAATGAGCGAATGAGAGGTCAAAAGGGATCACCCAAACCCACGGAGACAAGTGAAAAAACGAGATGAGATGTCCCCAACCCGACACGAATGCAGACAAGTGCCATGTTCAAGAGTGACATACTGCCGACACGACAATGATGTTGGTTCCATTTTCCTCACCATTTTCAGCTGATACTATCTTTATTTTAATTTAAGATACTTATTATTTGTTGTGGCCATCCTAATGCAGAACAACGAGCCTAGGAAGAGGACGCTCGAATAACGTCGTTACGGCGGGTCAAGTGTCTTGAGGGTTTTGAGTCTAACAAGGAAGAACTCGGCGTCTTTCATGTTTAAAGTTTGAAAAAGTGATGGAAAAATGAAGCTCAGAGGTCCCTTTCGTAAATAGTTCCTCAGATCCGAAAAGGTAGAAAACTTTGTCTGAGAAAACCTCCTAGTCGCAATAGGCTAGGGTATTCCTTTTTCGTAAATAATCTATCCCAGCCCAAAAAAGGGGTAAACGTATACTGGGTAGATGTCGTTTCGTAGCCATTTTAACGAGATCAAAATGACAAGTAACTCGGCAATCTTTTCATGTTTAGAGAGTCAGAAAAGCGCTGAAAGATGACTCCTCCTGGAGGAACGAGTGGTATAAAGGGTAGCAACTGGTTCCGGTAATGGTGGAACTACTCAGAACAAGTAAAGGTTGAGAGGCTAGCTAACAAGACCACTCATCACAGCGGTTCCCTAGGAACGGGTAAAATAACCAAGTGAAGGCATATGATCGGCCAAGCAGATAGTGACGATGGAGTGAGAAAACCAAGGTTCATCTGGCAAAAACAGGCTGATAAAATGACAATCACAAGAGGTAAAATTGGGAAAGGTTTCACTTTTACACAAGCTTGAAATCAGGAAAGTCTGCTTGAAGTTGGTTTCATTTTTACACAAGCTTGAAACAAAGATAAACTATGCTTGAAACCGGTTTCATTTTTACACAAGCTTGAAACGAAAACAAACTATGCTTGAAATATTAAGCATGCCCCCAGCATGGTGACTCAATTCAAGGTACATGCCCCCCAAGCTTCAGTCCATATGAAAGGCAGATGGAGTGAAGGTTCAAGTTACGAGATTAAGGAAAAGACTCGAATTGAACAAGGATGTGTTTCATTATTTTAACGAGGTTGACACATTAAAAGAACTATCCTCAAGACACCTTGTTTCATGGTTTAAGGAGCTTGGCACAAGACAAGGAACTCCGACAACCTTGTTTCATTTTTTAAGGAGCGTGACACAGGAAAAGAAATCTGCTCCGACAGACCTCATCATAATGAACAAGAAGTCATCACTTCCAAGATTTCCTCTCCCGATGGAAAGAAAACATCCTGGAAGTCAGGACCTAATGCCCCCAGCACACTATGCACAATGGCACAATCACTGGGTACAGGCACTGGGTATGTAGCCACATAGTTGACCTACGGTGAGGCAGATACAACAGGTGGATAAAAACTAGGAAGGGATGATGGCGGGCCAACTGCCACATCAAGACCAACGAACGAAAGTTGATCAATGGTCATGATCCATCCTTCATGCGGAAAACAGACCACACGAAAAAGGGAGGAGACAAGCGCTCCCATGGCATAGGTGTAATCACGCCCCAAAAGCAGATTGAAATCCAAAGGGCCTGGAACAACCATCACGTCCATATGGACGGTTTTACCTCCCAAAGTAACAGGTAACCTTGGAAGGATCCCCAACGGTTGACTCGTTCTTCTATTAAATGCCAATAGATTCTACATAATAGGCGCAAGCGGCGGTGAGCCAAAAGCTTTCCAAGTAGTTTAGGATAGAACACTAACAGACGCACCTTCGTCTATAATGGTGCTGGGTACGACCAGACCAAAAGCTTGTACTGTGATCTCGAAAGGCACATAAGACGGAAGGTGATATCCTGCGAGTCGACTCCAATCAAAGGAAGCGACCAAACTACTTGGAGGGGCTACCATCGAACCGAGATGGTCTTCCCCTAGTGTTACGACCGAAGGAGCATCCTCCACGACCTCCATCTCGAAGGTGGGAGGAGAATCCTCCAGGACCTCCATCATGGTAGGCGGAGGAGCAACTTCTTGAGATACAGGGACAGGAGAATCCTTCTCCAAGTCCTAAGAATCTGAAGAAACAAGAAGAACCTGAGGGGTATGGGATCCACTCTCCACGGAAAAGACCTGGTGCACCACAGACGAAGCCAGTTCAACCGATCCCACGACCAATGGTTGGTCGGGGATGGATTCCTGAATTTGAATTCCCAAAGGAGTGGGATCGACCAAGGATGACTCTTGACTAATCGTAGGACCAACTGGTGGAGGACTCAACGAAAGCCGATTATAACCAGCTGGAAGGCATGGTGTAGAACCAGTCAAGTTGTCCAAGACTCGTTTGGCTTCATCCATATACGGACAAAGGTGAATGGCGTGGTGCCCTTCACACAACTTACAGGGATTGGTAATCTTACCCTGCTTCTTAGGAGTTTTACCAGCACTAGCCGAAGACGTGCCCCCAACCTGACTCCCAGAAGCCAAAGGCAATTACAGGTGGCCGTTGGACCATACTTCGAGCACCTTGGGAATGCCAGGGCAGTCTCGAAGAAGCTGGTCTCCTGTGCACAACATGCAAGGGAACTTGAATTTCCGTGGAGGGTTGGGAGGTTTATCAATGGAAGGCTTCTTAGGCGCAATAGCCACAGAGCTAGCCTCTCCTTTATCAGACTTCTTCTTCTTTTTCTTCTTCTTCTTATTCTTAGCCACCTGGTTACTTGAATCCAGACTTTCACCAGGCGAAGTAGAAGAGGAGGACGCAGAAACAGGCGAAGAAGGGGAGAGGTCCACCTTGGAATCAACATCAAGTTGTTCAGGTGGAGGAACTGATTGAACAGTAGCTGAGACATTTGGGACCACATAGGTTGAAAACAACCATACAGGCAACCCAACAGTTAACCCAGGAAGGGACAACGTTGCCATGTAAGGAGCACCAACATTCCCAAAAGGAGGAAAATGACCAGGATTCCCGTTGGAGGGGATTCCTTGGTTGGTGTACTCTGGAAAAGTTGCCATCAAAAACTGAAAATCGCACACGGGCTAAAACCAAGGCACATAATCAAACGGCCAACAAAAAAAATCTAACAGGGCGTGTGATCGCGGGTAATTTATTTTACGACATTGAAACTTAGAAACTTCACCGTTTCATGTTTTAAGAGTCGAGAAACGGATAAAAGATGACTCTATCTCTTTCAGTTTTGAAGCAAGCGTGAAAGGACAAGCGCTTGGTGATCCTTTCAAATTTAAAGAGTCAGAAAAGATCAAAATGACTGCTCAGGAATACTAGGCAAAGGGTGTACCAAATAACCGTGAACTGCAATATACACCTTGGTTTAAAAATGAAAGAGAAATCAACCAAGGACTTAACGTACGTGCAGGAAATCTCCCCGAATGTTGTGTCTGGTGTATCACGGGAATAGGGCGGCAGATTCGGCTTCCTATGGATAAAGGATGGCAACCTAGTGGGGTCTCCCTTTATATACGCGACAGTACGGGGAGCACAAGTCCATACTAGTGTTGTTTAAAGCCAAGAGGCGAACGTCATCTACTAGGTTTAAAGACGCCGGAACACGTCTCTAGCCTAGACCTTTAAATATTTCGTTAATGTTTCAATGCTACCTTAGTGTAAATTGAATGAATTTTAACGTTTATCTTCAATTAGGTTTCAGTTTTTAGGCCCTAGCGAGTGTTATGTCTCAAAATCTCCTAAATGCAGCTACATGAGAAAAGAAATCTTTTCAATTCGATGAATGCTATCTAGTTAAGGGAAGAGCTTCAAACAATGATGCGACATAAAATAACACTGCAAATGAAATCTTTCTAAACTAGATGACTTTCACTATCCAAAAGTAATTTCAAACACTCAACGATGTGAATGATGCAATGTAATCTATGCAAAATCCTCTTTTTCGAAAACTATGCAATTGTAATCTATGCACAATTTCATTTTCCTTTTCAAATGATCAGAATGCACTCAATGCATTTTTTGATGAAATGAGAATCTACTTAATGCACGCTTTTAATGAAAGAGAATTCACTCAAAGCGATTTTTTAGCTTTCAATCATTAAACAATGTGATCTAAGTTCAATGATAAACCTCAAAAGTACTTTTCAGTGCAATGTGATCTAATGCATTTTAAAAAAAGAAAACTTTGAGATGAAAACTAAATAAACGCAAATCTTCATAATGAAGGATGAACGCAAAAGAGATGTAAACAAACACTAAGAATGCAATCGTTGTTTTAAAAACTTTGTAATGAAATCCCTCAAAAGGCGACAAGACATATGAGGTCAAACACAAAGAGGACTTCCAAAGCAATAGATCAAAACAAGGCATTCATTCCCTTTTACATCAAACAATCATGGAAAGAAGACATTTCAAACAATGAGCAATGTAATCTATGCTCATACAGGGAAAATACCAGAAGGGAAAGACACACTGGTGAAGGATTTAGGGAAAAAGTCTCAATTTTCATACACCCTGAAATTGGCCCGACTTGCTCACTGACAACTAGCGCCAACTGGCATGACTTGCCCACTGACAACTAGCGCCAATGCCCAATTGGCGCGGGTTGCTAACTAACAACAAGCGCCAATGCTTGAAAATGAAAAAACAAAGAATTTCTCCCAACCAAGACCAGACTCACCACTTCAAGCAAGATCTAAAACAAACCCAGAAGCAAAGTACTGACCAAAAGAAACTTCCGAACAAGGGTAAACCCTAGCACCTACAGAAGATGGCGCAACTGTATGGCTGTAATCCGCACCAGATAGGGGATGGCGTGAGTGATGAACTGGCAACCCGCGCCAATTGGCGCGACTGTCAAGGTGGAAACCGCGCCAATCAAGCCAACTATGAAAAGGTGAAAATTCAGAAAAGCAGAGGTCATATCTGATCCTCTGGGGCTGAACCAAAAGCCAAACACAAAAAAACCTAGCCAAAAGAGCCGATCAAGCAAGAAGAATTGAGTAACAACTGGAAAGACAAGACAATACTCCAAGTGTTCAGTTCATAAACTAAACTAGAGATTGACTGAAGCAGATTTGATCTAATTCGCTAATGCAGAGCAATAGAGTTTCGAAGGCTATCTGGATAACTTCAGGCTCCGTCTGTAGCTTACAAAGCAGAAAAACAACAAGCTAGACGATCCCCAGTGGAGTCGCCAAATTTGTTGTGGAGGTAAATCCCCTCTGTGGACAGAGGCGATCCCTACTAGCCCAGTCCGAGTCTAGCAACAATCGTCACACGCTATAGTGCAGGTTCCTAATTGAAAATAAACCAACTAGCGATGAAGGCTTACCTGGAATCCAACGTTGTCGCTCGTAGAGAAAGTAGTTCTCCCGTTCCTTAGCTCTGGCAGATCATAATCCTCATGATCTCCGTGATCGGACACCTGCACACGCAAGAAACAAAACAAACGCAAGTGTAAAATCCAGTACATACAACTATATGTCAGTCAGAGAAGACATAACTCATGATCATCATTAAGAACAAGAGTGGAACCATAACCAATATTCGCTTATCATTAATTCATCAAAAGAAGAATACAGCCATAGCTCTGACGTTGAATTCTCCTTCGGAGGGTCGTCAGCAGAACGTGTCTCGATAAAGCCTGTCAGGTATGGGACAAGCCTCTCTCTCCGAATGTCTCGATAATAATCTCCTTGCTTGGATTTGGCCTTAAGGGAATGAATCAAGGCTCTTGCAGCATTAGGCTCTTGGGAACTTGGAGATTAGCTTGCAAAGGAGATGAGCAAGCTTTTATAGATGGAGGAAGAGGAGTTGGGATCCCTATAATCATGGGATTGGCCCTATCCTCAAGGAAGCTTCCATGAGAGGTGGCAAACCACTTCCCCTACATGGAGATCCGTAGCCAAACCTCCCAACTCAAGATAGATACCAATTTAGGAATTGGTTGGAGTGAAACTTCCGCCATTTATTTTTTAAAAACACTCCTTAAAATGGTTGGCGCGAGTGCGACTCTGCGACAGAGCGCCAATTGGCGCGCCCTCTTTGGAGGATTTTCCCCCTTGGCGCGAGGGCTGAACTGTGTACCCGCGCCAATGAAAAAAGAGTTGTTTTTATGGTTTTTCACAAGGATTTGTCTTCAGGGCAATGAAAGCTCATGTTCAGAGGGATGTCATGAAAGTGGTTTCAAGTCATGCCATTGCTCACAGGTCACGGAATGAGCCCTCCAATTGTGCGGGACGGGGAATTGCAAGGACGGTGACAAATTGCTGTGTAACAACAAGATACATCAATTGTTTTAAATTTAAAACTTAAATGTCTTGAAAATTACTTCCAATTATATTTAGTTGTTTTCTTTGTCATATTTTAGTCGATTACAAACTCAACTCTCATCCGAGAGGACCGGGTTCAAGTCTAGGAAAGAGTATTTTCTTTGCAAATGATTCTATAATAATAAAATAAACAGTGTTTCTTTTGAAAGCTCTTACAACAAGGTCGCAAACATCTATCTTTGTGATTTTACATTGGCTAATACCACCTCCTCCTTCTAAGCTTTGACAACAAGCATAATTTTTTTTTTTTTTTCTACTTGTAGCAATGGTCAGATAATGATGACGAGTTCATGTTATTGGGGAGGGGGGGGGGGGCATTGATTGTTCGTGCTCTATATGAATCTAATGAGAGGGAACTTTGAATAGAAATATAAATCATTTATTTTATGCGTAAAACTCTCTCCAAATGACGAGAATACTTTTTATGTGTTTACAAAGGACTTCATAAATGGGAAGGGAAGAGGGCGTGCAGAGAAGGCATTGAGGGCCAAGAGTTATAGGGCTAAGGTGGAAAATCAATGGTAAACTTGTCAAGGATATAATTATTGTGTGGGGAATTAGAGCAGGGCCTAAAGCTCATAAGAAAGCTTTGGATGAGGGAAACTACATGAAAAGCGTGTGTGCTTTAAACAAAATGTTTTTGGGCCAAAAAAGGGAGTTTGATGCCCGCAAATGACGCCATAAGTGAAAAGCCCAAGTTGACACTAAATTTCCCAAACTTGCTAGAATGGTCAACAAGGTCTAAATGGTGACATGGATGACACCAAAAATATTAGAAGCAGAGGCAGGGATGTGGAAGTTCACCCCCCCCATTTTCATAGACAAAGGTTGAATCATCTTAATTGAGAATTTTTTCCCATATGTTTGCCTTGCATATTTTAAAAATGCCACTTTTTTTCGATGATGGTGGGAAAACACATTCTCACTTTAGATCTTATTTCGTATACAACGTCATTAATGTCTTGTATATTTTAAAAATGCCACTTTCTTTCGATGATGGTGGGAAAACACATTCTTACTTTAGATCTTATTTTGTATACAACGTCATTAATGTGGAAGAAGCCTTTTGAAGTATATTTCTCAGTTTTTAGCTTCCTCCCCCCAAAAAAAATAATTTTGGCATAAAGGTGGATGAACTTTCAATGCTCGTACAAGGTGTCGCTAACTACCTCATGTGTTTGTAAAGAAGAAATGTGTCAAATTTGATTGTTTATAAGTGCATGAGGCTCACATGAGGCTCACACGCATTGCAATGTATATTCAAATTTCTATAATGGAAAATGTACAAACTCAACATCTACAAAGAATCCAACAGTTTACTACATACATAGATGAATAAAAACAGAATAAGAAATGATTGCATTTCCGTGAAACTCTTTGGGTCACTGGAAAAACATTCGGGAAACACAATAAGAAAGGATTGCATTACCATGAAACTCTTTGGGTCATTGGAAAAACATTCGGGAAACACAGTAAGAAAGAAAGGATTTCATTGCCGTGAAACTCTTTGGGTCACTGGAAAAACATTTGGGAAAGACAATAAGAAAGAAAGGATTGCATTGTCGGGACTTGAACCCGGGTCTCTGAGGTGAGAGACTACAACTGAGCAAAATATCCATACTCCTCCCTATACTCCTCCCTTTCATTACTTCCATCGCCACTTTTCATGTGGGACATATCCATACTATATTATTTTATCCCAAAATTAAAATACAATCAATTTCTATCTCTTCCGTTTCATCCCTATTCTTCTTATTCTTAACATTTGTGAGTGAAAGTATATCGATACTATATCTTAATGCAAAATTAAAAACAAAATCAATTGCTACTTTTTTCATTTCATCCCTATATTTTTGTTGTTAACCTCTGAGAGTGAAAGTGCTAAGTAGTATGGCTTTCACTTAGGTTCAACTCGCATTGTTAGTGTCAGTGCTTCTGCTTATGATTATGGATATGCACCTATGTATGCGATAATTGTTCAAGCTAGTTGAAAGGCTTTGGCAATGTTATCCCCAGGGGTTTTGCTACTCACTTGGATCATGTGTCGTGTTATCACACTCAAAATTTTCAAAATTTGTTTTAATAAGGTCACCATAGGGTTCATGTTATATCATGTTGGGTCATGCATTTTTTTCACCTAGGTTGATGGAGTCTCATAAAACATTTTCATGAAATATCTGACTAAAATGCATTTGTTGTTGTCTACCTTAAGGTTTAATATCTCCTTTTGATCATGTCATTTCAGCCAATTCAAGCCTCATATCATCTAGTTTTCATACCCATGAATTTAAATCACAAAACATTCGACTAGTCAGTTTTTCAGATTTTCGTAGCGATTTACAAAGGAAATCTACAGATTTCGCTATGAAACTGCCTAATAGTTTCGTAGAGAATATGTCAAAAGCCTAACTGTCTTTGCTACGAAAATGTGTTTTTTTCTACCAAGGGGCCAAAGTGGTGTGAGGTGTCACTTTTTGATTAGACAGGTGAAAGATGAGATCACCTAGTAGGTTATGACAGTCATCCAAATGTGAAATCATAAGGGTTTGTCATAATTCCACCTTCATCACTCCATTTGACATTTTCCCTTTCATACTTGAATTTCATCTTCTTCTTCTTTTTTAAATAGATCATCCAAGCTCCTCTCTGTCATTAACCCTTCAAACTTTGCATGTAAAGCATCTCAATGTCATTCTTGAAGAGTTTAGCTTTGTGGAAAAAAACTTGTTGTCAAATTTGTCTTTACAAGTGTCACCTTTTTAAGAGGGCAACTTAGTTATAAAGGGAGATGGCCATGAAGGAGAAAACATAAAAAGGATGCTCTGTGGTTAGATAGAAGCTCATTGAATTTAATATATTCATGGAGGAACCTATTTTTGCTGAAGCATTCATCAATTCAGGTTGCTTGAATTTCTGCTAGAGCTAACAAGGAATTTTTTGTGTTTTGGACTGTGTGAGAAATCAATTTCAAGCGAAGATTATGGATGAAAAAAGATGAATTATGAAATAATAAGAGAGGTTATTTTCAAGAACAGAACAAGGAAAAATAAAATCCTTCACTTTTCTCACAGGTGCTACCATTTTGGAGATTCAAATATTTCTTTGGGACCTATTTTCAGAATCCAGAATTTTCTTGTTTACACATGTTTTTATAATGCAAATTCTGGATAGCTGGAGATGGTTTTAAAAAAAAAAAGGAGAGGTTTTTCTTTAGAACATACTTACCTACAAAAACCTTTTTCCATTTTGTAACATCTATCAAGGATAGGGAGATGGGAGCTCATCTCTGAACCCTATTGTTTCAGAAAAATCAGAGTCATTTTATTGGTAAATTAATTTTCTTAAGGTGAAAATGATGCTATTTGGAGAGGTTAAGAGGCAATTTTGTATTATCATGTTTCATTATATCACTTGTCAGACCTACAGGTGAAATTTGGAAGAAAAAGGAGAATTTTGAATTTTTCTTCACTTTAGGTGTTTTCGTAGCATGCTTCAGGCTTAAAGCCAGAAAAATGTTACTCATCACTTGACATATGTACCACTCATACAAAACAACATGAAGACAAATTATAGTTGTTATTGACTCTTTCCTAGAAAATAGGACAGTTATTACTAAATTCTTGAAAATTACATTTATGTCTTATGTCACGGAGAATTCCATTCGAGCACTTGATCCTTATCTATGTAATGATCCCACTATTAGATAAGTGGAGGTAATAAATAGGTAATTGAGTCCTATTAGGTCTCTAACTCCTAAAGTTAGTAGGTGTCATTATCATTACCATGCATTTGGCTTTTTAGTTAGATTAGGTGTCAAGAGAATGATTCGAAGGCCCAACTTGAAGGTAAATCCAATGTGAAGGTGCTGGAGCCTATTAATAGGCAGAATATTGAATAAAAAAGGGTTGGGAGATGGTTACTTGACACTACCACTATTGTAATATTTTGATATCAGAAATATACAGTTGCAGCATGCCTATTTTAGACCTGAGATTCTTCTCTCTATTCTTATGTAAGTTTGCTATATCAATCTTTTACTTTCTCTCCAGTGTTCTAGTTGTATAATCACTTGGAATTCATGATTACATGATCCAACTTCCTATTTGCACCTAGTTTTATGTTTTGCAAGATTTATTAGTTTGCTTATGTATAATAACTTGGAATTCATGGTGATATGCTCCAACTTCCTGTATGCATATAGTTGGTTGTTCCGTCCTTCATGTGTGGTTTAATAAGAATACAATTACCTCAGCTTCCATGAGATAGGTTAAATTGTGACTAATTTTTTTATTGACTCCATGCCTAATGGTAGTTAATGGTTTACATCTTTCACCTACACAAAAACATCACATTCAATCCAATTCAGAGTTAGCCATCTAGTAGAGTTTTCATTGCAAACCCTTTAATAAATTGAGAGATCCCTCTCACGCTGAAGAGGCTAATCTTCAGTCAAAAGCTGGTTTGAAATAGTTACTCCAAGTTGACCATTGCAATAGCCCAACATGACTCAATTTGGTGATAACATGTCGAACTAAGGACATGTTGTTGATTGGGAGGTTACATGTCCAAATCAACGTGAGTCCCTCTGAGTTACCAAAAACTCTTGCACCAAAATGTTCACACCAAGAAAAATTTACAGGATCCCCCACTTCTTCCCTATAATATCTGGATGAAGCATGGTGTAACCCACTAGCTTGGAGAGAGAGAGAGAGAGAGAGAGAGAGAGAGAGAGAGAGAGACACAAATATTGTGCATTTCCAAAGAAACCACAACGAGAAAATCCCACTGACTTGAAAGCACCTAAAGAACTGTAAAAAAGGAAAAAAGAAAATGAAAATAAAAACACAAATATTAAGCCCCTCTGGCTTGACAAGTCCAAAATAAAAATCAATATATTGCCATAGGCCAAAGAATAAACCAAATTTGATGGCTCACATGCCAAATAAAGACATACATTGAGACTGAACAAAAACAACAAATCTGATCTAGCCATAATAAAGGTAGACCTTAGGACTTAACAAAAACAACAAACTTTGTAGTAAATAACCCAGATACGTGCAAAAATAAATACTTTTATTAGGACTACAACAACTATTTCAATATCTAAATATCTATTCTAGACATCAACAACAACTCATGCCAAGTAGAAAACAATGTTTAAAAAATCAGTTTCCCCCCTTGGTTATATCAATATTCATTGCATGAATTGTCTAACTTTGTACATACAAGTATCCTTGTATAATAATGGATGTTTTATAACTCACCTCTTTTTCCATTTACCAAGAAAAATTTCAACGATAACATTTTTAATTATGTCACTAGTGGCTCACTTACTAGATGTTTGATGCCCCTAGCCTCCAAGTTTTATATTTGATGATAAAGACATTAGATCTCAAGGTAGCATTATGATGAGTAACTTTGGAATGTAAGTAATTTGGAAGGCACATGACCATAGTCAATTGATGCTAAAAAAATTTATGTTTTAGTATTGAAGATACATATTTTGTCATAAAATAAAACAACCAGGAAATGGCATCAATAGTATCAACATGAATCTTCGGAAGCTATGCTTACACACTAACTAAAATGGAAAAATGAGTACTATAAACCTAACTATGAGATTGATGAGTTAATATCTTGTACAACCACATCACACATAGGTTACTCATTAGTTGCATTTCCATTGTATAGACCCACAAAATTCAATATAGAATAAAAGGTTTTATAATTGAATAATAATTAAATAAATGGACACATCAACATGTATGAGAGTCTAGAAAGACTAAACTGGAATACTTGAATGTCATTCTCTTTGTTTTGAGAATAATTTATTCTTTAGTGAATAGGTCCAACCACATGAAGGTGGAAAATACTCACCCCTCCCCCGTTGCATCACTCTCAATTCCCATAATCTATCTATTGGAAAATAGTTGAAAGTGACAGTACGATTCGTGCCTAGAAAGTAACAAAACAAAAATCAAAATAACATGAAAAAAATGTGCTTGTAAATATGTGGTTTTGTACATATAAAACATATAAGATCCACGCATAAGAAGGTAGAAAAATAAAATTTGAGTAGCAACATATAATTTGCATTAACAAATTTTATCATCAACAAATGTTTCCATTATACATGTGTCTCATAATATATGCAATCACTTCTTTTCAATTTCTTAGTTTTTATAAATTTCTTGATTGGATCATCCATTTCTCGATCCCCTTCAATTGTTGGGTCTTCTCTTGGTGTTGATTGAATATGCATACTCTAACCTGTTCTAAATTTAATCATGTACTCTTCATAGTGTGCACTAGGCTACTGCAAAGGGGTATAAACTACAACCAAAAAAAGGTCTATATTGATATGGTTAGGTATTATTCTATTGATAGTCAGAAAAAGTCTTCTGCCAATGAAGGGAGAATCGCTCGATGACAAGTTCCAATTAGAATTGCTCTTGTCTAGTGTAGCATTTTCCACTAGTATGTGGGTGATCTATATTAGTTAGTTATATTTTTTGTCATCCATCTATATTCTTTTAAAGTGGAAAAAGTGGAGGAATCAACTCACAGTACCATTTTTACCAGCACTACCTAGTTTCAAAAATAGGGGTTTGAAACATTCTAGGAGAATTTTGAGACGTCAAATGACATTTTTTTGGGGGGTAAAATTTTTCCTCTTAGTATCAATTATTTTTCTCATGTTCTACATAGATTATTATCCAACAATACAAGAATCACATCAATAAGAGTATGTATGCAAAAGTTATGCCACTTGGAAGTTGACCTTCTGTTTTGGCCACCATAATTCAAGAGGGTCCCATGTCAGCCCCTATAAATCATGGAAAATGGGATAATCACATGATTATAATGAAGAAAGATTTATAAGATTCCATATTATAACTCAGGTTAAGATTTGTGGGAGTCAAAGCTAATCACTAGTTGGCTATTGAGCTTTGTTGTAACCGGACAACTAAGAGGAAAATGAGTTCCATTCTTTTCGAGTGTATTTGTTCCATAGATAAGAAAAGTAGTCAAGAGGGATATGGAGAGGCAACAAAGAGGATTTTTGGACTGTAGTAACCCATGGGCCACAAACCTTGTTTCTTTGTACTTGCAACTATTTTCTATTCAGACAAAGAGAGTAGAGCGACCTCACTTTCTAGCTAGGTTTTCTCCCAAAAGGGTTTCCTAGGATATATCTTATGTCAAATGTGGTGTGTGAGTTTTTATTTTGTTGTTATCAATTAGCCTTGAGGGTTATCTCAATTAGTCGAGTTCCTGTTTCTAAGGCACCTCGCTAATGAAATGTCATGGGGTTAATTATCCTTAATAACCTTGAGGTAAGGCTCTGCTAAAAATAGGCGGGATGTGATCGCTTCGGCGGATCTCCCAAAATGTTTTGTTGGAAAAAGATGTTTTTCTCTATGTTCTACATAAATTTAATTTAAATGTATATGAAATAAACAATAATCTACATATATATAAATCTAAAGAGGAGTAAACCCTAATAATGTATAATTTCAAAATTTTAACTATAATTTTATCGGAGCTGATCCGGTCATCGTTTGTTTCTAAACCCAGATCTATACATCCTTTTTTTTGTTATATATATATATCAGGGATGTGATTGTCAAACGAATTTCTTCGCTCTCTGCTGTGAAATTGCCAAGGTGTTCCAATGTGAATTTGATTTCTATCAACCATTTCAACCAATTCGTCGGGAAGCAATCCAGGAATTTGTGAATTGAGGATGAGGACGTTGTGATGAATCTTTTTACTAATTTTCCCGAGTACTAATTGTAAAGGACGTTTTTTTTTTTTTCACAAAGTAATTGTAAAGAACTTGTGGCTTTTGGAGGGCAGTATGGCTTTGACTTTACAAAACGTGTGCAAGAAGAAGTGAGACAGACAGAAAGAAAGATAGATGTCGTATAATATGAGATCCCAAAGTCATTAACAGCATTATAAGCACTTCGGTGCTTATGATGACCCTATTTGGTGCGAGGGTGATTGGACAAAGATCCATCCCTGCCTGCCTACAACATCACTGGCAAGTTCAGGCACAAACTCAAGCATCTACTCTCTCTCCATAATAAACACATCAGGTGTTCCTTTGTTTTAGTTGTCCTTAGTAATGGAATGGAATCTACAATGCTTGCAACCTCCAAGACTGTTGTTGTCCCAACGATTAAAACTTAAAACCACCAAAACAATTAAAACAACATCATGACTGAACTGAGCTTAGATGTGGATTGCATTGCAGATTCGACATGAAATATGGTTACCCTACAACTGGAATAAGAATTATTATGGTGGTTACCCTGATTCTGCACTTTCTCCACAAATATAGGATTCCCCAGCTCATTCTGGGCAAAGGCAGATGACACTTTGAGCCCGTCATCCAAGCTCACTGTGGGAGGGAAATCAGGAACGAAAATTGGGAACTTTGGTCTTTCCCCTTCTTTCAATGTAATAACTAAATCAATTGTGATATTGGATTTTTGGTTTGCAATGCACGAAATATTGTCGACCCAAATATTTTTAAAACTGCTCTCCACTCCCCCACCGTTAGCCTTGATGATAAGTGAAGCGTTTCACTTGAATAACGTCGGCTCAAAAATATATATATATATTTCACGCTGTAAACACCAGAAATCCAATGACTGTATGTCCAGTTGCAAAAGGCTCCGTTCTAAAATATATTTTGATGGTCCTTCGAGAGGGTTGGCCTGCCCTAGAAAATGCAGGTTTTGAGTTTGTAATTACAAATAACATGGAAGAACACCATCGTATGTTGTAACTTGTTGCTATAGGAAATGTAGGCTAACCTGCCAAGGATTATGTCCACGGTGTGGCACTGGCAGCCAACAAGGAACTTGGAAGGGGAGTCGAGTCGAAACTCAACCGGGACCAATTAAGGAATCAAGGATCTTCCATGCATCATTGGAGGTCGAACTCCAAAGTCCATTGTTAGAAATATAAAAGATGGCTTCCCCCATCCCCAGTTTGGAACTGAAACACGTAGGGGGCATGAAGCACAGGTGCAACAAGATTTTCAGATTTGGAACAGGATATGAAAACACAAAATCAACAACTTCACATCGAGAATGATGCTTAGGGCATCACAGGTGCAACAAGATATTCAGATTTGGAACAGGATATGAAAACACAAAAACAACAACTTCACATCGAGAATGATGCTTAGGGCATCACAGGTGCAACAAGATATTCAGATTTGGAACAGGATATGAAAACACAAAAACAACAACTTCACATCGAGAATGATGCTTAGGGCATCATACAGGATAATGTGGGGGATCAAGGATCTTTAGTGATGGCAATTCAAGCCAACAATCCACCTCGCCACAAAATGAAAATGAATAATCAGGAAGGATCCATCCACCACGATACTTCAAAGCATTTGGGAGGCATGAGAACCCCTTGATCAAATTAATCATCATCGGAGAACAGAACCTAAAGCCAAGCAGAGTCAATGGCCTAATGTGTAAAGCCGATGACAAGGAGATCATCAAGATGTACGCCTGAATATCCCCTATGATCTACACACAAAACTCCTAAACTTGTGTTTTCAGTATATGCAACTCTACTGGCATCTTGCCTTTGTCTATCTTTGTCTCCGTTTGAGCTAGTTTTTTGCCTTTGTCTTGTAATGTTGTTCTATCTTTGTAGTTTTTTGCCTTTGTCTTGTAATGTTGTCTATCTCTGTCTCTGTTTGAGCTTGTCTTGTAATCTCTGTTTGAGCTTCTCTTGTAATGTTGTCTATCTCTGTTTCTGCTGTTTGTCTTGTAATGTTGTCTATCTCTGTCTCTGTTTGAGCTTGTCTTGTAATGTTGTCTATCTCTGTTTCTGCTGTTTGTCTTGTAATGTTGTCCATCTCTGTCTCTGTCTCTATTTGAGCTTGTTTGTCTTGTAATGTTGTCTATCTCTGTCTCTGTCTCTGTTTGAGCCAGTTTTTTGCCTTTCTCTTGTAATGTTGTCTATCTCTGTCTCTGTTTGAGCGAGTGTTTTGTGATTCCCATCTAAACCTAAGTTTCTCTAGTGTATTGGTAAATGAGTAGCCTCTTTCTTCCTCCAGGCATCCGCTACACCTGTTTGGCCCTTGGAAGCATCCCTTCCCTAATTGCCACCCGAGATAGAATTTTATCATCCGCAGGACGATACTACTTCCACCCAGATTTTTGGGAGCTATGCCCGCCCTCTCGAGCTTTTCATTTGACAAGACCCAATCTTTGGCAAGATCGTGAGGTATCCTTCTTTCCAACCAATTATGTATCATCCCCTTTAAAAAAATCATTTTTCTCTTTCCAATTTCAACATTCATGATCTCGACTTCCTTCCATTTCAAAAATACCGAGCATTGCTCCAACACTTTTCCTTTTCCTTGTAGCATTTTAATTGGAAATTCTAAGCCTTTTCTAGTACTCCTTCATGTTCTTTCATAATTTCTGTCATCCTGCTCAGTTCTTCAAGCTCCAACAAGGGTGGAAATCCCCGACAAGAGTATGGGCCTGCATACTCTTCAAGGTGCAAGGAGGGTTAAATTCACAACACCCCCATACGTACTGATGAAATTGGGCAGGATTGAAAAGCTCTGATAAATGAATTATAAAAAGGGGAAAAACCACCTTAATTGAACAACATAGAGATAGTTGATGAAAGTGGGAAGGATTAAAAGCCTCCGGTGAATGATTAGAAAGGAAAAGACCACTTTATTTGAACAACGTAGAGATTGTTGAAATCGTGGAACCCCTCCTAATAAGAATAGATAAAGTCAAAGGTGGTCATCCACTAAATTTTGTTGAAATCGTGGAACCCCTCCTATAAGAAAAGATAAAGTCAAGTCATCCACTAAATTAGATTTGCATAAGTGGGGTGTGGAAACAGGGAAAGGAAAGCCTCCAAGGATAATTATAAGCCCAGATATAGACAAATCCTGTGCATGGGAATATTTAGGGTAGGAGAGCTACGGAGGTTGGGGTAGAGGAGTTTTATATCTGGGGGAAGCTAAAAGGAAATTGTTTCAAAGAAGCACTGGGGATGGCTAAAAACTGCAGGAGAAATGCTGAAAAGTTTCATTTTTGTTGTTGTTGCTGTGTTTCCACACACAAGAGCTGGACTTGAACCTGGGTCTCTGAGGTGAGAGACTACAACTGAGCAAAGAGTTAAGTTGGAGCGCTGAGTGTCTCGTGCAATTTGGCAGGAAACCTTCTCATTTTAAATTTGAAAAATCGGCGTTGTAATTTGTTTGAGTCAACAACAGTCAATCCATCAATGGCGTGCACTGCATTTGGGCTATAAGCTCGTGTTTATAGAATAGATTGGAGTAGTGATATAAATCTATGAATGCAAGTAACTGCGCACGCACCAGCACCAACGATCTGCCGTAATCATACACCTTGATTTAGTTTTAACGAGCATCACATTGCTCCGGAACCACACAAAGAAGTCCGCCAATGATATGATTTCAACTAATTATTTAAGAACCACCAGGGGGGTAAAATTTACCAAAGAAATTTCAAAGGAATAGAAATGCAAATACCAGTGCAATCATTCCACTCAATTGCAAATACATGTCTCACTTTAGAATATAAATTCCCTTCCCTTAATCGTTTCTCTCAGATGCAAATTCCACTCAATTCCAAATATACACGTCTCACTGTAGAATATAAATTTCCATTAATCGTTTTCCTCAAATGCAAATTCCACTCAATTGCAAACACATGTCTCACTCTACAATATAAATTTCCATTAATAGTTTCTCTCAAATGCAAAACACAGAACTGTGATCACTCTACAATATAAATTTCCATTAATAATTTCTCTCAAATGCAAAATACAGAACTCTCTGGGTTCACTTTGCAATGTCTACAATATAAATTTCCATTAATAATTTCTCTCAAATGCAAAATACAGAACTCTCTGGGTTCACTTTGCAATGTACTTGTATTCCGACTCTGATTTACCCTGTGCTGCCTGCATTTCACTGGAAAACTGCGACCATTCTACCATTTGTACCCACAGGCCTGCATTTCACTGAATAACTGCGACCACTCTGCGATTTTCATTAGGTTTTGGCGTTGTTAACTCTGGTTTACTCGCACTTCACTGAAAAACTGCGAACATGCTTTGATTTCCATTTGGGAGCTCCACTTGGGTTTAGCGTTTGTGTGGAGGCCGCGCGAACGCGAGCCTCCGCTGCCACAAATTATGACGTGCACTCTCCTCGATGGGAAATGCTAGGTAGACCCCCCTCCCAAGTGCAATGGAGGTGGCCTTCCTAGGCCATCGACCTTCCTGATCATCGATTGACCCCGCCCAGGTAAGTATGTTTTCTATCTTCCCAACGTCACCCTCTATACTCCTCCCTTTCATTAATTCCATCGCCTCTTTGCATGTGGGACATATCCATACATACTATATCCTAATTCAAAATTAAAACACCCTATGCTTCCTCTTCCATATTTCATCCCTAATTATTATTCTTCTTCTTGTCATGTCCATGCTATGTCTCATGAGTCAAAGTGGTACGTAGTATGGCTTTCACTAAGGTTCAACCCCCATTGCTAGTGTTAGTGCTTCTGCCTACCATTGTGGATGTGCACCTATGTATGCAATAATTGCTCGAGTTAGGTGAAGGGTTTTGGCAACCTTAGCCCCGGGGATTTGCTTAATCATTTAAGCTATATGCCAAACCAAAGACATGTTGTGAGTGGGGAGTTCACACATTCAAATTAAGGTCTCTTGCACCCAGCAATTCACACCAGGAAAACTTTGCAGGATCCCCCCTTCTTCCCCATAATCGCTCGATGAAGAGTTGTGTCAACTGCTAGCTTAAAGAGCAAGAGAGAGAGACGACACAAAAAAAATGTGCATTGCCGAAGCAACCACAATAAGCAAATCCCACTAAACAAGAACAAACATAAGCACAAATTCTAAGCCCCTATAGCTTGGCAAGTCCCAAATTAATGGAGCCATATAAATTAGAGGGTTGGAAAACGCAGATAAGAACGAATCCATAATAGGCATTAAAACACTTGCTTCATCATACATCTCAAGATGCTAAAATTAAAAAAATAATCATAAGAATTAACTAAATTACAACTTTATTTGAATAATAATAATTATTATTATATATACGCTATTACATCTTAAAAAAAATATGTGACGGAACTCTTAATCATGGAGATTCTTAATCTCTAAATAGGCTAAATTGTTACAATACCACATATCCAAAAAACCATAACAAAGGCCCACTCGCCAATAAACAAACGTAACTTAAAAAAAGGGAGAGCGTCGTCACAATCAATAGTATGCCAAGACCTGAAAAGCCAAAAAGCAAGAAGTGGATAAGAATAAAAGGGAGAAAAAGGAGGAGTCCAAAGTCAACTAAGGATGAGACTTGGACACCTTCAAGACTTCGGCAGGAGCAAGAACGAAAAGTTGTAGTGGCTTTCGAACTTATGGATACTTTCAACTCAGTGTTTTAATAATTTTATAAAACAGTGAGCAAGGAACAAGAGATCAAGGGCAGTAAAGAAAAAACGCCCTCCTTGATTCCCATTTATTGAGCTTTTCCATTTAAATGTTGAGTTGTGGTGTAGTTCTTGGTGCAGAAAGGTTGCACACTTTCGGTCCTGTTACAATGGAATTTAAGGAATTATACATGAGAATCAACAATGAAGTGCATAAGCACACTCAAAGCGATTAATCCTAACTCTCCCGAAATCATCAAATGTCACAGTACAAAGAAGCTATTGAAGAAATGCCACTCCAAGATTATTTCCCAATTCGATTCCATACAAGTTGTGCATAGTTCCCCCTAAAGTGATCCCACCCCCGATTTGCATAGGGTCCTAATTATTCCTCCATAGGTATTTGAAACACCCCATGTATTACCGCATCCATGTGGTGAGCATGATAGGGTATCCCCTTGCCTTTAGGCAATCAAACCACGCGGTGTGTGTCCTTATAGATGCCTATTTGCGTAAAAGAATGAAACATGAAGGATCATTCAAGAACTAATAGAGGTTAGAGTCATGCATCCTAGTATTAGGCCCTGCTCATTACCTGTGGTCGTCGTATTTAAGAAAGAAGGTAGTCAGCACACGTTTCTCGATTATTGCGCTATCGATCAGTTGACCCTTGAAGACAAATTTCCCTTTCGAGTTGTCGATGATCTCGTAAACGAGCTTCATGGGGCACAATCTTTTCACTAAACTGGACCTATGCTCAGGATACCACCAAACACAAATGAAGGAGGTGTACATCCCTAAAACAACTATTTGCACACATGAATGTCATTGTGACGTTTTAGTGTTGCCCTTTGAACTTTGCAATGCTACGTCCACCTCTAACAACCCCATGAACAAGATTCCCTGACCCTTCCTGCGCAGTTTTGTGCCTTTATTATTTGACGATAGCTTGATCCATAACTAAAACTTGGGATTCCCAAGCAAAATAGGTCGATAGAGCCTTGTAACTCTCTGAGGACCACCATTTTTTCCTTAAATCTACTGTAAGACACTTATACAAGGTCTCCATTCTTGAATTGATTCTCTCTTTTATTTTGATCATGGTGGGATTTCACTGCTTCTTTCATATTTTTTGGAAATGCAGTACATGTTGTTAATCCATGATGTCCCTTTGTATATCCTCCAGGGATGCCATCTTGTTAAGTTTCAATGCACCTGTGTTGTTTATTGTTGAGGGCATCAAGTCCGGCCGAATCACCACATTTTGTCCCAACATGATTCTAAAAGGTTTATGGCCGATCTACGTGTATGGGTATTCTCAAATGCTCTAAGAATTTCATTCCTTTGTCATCGTATCTATCCCTATTGATGTCTAGAAATTTGGTTGAGCTCTTCATCAAAATTGCACTGAAATATATTGTTGCTACGTCGACGTAAAGGTGACAAAGAGAGCTCTTTCTATGTCGAATCAAGAATCCATGCAACATCTTAATGATATGATTTAGAAGTGCCCCCCTTGATAAATCATTATTAATGAGGCCCATCAAAACCTTATAGGTATACTCCCCTAAAATAAACCTTGTTTTTGTATCCATGGCATACTCCGAAACCAGTTTTGTTTTACCCACTTTTTAAATATCAGAGTTTTGGTTTTATGTATTTGGCTATAACCATCCTTCCTCTCATAAAAATGGAACTAGGAAATATATTTCCGACATATATATATATATATATATATATATATTCTAATGGAATCTAATGGATCGTTCAAGAATGGATTCTAATGGGATCTCATCTTTCGATATATATATATATCATAAGAACCAAGGGCTTGGCTCAATCCTTTGTCACCAATCTTGATGGACATTTTGGTAGCTTCGTGCCAGATAGTTATCAATGTGAATCCTATTCATGCTTGGTGCATTGGTCTACGTGAACATGGTTATGGAGGACGCCATCCACAAATGTGAGGAAGCATCTTCTAGGTTTCCCTAAATGGTTTTTATGGTGAAATTTTTTTTGTGGCCTTTGTGCAAACCAAGGAATCATAGTGTTGCGCGGAGGAATTTCCTTATTGTTGTATTATTTTGGTAATGTCCACCTAACACCCTGCCATGTGCTTCATCAATGATGTCCCATCGTTCACGATCAAGGAAACATATCCACAAGATATCATTCGAGATCAATTTGCACAGGTGCCCATTGGTCAATGTGTAGTGAACAACCTTCCCAACAACACACATTTCTTATGTCGTTGTGTGTATACAAACACCTAGTTATCCTAAGAAATCTACATCTCCTCAAATTTGTTTAGGACATATTTTACATGGAATAGGTTTGCATATGGATCATCACCGTCTATATGATCTGAGTATGAATTTTAGTTTTTTTGATCTAATTTCATCTTCAGATTTTAAATTTATTTTTTGATCTTATGTTCATGTACATAGGTTACCTTGTTGCTTATGTGTGTCAAACATGTAATTTCACTGAGTTTTATGAAAGGATTCAATAGCATAAAGTATGAAAATCAAATGCTGAACAACAACAACAAAATACATAGCAATCCATCACAATTGATCCATCAACACAGAGTTTTGATGAAGGAGTTAACCCCTCCTGGGCTACATCTGCTTGGTCCAACTTCCATTGCTTCAGCCTCTGTATTAGCTCAAAAGTGAAAAAAATTGTTGGTTACATTCACCTACAGCTCCTGAAACATACTCCAATGAGTCCATAATGTCAAAATCTATCAGAAATGACTATTCATTCTCTCAATTTGGTCTTCAGTTGATCAAGGCATGGCCTTCCTTCCTGGTGGCCCTAGGCTTCCTTTTTCTTCAAAGTGACAAAAACACATTTAGAATTTCTCTTCTGCCTCTACAACCTGTACCAATGGATTCAGAGCATGCCAATCTGCTAGGAATGACTCTTCCTGAGCCAAAATTGGTCAAACATTGCTCAAGATATGCTTCATTAAATTTTTCTAGGAAATCTCATCCAAATCTGGAGAAGACTCCAGATAAGGTTGCCAATTTTGGAGGCAGGTCCTAATTTGGCGGGTCCGCCGAAAAATTTGCTAACTTAACTCTGAGTTAATTAAGGGATAAGCTGCAATTAAAAGCGAATTAATGCGCTAAGCATGTTTACAACTAATCCTGGATTAATAAACTTCTTAGCGTATAACATTTAAGATTATGGTATTAAACCCTGTATTAACACATAATATCCGCTCTTAATAGAACTCTGCGCCGTTGGTTGTGGTGGACTGGTTGCATTGGGGGAGGGGGGGGAAGGGGGGGGGGGGCGCTGGACTGTGGGGTTGACCCCCTTCCAAAACCTCGCCATTGAATTCTTTTAACAATAAATAGATGTCAGGCGCAAAGGTTGTTAAGAACCATGGTTGGCCTGATGGTAAGGGCGGACGGTTGGCGTGGGTGAGGTCATGGGTTCGACCCCGACTCCCACGCATTAATTTTGTTGAAACATATTTATGCTCTTTCCAAAGTTTGAAAATTTTGGTTAACATAAATAATTCGAACTTTAATATGTGTCACCACATTTTTCTTACAATTTTGGACTTTGTAAAATGTAATTCGCGCCCACATATAAACATTTGGCATATGAATATATGCACCATCATGTAATTAAACCTGACCCCCGTAACCTTAGGTTATAGAATTAATATGCCACCAAAATAATGCGCTCCAACATGTAAAAAATGAAATTTGAACCTTGAGGTTGGAGAGGGACCACCAGAGCGGGCACGTGGTGGCCTTTGGTTGCACCACGTGTCAGCCTCTAATTGGCTATCCATCCATTAAAAAAAAAAAAATGAATTCAACCTTAGGAGAAGATCCATAAAAAAAAATTCACTTTCAAACCAAACTGGCGAATCATGTTGTGACACTTTTCACAGTGGCACTGGTCAAATACTAAAGAATATTCCCTGCATGTTTACTGCGCTGCCATGTCATCAACCTGTCACTGTTCCGCAATTTTTTTAGTTGTTTAGGAAAACGAACAACAATCTCTATCTCCTTCATCCAAACTTCGTTTTCGACGAAACGAATTGCGCCAAATTCATGGCGACGAGCTCTTCATTGTCATTCAGTTTCCATTCAATTTTGAGCACTTTAATTTTTGAGCTTTTACACTGAGCACCCGATCACTATACCATTGGCCCTTTTCTCGATTTGATTCTCATCGAGTGGTCTAGATGTATGTGAGATTTAGATTTCCAAAACACACCTCGAAAGTTCAATTTTTGGAAGTTTGGGAACCACATACACAAAAACGATGACGACACACTAGCTTGTCGCTGGGATGCATTAATGAAAATTGATAAGTACTCATAATAATAAAATGGTTTCACTTGTAATTGTAAAAGTCATGTAGGGAAAATTTCATTCAAAGGCCTCCTATCTCTATCATCTAATAGTTCTTTTCGACCTTGTTTGTCATGACTCCGCGAAGGTCACACCTCCGTTGGTGTGTGGCATCGGTGAGATTTCGTATCGAGGCGCTCAACTACTCTCTCTCAGACTACGCCTCTAGCCTATGTGCTTAGCAGATAAACCTATCAACTTTCGAGAATTAAGTTATCAAGGAAAATCAAACACAATAGCCACTTTCTTACACTTAGCCAGTTATTCAATTAATCTTAAACTTCACTTAGCCAACAATTCATTTACTTATTCAAAAAAGGTACCATGAATAATAGCAAAAGTAAACCAACAACAATAATGATAAACCAACAACCCGGATGCGGGTGGTTAAGCAGTTAAAAGGGCGGATTAGTTGGCAGGGCGGCATTCTGGCAAGCCAAATGCCACTCGGACCAGCAAGTGTCCTTCGGCACCTACACAAGGGAGCGCGACATTTATGGCATTTACAGCCCGGCGCGTTTCACAATCCAGTTACCGGAGATCGAGATTTCTCCACACACTGCAATCCAGACATGGCGATCAATCAATTTAATGAGGGGTTAATGCTGATGGTTGGCAGCAGATTTGGTTCATTAGTTTACAGGATGGCGGACGAGCAACACTATAGCATTCTTCCCAAGCCCATTTCTGTTTGTTGCTCTCCCGATGTTCGGCTCTCCTCCGAGCGCAAAGTAACAGGCAAACGTACCAGGATTCATGGCTGTTTAGAGCTCAGCGACACTCTACATTTCTCAATTGCGGGGAATTGTATGCGTGACTCGGGGAATTGGACAGAGCATCTGTCCAGGGCTTCAGTCCTGCTCCCGCTCTCGCACTTGGCCAGCGCCTCTTTCCGGTTCCAGAATTCCTCCAGGGCTCCTGCATCGACTGAGAGAATGCCTCGTCTCAGGCACAGGATGAGATGCAGAAGAGGCTCCACTCGGCGGCTGATAAGGCGCTCCTCCACGTCCTCCAGCACCTCCGCTGCGGTCTCTCCTACTTCTGAAAGCACATCCTGAGCAACAAGGGGTCGTATTCTTCGTTCTGGGCAACGCTTTCCCACTCCCCCGCACGCTCCAGCCCATTCCCAAACGAGGCACTTCTCATTCATAAGTGCGCTCAATTGCCCAAGAATTACCGCCTTTGTTACTATTGTTTTTCGTGAATCCCCTCAGGAAGTGGCTCCTAATTCCGGAAGGAGGGCTGGGAGTGCTGTGGACACGAATGCTATAGGGCAAAGTGCTGGCGGTGTGAACGTGCAGGACATGGACATCAACTAGGAAGGCGCTAGCCAAGGCAATGAGATGAATATTGACATTGGTATGGAGCAGCAAGAGCAGAAAATTGATACTCAGGACCATGGAACTTAAAGTGCGCAGCACCAAACTCAAACGAGCGAGGTAAAGCGCACTCCAGCTGCTGAGAAAGTTATTCACTCTACAGAGGACCTGTATACAACCGATGGCGAACTAGATGAACTCTGGTGCAGGGTCGTTGAAGAAGCACCGGACGAGTAGTGCCTGCATTGTTCCTGGTTTTTGCTATGGCTCTGTCTACTTTTTGAAAATGTTTATGTTTGTTTTAATGTTTTCGGTCGTGTCTTGTAGGCTTTCTTTTTCACGAACAAGATGCATCCCCTGCGTGGGATTTTGCTGGAAAACCTTCAGCACTGGTTTCCCTCATGGAGGGCAGTGCTCAACAATGATTTATTGCTTAACAGGCCTCAACCTCGGGCCCGGTCCTGGATAATTCCTGCTGTACATATTTTTGTTTTTGTTGATTAATAGATTACGCATACTTAGAAAAAAAATAATAATGATAAACCAATAGTAAATAATGCACAAGAGTTTACATGGGAGGGGGAGCTACCAACAACAAAATCCCCGTTACTTCTTTTATTAAACTTCAAAAGAAAATTATTCAATTAATCTTCAATTTCACTTAGCCAACAGTTCATGTACTTCCTCAAAACGTACCATGAACCATAGCAACAATAAACCAAAAAAGTAATGATAAACCAAGAGTAAAAAATACACAAGAGTTAACATGGGAGGGGAAACTCCCAACAACAAACTCCCAGTTACTTCTTTTATTAAACTTCAAAACTTCAGTTTATAATATGTTACTACAGTTCGTGACTTGGGCCAAGCCTAAACATTTCCGCCACAAAGTCGTCAAGTTCCCATCCTCATGCGTGCAACACTTTAGAAAAAATCCCAAGTCCCAAACACGGTTGAACCCTCAAGCCCAGAACAAAAACCAAAGTCTTGTCCCAACCAGCTCGCATAATGGAGAGCACATATACCTGCAACTCGACGTCTTTTTCCCTCAATTATTCGTTTGTTACGTCAGACCTGTGGTTCTTCTTGTTCCTTTGAACTCCGCTTGTCCTACCATATTTATGTGACATATCTTATATATAAGCGTCACTACCCATTGATTTCACTCGGGGCGACGAATCTTCATAAGTCAGGCCGACCTTTGTTTTGTCGTGCAGGCACCCCTTCCGTTCAGGCATGCCCATATGCCCAGCACGCAACACCCCTTCGACATGCGAGCGTGCCCAGGGCGCGGGTGTTCCCTTGCTGCGGACCATGCACTAAGTGTTCGCCTGTCGTTTCCTTCCATCGCACGTCGCCAACTCCCCTACCCATCCCAACTATCTCGCTCGTGCCCATCACGTTGATCCCTCACTCATGTCGGTCCACAATTATCGTACGTCTCACTTGGTTCTTCCCGTCGTATGCGTAGGCTGTGCCGCCGACACCCTTCGTCAACTCGTCTGCCCACTTCACTAGATCGTGTGCACGACACCTCACATCTTGTGTTATGCGCTCAATGCCCCGCCTTCTTGCGAGCGCGCATAGGGCGCACATCCCATCCTTCCCATCGCTCTCCAACACATCCAATCGACTCGAAAACCATATACCGTGTGTTCCCTTCATTCAATTTCACCTTGTGTTAGATGCGCCTACCTTCGTGCAGGCGACCTCGCCCGTACTTCACCATCTTTCGAATGTCGTTCGCCGGGGCCTACTCACATTCATGCAGGCGTCTCATCCCAACACTTCATCTAAGCCAACTCGGGCGCACCTCTTGGGCAGACTCCAGGGGCATGACATCCTCGCCCACTTCAAACTGTTGTCGTCCTCGACAACAACTCAACCTAGCAAACTTCTTCGCAAAGTCCAAACTGTTGCAATGTGCTACCAACTGCATTGTATAGGAATAACCGTGCATATCCCATCGTCCCTGTTGCATGAAATCTTCACCTTCTTCACATGAACCTTCATCAAGGCTCATGTCTTCATACGAGAAAGACTCTTGAATCTCATGGTCATCGGCCATAACTCATCACAATCCTCCGCATTTCTCCAACTCACTGAAGGTCACCCCTTCCAACTTGGTTGCATGCCTCAGTCACAACTGAAATCATGCCAATCCAATGCATATCATCATGTGAAATTATGTTTCCATACTCCAACTCAACTCCAACACATATCAACACACCGCATGCCCCCACGACTTGAATTAGTTGGGTAGTTAAACCAACTGTCACGTCCAACCCACGAGAATGCACCTTCTCCTGCCTTCGTTGGTTGTTTCTACAACACTTTGTCACGTATTCAATCTTCATCGAGAAATCCTCCCATCTTCATGCATCATTCCTTTAACCAATGCTCAATCGTCTGCCATATCCAAGTCCATGAAGAAACTTCATCTCATCACGAATATGTTTCTCATCAATCTTGTCAAAGGGGAAAGTCTTCACTTGCCTCATTATCTCGTCCATGTGCTGCCATTGGTCATAGATCGACATCCACATCCATCAAAACGGCTAAGTCTCATTAAGCTCAAGCCATGCCTTAAGTGCTCTCACCAGGGCACCTTCTTCGTTGCAACACAATCCAACTCCAAGGCATGTCGCTCCTATCTCATCAGTCCAATCGCTCCTCTCGAACACATCCCATACCGCATCAAAGTCCAAAGCTGATCTCCACTCTTAAATGAACTAGATACTCAAAGACCACCATCCCATGAAGTCTTCATCGACTACAACTCTCTTCAAGTTCTGCATGTCATCTCAGGCTCCTTCAAACCATGTTCATTTCATCACTTTAGGCAAGCACACTTGTCTTGGTCGTAAGCCCCATCGCAAGTCACCTCTACCTTATCTGTCGCACGAAAAATGCATCCATTTCTTCCTTCAAAACGACCATGGCCTTGCTGTACGAATGTGCCCAACATCCCCATCGTTCCTTCTTCGTAACATCTTCATATGGAATCGGCACATCCATCTTGCGTGACATCCTCGCTTGGCACTTTTGATCGATGCCCTTATGCGACATCTGCTTGCTGGCACCATTCCTTAACGTCCTTGCATGATGTCTGTCATGGCCTTATCTTCAACTTTAGTCAGGCGACGCTATCGATTGCCTTCCTTCAACAAACATCATCGCAGGTCCCTTCCTTCATCATTGTCTCCCCCACTAAAGGATTTCCAAGAACTTCTCCTTGGCTCTGACGATACACATGAAGAAGTCCACCCAAGCTCTATCTTAGGTCTTCTTCCTCCAACGTCACCTTCTTTCCTTAATTCCACGAGCCATGTCAGACACTTGGCCAAAACTTCACGCGTCCATCGCATAATTTCATCATCCTCTACCCTTCTCTCTAGAATTCACACCATCTGCCCTTAGGTCGAATACCACCTGAACAAGTCTTGCATCAAACAACGATTGTTGCTCCAAAATTGAACAAGGACTCAACCCAACCTTCCAGGGGAAAGTTACCTGTCACATTGACAAACAGAAGCTTCCTTCGCCCATATCTGCCTAAGAACCAACTTCCAAAGATTTCACCAAAACATAAGTCACTGCAATACTTACTTCACTTGTGTGGCGTTTCTCGAAGGGAGAAACCTCATCTTCCTTCAATGGATGTGATGTGCATGAATCTGGTTCAACTTTGGAAGGCTTTGTCCCACCAAGCTCTTCTTCTTTCGTCAAGTCACTCGCAACACTTTCTTCATACTCGACCATAGGGCCAAATTCCTCTTCATATGCTGCAACTTCTTTTTCATCGCCACGGTCAGCGCCTTCAACCTGCTGAACCAAACATTCTTCTTCAAAAACAACAAGTGTCAACATGACTAGGCATACCTTATTTGTGATCAAGAACTCCCTTCTCGATCTCCTTCCCAAATGCTTCGATTTTCTTCTCAACTTTGGCCCTATTTTCACGAAGTATGCCACATTCCTTTGCCATTTCATTCAGTTCTTCTTCTATGCACTTTATTCTCTTAATGATTCACAAGAATTTCTCCATGCTTGAATCTGACTTCTTGCCAACGCATGGAGGGAATCCTTCAGCACATAAATCTCCTCCTGCAAGTCTTTACTTCTTTGGTCAATCCCTTGTTAAGCAGCTTGCAAGTATACCTTCAACGAGATCATTTCTTCAGCCATCGTGCTGCCCAACTCTCAACCGAGTTCACAACTTTGATTGCAACTTTCCACGATAGCGATCGTCGTGCCACTGCCTTCAACTTCTTCCAAATGTCGACTTTTGCAAATCAGGCTATGATACGATCTGTCATGACCCCACGATGGCCGCACTACTGTGGGTGTGTGGTACCGATGAGATTTTGTATCGAGGCACTCAAATACTCAGTACTGCACTACGCCTCTAGCCTGTGTGCTTAGGAGATTCACCTATCAACATTGCAGAATTAAGTTATCAAGAAAAATCCAACATAATAGCCACTTTATTACACAGCCAATTCTTCAATTAATATTCAAGTTCACTTAGCTAACAATTCATTTACTTCTTTTAAACGTATCGTGAAAAATATCAACGATAAAACAACAATAGTAATGATAAAGCAACAACAAACAATGCACAAGAGTTAAATGGGAGGGGGAACTCCCAATAACAAACTCCCTGTTACTTCTTTTATTAAACTTCAGAACATCAATTTACAATATGTTACAACAGTTTGTGAGATGGGGCCCCAAGTCTAAAGCTTTCTGCAACAAAGTCGCCAAGTGCGCAACCTTATGCGTGCAACAGTTTAGAAAAGCTCCCAAGTCCCAAACACGGTTGAACCCTCAACCCCAGACCAAAAACCCAAGTCTTGTCCCAACCAGCTTGCACCAGGGCGAGCGCATAGACCTACAACTCGACGTATTTTTCCCTTGCATGTTTGTTCACTGCCATAGACATGCGGTCCCTCATGTTCCTTCAAACTTCACTTATCATTCCATCTTCGTGCAACCTCTCAATTTTATAAGCGTCGATGCCCAATGTTTTAACTCATGTCGATGCCCCTATATAAGTTGGGAGGACCTTTGTTTTGTGGTTGGGGTGCCCCTGTTGTTCAGGCGTGCCCAGGGCGCAGGCGTTCGCTTGTTGTGCACCGCCCACTAAGTGTTTGCCTATCGTTTCCTTCCATTGTACATCGCCAACTCACTCGCCCATGCTCACCGTGTCGACCCCTCGCTCACGTCGCTATGTCCACACTAGTCACGCGTCTCGCCTGGTTCTACCCGTCTTGCGCGTTGGTTGTGCTACTGACACCCTTCGCTGACTCGTTTGCCCGCTCGACTAGCTCACGAGCACGACACGTCACGTCTTGCTTTGGGCGCCTGACGTCGCGCCTTCGTGCTAGCGCGCCTAGGGCGCACCACCCATATGTTCCACCGTTCTCCAACGTGTCCAACTGGCTCGACTACCATGTAACATGCATTCCCTTCATTCAATTTTACTTTGCCTGGGGCGCTCCTACCGTCGTGGAGACAACCTCGCCTGTACTTCACCATCTTTCAAATGTCGTTCAATGGGGCACGCTTGCCTTCTTGCGGGTGTCCCGTCCCATCACTTCGTTTAATCCAAGTCGGGCGCACCTCCGTGGCGTGCCTTGGCCAGAGTATCGACATAGTAATGTGGACAACCTATATTTCTCTCCCGAGATTGAGGTGAGATGGCATAAATAACAATATTTGTGGCATCCACTTGCGCACCAAACCATGTGCTCCAATAAGGGATTCTAAGTTTAAGAGTGTGTACTAGTTTCTTCTTCAACAAATGAAAAGATTGTTAAGAATCCTTTGAGAATGAAAAGTCAAGATCCTATGTTTAATTTCAGACAAAAATAAAGTGATTCGATACTAACACACTGTGAACTTCCTGCAGTGCCTTGTTTTCTCGACAAGATTCGAATTTGCATTTGGTTTGTTTGTGTGATACCACTCTCAGCCATTTCATATTTCAAATCGTCGCTGCAACTAACACGACCAAATCAAACGCTTGTGGATGTCGCAAATACACAGTGCTTGGTTTTTTGAATGATAAGCATAAGCCCCATATTTGGGTTGCATTACCTTGAACAAATACAAGCCATTCATTGATTAATTATTGATGCAGACAAATTACAAGATCCATCAATTGTTTTAAATTTAAAACTTAAATATCTTGAAAATTACTTCCAATTATATTTAGTTGTTTGCTTTGTCATATTTTAGTTGATTACGATACTCAACTCTCATCCGAGAGGACCGGGTTCAAGTCTAGGGAAGAGTATTTTCTTTGCAAATGCTTCTATAATAATATAATAAGCAGTGTTTCTTTTGAAAGCTCTTACAACAAGGTCGCAAACATCTATCTTTGTGATTTTACAGTGACTAATACCGCCTCCTCCTTTTAAGCTTTGACAAAAAGCAGAACATTATTTTTTTGTCTAACTGTAGCAATGGTCGGATAATGATGATGTGTTCATGTTATTGGGGGGCCGTTGATTGTTCATGCTCTACGTGAATCTAATGAGAGGGAACGTTGAATAGCGATATCCATTGTTTACTTTATGCGTAAAAGTCTCTCCAAACGACGAGAATACCTTTGATGTGTTTACAAAGGACTTCATAAATGGGAAGGGAAGAAGCGGTGCAGAGAAGGCATTGAGGGCCAAGAGTCGTAGGGGCCAAGGTGGAAAATCAATTGTCAACTTGTCAAGGCTGTAACTATTGTGTGGGGAATGAGAGCAGGGCCCAAAGCTCATAAGAAAGCTGCGGACGAGGGAAACTACATGAAAAGGGTGTGTGGTTTAAACAAAACGTTCTTGGGTCGAAAAGGGAAGTTTGATGCCCGCAAATGACGCCATAAGTGAAAAGCCCAAATTCACACTAAATTGCCCAAACTCGCTAGAATGGTCGACAAGGTCTGAATGGTGACATGGATGACACCAACAGTATTAGAAGCAGAGGCGGGGATGTGGAAGTGCCCCCCCATTTGCATAGACAAGGGTTGACTCATCTTAATTGAGAATTGTTTTCCCTGTGTTTGTCTCGCATATTTTAAAAATGCCGCCTTCTTTCGATGGTGGTGGGAAAACACATTCTCACTTTAGATCTTATTTCGTATATAAGGTCATTAATGTGGAAGAAGTCTCCTGCATACACTCTATCAAGATTTAACTTATCCTCGAGTATATATATATATTCCTTGGTTGTTAGCTTCTTCCCCAAAAAAGGAATAATTTGAGCCTCATCTCATATGGATAGCATTAATAGGTTATTTGGGCATAGAGGTGGATGAACTTTCAATGCTCGTATAAGGTGTCACTAACTACCTCATGTGTTTGTAAAGAAGAAATGTGTCAAATTTGATTGGTTATAAGTGCATTGGTTGTTTGACTAGGATATTTGTGCAGGGAAAGCATGAGGCTCATGTAAATAGAGTGAAGAAGACAACGTTGTTATTGGGTACAAGTTATATGGTAAATGGCATGTTTATTTAAGTTGGAAAGCATATAAATTATTTATCCCACATGCACGAAGAAGAAAGATAGAGGAGAGGGGGTGCAGTAGAAAAGGGAGAGAGAGAAAAGTTGAAAAGCATACCTTTCTCGGCCTTTTGGCTAAGATCAAGTGTAGTATCTGTCTTATCAGTTTAATATCTGATACGTGGTTCATAGAACCACATGATATTAAAGAAAGAAAGAAAGAAAGAAAAATTTTTTAATGTCCACGAGGCTAAAAATAGCCTATGAGACAGATTGCTTCTCTATCTGACTCTTGTATTCGGCCCTTTTCCTGTGAAGTTTTACAATGAGCACTCCCAGCTTATCGACAAACTCTTCGCTAAATAGATTATCCCAAGAGTTCGCTGCCAGAATACCTGCATAGTTTTCTCTGGTGTCTTTGAAGGCCTCACATTCTAGAATGAAATGTTTTTCTGTTTCCACTTTTCCGGAGGAGCAAAAAATACATACTCTTTCTTCCCACATTTCTTTTGGCTTTTTCCAACGCCCTGTTTCACAACGGAGTTGATGAGAATTAGTCCTTAATTGAGCAATAAGAATTTTAGATCTCCAAGAAATATCAGCCCCTATGTATGCCTTTTGTTGATGGTTATGTGTGGGGTTAAACTCTTCTATGTAGTACTTCTTTCTCTCTAGCTCTTTCTTCCAAGTATGTTTATGGAATTTATCCATAACAAAAGTTTTTATCTCTTTACTGTTTGTAGGACACATGCTCAAGCAAATACCCCATTTACTAAACCATTTGTTATTTTGCCGCATCCAAGTCTTCTGTCTTTTACACAATCTGTCACTAAACACAACCTTAGGCCATCTATCCTCTTCCATTTGCTCAATTTTTTTCAGATACCTTATGACTCGCACCATAGCAATTGCTTCAATAGGAGCAGCCGCTGTTTCACTTAACAGGATAGCATAAGGAACTGCACTTTTAATTTTGAATTTGTTTGTAATCAAACGTTTCTGAATTTTCTCAATTTGTTTCCACTGCATCTTGGTTGTGCTGCTGGCCCATAGTTCACAACCGTAAAGAATCACCGGAATCACTAGACGCCCAAAAAGAGTTAGGGTGGTTTTCCAGTCCCACAGCTCTGCCTCTCTACACCTGTTTTGAAGAGCATAAAATGCTTTCCAACCCCCTAAAGTTCTTTTATTTCTACAACCATCCCAACTTAAATTTCTGTTGAAGTCAATTCCGAGGTATTTGTAATCTGCAACTTCTTCCAAAATGTTGCCTCCAAAATAGAACTTATGTTGGTTATGCTTTCTTTTGTTAGAGAAAACCACTACTTTCGTTTTGCTAATGGGAGGGCCCATTCACAATAGCTTGCTATTGGGGCTCTCGAGCGTTGCTTGTGCGTTGCACTACAGCACCAGCCTGGCGCCCCCCAACAACGCACTATCTGATACGTGTCATGAATTTGTTGGTGGACTGATGATGTAAATTGAACTCGTCTTTCATGAATTCAACTCATCTTTCTTTCTTTTAATGTGTGTGATTAACATGAATTGAACTCGTCTTTCTTTCTTTTAATGTGTGCGATTAATTGGCTCTAGTAGATTGAGAGCTGAAACGTCTCATGTGTGCTGCTGTGCGTGCATTTATACCTCTCGCCAGACTATGTGGTGCCTCTTAATCAATCACTTTTTCTGATTAGTATCAGTTATTCTTTTCTTTCTGGTAAATCGCATACACCTTTGTTCTGATTTGATAAATGTTGATCTGTTGTCTGTTATATAATCGATCAAGGAATTGCTCACTTGTTTCTTCCATTAGTTCTCATCATCATTTTATCAAATTCTCACTTATTTCCTCCATTGATTCTCATCATTTTATCAATGAAAATATCAAATTCTCACTTATTTCCTCCATTGATTCTCATCATTTTATAAAAATTCTCATCGAGGGATAGTGTATTTGTTGTGATCATATTTGTGCCTGTTTGTATAACAATTTTGTATGGTATTATTGGCATTCAATTGATTAGCAGCATTGATTTGATTATAATCTATATTTTTTTGTATGGTATTATTGGCATTCAATTGATTAGCAGCATTGATTTGATTATAATCTAGATTTTGTGTCAACATTTGTGTTTTCTCTTTCTGTGAAAGAAGCATATAATATCCATGAAACCCTTCTGGCTAATCTGACTAATTAGGCCTTCTGCTGCCCATCATCGCTAATTGAGGATGTACAATAAAAAGCATCACCGTCGTATTTGACAGTTAAATCGGAGATATTTGACAGTTATGTTTTCATTTCATAGTGTGTGTTGTTTACCATGCCAGACCTGTCCTAGATTCCGCTGATTTTAATTCTTTCGACTTCTTCCATGGGCTGCTGTACTTTCTTGCTGGCTTCCATTTATCATCGACAGATGTTTTTGGTTGTTTCTTTCTCGATTGTTGCTCGCTTCCATTTATCAATTATCATCAACAGGTGTTATGGGAACTCTGTCAGGCAGTTCGATTTTCCCACTGGAGCTGATCCGGTCATCGTTTGTTTCTAAACCCAGATCTATATATCCTTTTTTTTGTTATATATATATATATATATATCAGGGATGTGATTGTCAAACGAATTTCTTCGCTCTCTGCTGTGAAATTGCCAAGGGGTTCCAATGTGAATTTGATTTCTATCAACCATTTCAACCAATTCGTCGGGAAGCAATCCAGGAATTTGTGAATTGAGGATGAGGACGTTGTGATGAATCTTTTTACTAATTTTCCCGAGTACTAATTGTAAAGGACGTTTTTTTTTTCACAAAGTAATTGTAAAGAACTTGTGGCTTTTGGAGGGCAGTATGGCTTTGACTTTACAAAACGTGTACAAGAAGAAGTGAGACAGACAGAAAGAAAGATAGATGTATAATATGAGATCCCAAAGTCATTAACAGCATTATAAGCACTTCGGTGCTTATGATGACCCTATATGGTGCAAGGGTGATTGGACAAAGATCCATCCCTGCCTGCCTACAACATCACTGGCAAGTTCAGGCACAAACTCAAGCATCTACTCTCTCTCCATAATAAACACATCAGGTGTTCCTTTGTTCTTAGTAATGGAATGGAATCTACAATGCTTGCAACCTCCAAGACTGTTGTTGTCCCAACGATTAAAACTTAAAACCACCACAACAATTAAAACAACATCATGACCGAACTGAGCTTAGATGTGGATTGCATTGCAGATTCGACATGAAATATGGTTACCCTACAACTGGAATAAGAATTATTATGGTGGTTACCCTGATTCTGCACTTTCTCCACAAATATAGGATTCCCCAGCTCATTCTGGGCAAAGGCAGATGACACTTTGAGCCCGTCATCCAAGCTCACTATGGGAGGGAAATCAGGAACGAAAATTGGGAATAAGTCTTTTCCTTTTTATGTGGTTAATTAAATTCATATATAGTTGATTTTTATTGGAACGCATGCAATATTGTCGACCTAAATATTTTAAACTCGCTCTCCACTCCCCACCGTGTTTTACATGATAAGTGAAGCTAATTTATCAACGGCTGCTTTAAATATATATATAGATATATATTTCACGCCCGTAAACACCAGAAATCCACACACTGATATTTGTTGTGTGGTTTCCGTTCTAAAATATATTTTGAGTGTCCTTTTCGAGAGAAAGCAGCCCCGCCTGGTGGGGCCAGTTTAGGTTGTAATGGCAAGTCATGGAAGAACACCATCGTATGTTGTAACTTGTTGCTATAGGAAATGTAGGCTAACCTGACAAGGATTATGTCCACGGTGTGGCACTGGCAGCCAACAAGGAACTTGGAAGGGGAGTCGAGTCGAAACTCAACCGGGACCAATTAAGGAATCAAGGATCTTCCATGCATCATTGGAGGTCGAACTCCAGAGTCCATTGTTAGAAATATAAAAGATGGCTTCCCCCATCCCCAGTTTGGAACTGAAACACGTAGGGGGCATGAAGCACAGGTGCAACAAGATTTTCAGATTTGGAACAGGATATGAAAACACAAAATCAACTACTTCACATCGAGAATGATGCTTAGGGCATCACAGGTGCAACAAGATATTCAGATTTGGAACAGTATATGAAAACACAAAAACAACAACTTCACATCGAGAATGATGCTTAGGGCATCACAGGTGCAACAAGATATTCAGATTTGGAACAGGATATGAAAACACAAAAACAACAACTTCACATCGAGAATGATGCTTAGGGCATCATACAGGATAATGTGGGGGATCAAGGATCTTTAGTGATGGCAATTCAAGCCAACAATCCACCTCACCACAAAATGAAATGAATAATCAGGAAGGATCCATCCACCACGATACTTCAAAGCATTTGGGAGGCATGAGAACCCCTTGATCAAATTAATCATCATCGGAGAACAGAACCTAAAGCCAAGCAGAGTCAATGGCCTAATGTGTAAAGCCGATGACAAGGAGATCATCAAGATGTACGCCTGAATATCCCCTATGATCTACACACAAAACTCCTAAACTTGTGTTTTCAGTATATGCAACTCTACTGGCATCTTGCCTTTGTCTATCTTTGTCTCCGTTTGAGCTAGTTTTTTGCCTTTGTCTTGAAGGCATTATTCTTTGAAGTATTTTGTTTTGTATGTTATTTATCTTCAGCTTCTGTTGAGCTTTTAATTTTGTCTTCGCTGAGCTTTCCACGTTGGTTTATTCGTTTTCATTGTTGTTTTGTATGTTGTTTTGATTTTGCCTTCTTGAGCTTGTCTTGTAATGTTGTCTATCTCTGTTTCTGCTGTTTGTCTTGTAATGTTGTCCATCTCTGTCTCTGTCTCTGTTTGAGCTTGTTTGTCTTGTAATGTTGTCTATCTCTGTCTCGGTCTCTGTTTGAGCCAGTTTTTTGCCTTTCTCTTGTAATGTTGTCTATCTCTGTCTCTGTTTGAGCGAGTGTTTTGTGATTTCCATCTAAACCTAAGTTTCTTTAGTGTATTGGTAAATGAGTACCCTCTTTCTTCCTCCAGGCATCCGCTACACCTGTTTGGCCCTTGGAAGCATCCCTTCCCTAATTGCCACCCGAGATAGAATTTTATCATTCGCTGCCAACAGACAGGACGATACTACTTCCACCCAGATTTTTGGGAGTTTGCGTTCGCCTTCTGAAAGCTATTGACAAGGACCCAATCTTTGGCAATATCATCATAGTGTATCCTTCTTTTCCAACCAATTATAATGTTCCCTTGCAAATGAGTTTTTCTTCTTGGTTTTCAACATTCATGATCTCACTTTCTTCCATTTCAAAAATACCGAGCATTGCTCCAAATACTTTTCTCAGAGTAGCCGAATTAAATTGGGTTTTTCAGTACTCCTTCATGTTCTTTCCGTACTGTCATCCCGCCGGGCTTTTCTGTTTCATTATGTGGAAATCCCCATTAAGAGCATACCTAGGTACTTTCTGGGTGTAAGAGAAAGGAATTAACACTTAGCATGAATACAGTTCAAAAGATTGAACAGCTCTGATAAATGAATTATAAAAAGGGGAAAAGACCACCTTAATTGAACAACATAGAGATGGTTGATGAAAGTGGGCAGGATTAAAAGCCTCCGGTGAATGATTAGAAAGGAAAAGACCACTTTATTTGAACAACGTAGAGATTGTTGAAATCGTGGAACCCCTAACAAGAAAAGATGAAGTCAAAGAAGGTCATCCACTAAATTTTGTTGAAATCGTGGAAGCCCTCTTAATAAGAAAAGATAAAGTCAAGTCATCCACTAAATTAGATTTGCATAAAGTGGGGTGTGGAAACAGGGAAAGGAAAGCCTCCAAGGATAATTATAAGCCCAGATATAGAAAAATCCTGTGCATGGGAATATTTAGGGTAGGAGAGCTACGGAGGTTGGGGTAGAGGAGTTTTATATCCGGGGGAAGCTAAAAGGAAATTGTTTCAAAGAAGCACTGGGGATGGCTAAAAACTACAGGAGAAATGCTGAAAAGTTTCATTTTTGTTGTTGTTGCTGTGTTTCCACACACAAGAGCTGGACTTGAACCTGTGTCTCTGAGGTGAGAGACTACAACTGAGCAAAGAGTTGAGTTGGAGCGCTGAGTGTCTCGTGCAATTTGGCAGGAAACCTTCTCATTTTAAATTTGAAAAATCGGCGTTGTAATTTGTTTGAGTCAACAACAGTCAATCCATCAATGGCGTGAACTGCATTTGGGCTATAAGCTCGTGTTTATAGAATAGATTGGAGTAGTGATATAAATCTATGAATGCAAGTAACTGCGCACGCACCAGCACCAACGATCTGCCGTAATCATACACCTTGATTTAGTTTTAACGAGCATCACATTGCTCCGGAACCACACAAAGAAGTCCGCCAATGATATGATTTCAACTAATTATTTAAGAACCACCAGGGGGGTAAAATTTACCAAAGAAATTTCAAAGGAATAGAAATGCAAATACCAGTGCAATCATTCCACTCAATTGCAAATACATGTCTCACTTTAGAATATAAATTCCCTTCCCTTAATCGTTTCTCTCATATGCAAATTCCACTCAATTCCAAATATACACGTCTCACTGTAGAATATAAATTTCCATTAATCGTTTTCCTCAAATGCAAATTCCACTCAATTGCAAACACATGTCTCACTCTACAATATAAATTTCCATTAATAGTTTCTCTCAAATGCAAAACACAGAACTGTGATCACTCTACAATATAAATTTCCATTAATAATTTCTCTCAAATGCAAAATTCAGAACTCTCTGGCTTACTTTGCAATGCAAATTACAGAACTCTCTAGGTTCACTTTGCAATGTACTTGTTTCAGCGAACATTCCGACTCTGATTTACCCTGTGCTGCCTGCATTTCACTGGAAAACTGCAACCATTCTATCTTTTGTACCCACAGGCCTGCATTTCACTGAATAACTGCGACCACTCTGCGATTTTTATTAGGTTTTGGTGTTCTTAACTCTGGTTTACTTGCACTTCACTGAAAAACTGCAAACATGCTTTGATTTCCATTTGGGTTTATGGTTTGTGTGGAGGCCGCGCGAACGCGAGCCTCCGCTGCCACAAATTATGACGTGCACTCTCCTCGATGGGAGATGCTAGGTAGACCCCCCTCCCAAGTGCAATGGAGGTGGCCTTCCTAGGCCATCGACCTTCCTGATCATCGATTGACCCCGCCCAGGTAAGTATGTTTTCTATCTTCCCAACTTCACCCTCTATACTCCTCCCTTTCATTACTTCCATCGCCACTTTGCATGTGGGACATATCCATACATACTATATCCTAATTCAAAATTAAAACACCCTCTGCTTCCTCATCCATATTTCATCCCTAATTATTCTTCTTCTTCTTCTCATGTCCATGCTATGTCTCATGAGTCAAAGTGGTACATAGTATGGCTTTCACTAAGGTTCAACCCCCATTTCTAGTGTTAGTGCTTCTGCCTACCATTGTGGATGTGCACCTATGTATGCAATAATTGTTCGGGTTAGGTGAAGGGTTTTGGCAACCTTAGCCCCGGGGATTTGCTTAATCAGTTAAGCTATATGCCAAACCAAAGACATGTTGTGAGTGGGGAGTTCACACATTCAAATTAAGGTCTCTTGCACCCAGCAATTCACACCAGGAAAACTTTGCAGGATCCCCCCCTTCTTCCCCATAATCGCTCGATGAAGAGCGGTGTCAACCACTAGTTTAGAGAGCGAGAGACGACACAAAAAACTGTGCATTGTCGAAGCAACCACAACAAGCAAATCCCGCTGAACAAGAACAAACATAAGCACAAATTTTAAGCCCCTATAGCTTGGCAAGTCCCAAATTAATGGAGCCATATAAATTACAGGGCTGCCAAACGCAGATAAGTGCGAATCCATAATAAGCATTAAAACACTTACTTCATCATACATCTCAAGATGCTAAAATTAAAAAATAATCATAAGAATTAACTAAATTATAACTTTATTTGAATAATAATAATAATTATTATATATACGTTATTACATATTAAAAAAAATATGTGACAGAACTCTTAATTGTGGAGATTCTTAATCTCTAAATAGGCTAAATTGTTACAGTACCACATATCCAAAAAACCATAACAAAGGCCCACTCGCCAATAAACAAAGGTAACTTAAAAAAAGGGAGAGCGCCATCACAATCAATAGTATGCCAAGACTCGAAGTAGCCTAAAGCCAAAAAGCAAGAAGTGGATAAGAAATTAAAAGGGAGGAAAAGGAGGAGTCCAAAGTCAATTAAGGATGAGACTCGGACAACTTCAAGACTTCGGCAGGAGCAAGAATGAAAAGTTGTAGTGGCTTTCGAACTTATGGATACTTCCAACTCGGTGTTTTAATAATTTTATAAAACAGTGAGCAAGGAACAAGAGACCAAGGGCAGTAAAGAAAGAACGCCCTCCTTGATTCCCATTTATTGAGCTTTTCCTTTGAAATGTTGAGTTGTGGTGTGGTTCTTGGTGCAGAAAGGTTGCACACTTTTGGTCCTGTTACAATGGACTTTAAGGAATTATACATGAGCATCAACAATGAAGTGCATAAGCACACTCAAAGCGATTAATCCTAACTCTCCCAAAATCATCAAATGTCACAGTACAAAGAAGCTATTGAAGAAATGCCACTCCAAGATTATTTCCCAATTCGATTCCATACAAGTTGTGCGTAGTTCCCCCTGAAGTGATCCCACCCCCGATTTGCATAGGGTCCTAATTATTCCTCCATAGGTATTTGAAACACCCCATGTATTACCGCATCCATGTGGTGAGCATGATAGGGTATCCCCTTGCCTTTAGGCAATCAAACCACGCGGTGTGTGTCCTTATAGATGCCTATTTGCGTAAAAGAATGAAACATGAAGGATCATTCAAGAACTAATAGAGGTTAGAGTCATGCATCCTAGTATTAGGCCCTGCTCATTACCTGTGGTCGTCGTATTTAAGAAAGAAGGTAGTCAGCACACGTTTCTCGATTATTGCGCTATCGATTAGTTGACCCTTGAAGACAAATTTCCCTTTCGAGTTGTCGATGATCTCGTAAATGAGCTTCATGGGGCACAATCTTTTCACTAAACTGGACCTATGCTCAGGATACCACCAAACACAAATGAAGGAGGTGTACATCCCTAAAACAACTATTCGCACACATGAATGTCATTGTGACGTTTTAGTGTTGCCCTTTGAACTTTGCAATGCTACGTCCACCTCTAACAACCCCATGAACAAGATTCCCTGACCCTTCCTGCGCAGTTTTGTGCCTTTATTATTTGACGATAGCTTGATCCATAACTAAAACTTGGGATTCCAGCGCAAAACAGGTCGATAGAGCCTTGTAACTCCCTGAGGACCACCATTTGTTCCTTTAGCATTCCAAATACGATTTTAGGGCCTTAAATTTTGAATACTTGGGCCGCATTATTAGCCAAGAAGGGGTGCAAGTGGACCACAAAGCAAGTTTATAGGTGTGTATGATTCAGGGGCATCCGTAAAAAGTCAATTGGCCTAAAAGGTCAAATATTTTTTACTAGAGGAGTCAAAAAAATTTTACTAGAGGAGTGGGTCCCTCAATGTGTGGGATGATTAGGATAGATTATAATTATTTTTGTTATTTATTGCCATGTAATTCGTTTAAAATATATGTTTGTTCAGTTAGTTTTCGATAGAGAAAAATTAGATAATTCGGTCTTGTTTCCTTAGATTTGGAAAGACCTTGCATATGTATATTAGTGTTTTCAAATTAAAAAAGGCAAAGTGAGGGCGAGAAGGATTATAAGTGTTTTAAATTTGTAGAGTTCATCGTTTCGACTCCCTGTGAACCGTGTGGAATGATTCGACTAGTTTTCTTTATTTATTCCTATGATCGATGCGATTAGAGTGGTGTCATAAGGGGTTATGTGCATGTGTCTTAACCTTTGGAAAATCCTTGTAATAATCCCGCAACGAAAATTTTCTCAAAATGGAGCGAAAGAAGGTCGAGACTTAGTTTATCTTTGAAATGCGCAGAAGTTCGTTAATTGGTAGAAACATAATCAACTCTCGTCATAACAAAATGTCGTCTTGTGACGAGCTTTAAAAGGAATGCCATCCATAAATGTGTGGAATCATACCTCGGGTTTATGTGCAATGATTTCCTTGGTCTGTGTGTGTGTGTGTGTTGTAGCCAAAATGACATTCATGGTGTTGTTTTGGTGGCGTTTATGATGTAGTGCAAGTATCCTATTAATTGCATCCCCACGGGGAATTTGTTATGTAAGCCCTAAAGGAATGAAAGCCCAAAAAATATGGGAATTGCAAGACCACTTTAGATTGTGTTGGGACATGACATTGTGATACCCATGGAGGCATTATAAGGATGTGCATCATTCTATTGGCATTAGGTATTATGATAACTAAAGAAGTATTGCGAGGCCACATAATAATGGTTTGCCCACATGTTAAGACATAGATCCTCCCCTTGTGGAAAAATACATTAGGAGTTGGATGTGAATCTGATCATACTTCATGGATGGATCCTCCCCTTACGTTGATAGCTACAAGAAGTTCATCGTGACCTTGTTTATGACCAGGGACTTCCCTCGTAGCGGTGAAAAGGGTTGGCTTGTTTGTTACTATCGCACCCCCACCTTCATATGGAGGAGAGTTGACCTAATGGTGTTTTCTAATACATGGAGTAGTATGCCAACATTGTCGAGTGTCAAATCTTTAGTAATTGATTTTTCACCACTTGTGAACTTCTCCAACGTGTGCTAAAGCCGATATCCTACTTTCCATGGAAAATAATTCTTTTGGAAGCATGGTTATGTTGTGAATCATTTTGGCATCGATTGAGATATCTTCCGCTAACCATCTCTTCTCATTATGGCATCTTCTAACTATAAGATTTCTTGAATTTTCCTTCGAACATGGAAATCACATAAATAGGGCCACATTTAAACCCTATGAATGTTGACTTTTGAAATCCTTATTGCTTTATCTATCCAATTTTTTATTTTCCATACCTTGATTCTACCATCTGCTTTGCATCTCTTCGATTATGCAACCTAGCCTGGGTCATCTATCTTTAGGTTCTTAACAACTTCCAATATATTTTTTGGCTAATGTTTTCCTGATAAATGATGCCATTTCTTTTACACTTTCTCTCACCATCACAAATCCCATGTCTTTGATCACTGCCATTTTTATTGGTTCGCGCCCGATTATAGGTCATGTTTCTATCTTCATGATTTGGTGCTTATTTGGGAAAACTTAATATCTGGAAACTCTTGTGAATTTCTTCTTAACTAGTTGTATCTTGTTGATGCATACCTCGTTTACAGCTTGAATGCCTAATTTATTTGATATTTATACCACTTCACGCTTTATCCTCGTCTCATATCCTCTTAGCTCTCATACGCTTACTCCCCATTGATCTTCCTCCAGTCAAACTAACTTCCATTTGTTTAGGTGTCATTGACTCGCCTTCCACTGGCCTTCTACTCATCATACCAAATTTTGTCAATTCTTGTTATGTTGATCTTTTTCTTGTTGATCCTGCCTTTGTTGATATTACTTCCTGTTGTACATATTCGCCCCCCCCATTCAAGTTTTGGCCACCGAACTTCATCCTGAGGCCTTTTGAAACCCTTTCATGGCCTAAAATCCTCATATCACATCTACCGCCATCTTTTCGGGCCGCAAAATACATTATTAAAATGGCTGAGAACCCATCATTAAAATTATATTGAGTCGAAGCCCCAGGGCCTTATCCCCTTTTCTTGTCGTCATCACATGACCCGAGCCCGAAAACCACAAGCCAAAGGAAAGGGAGCTTATTGTTTTATGTTTCGGGCGCAATGGTAAGCCGTCCGATCAAATTTAATCAACGGAGCAGCTATCGTCTTATGTGGTGGTCCCCGCGCGCAGAAAACCGGCGGTAAATCCCGCACCACTTTCACCGAGCCGGGGGTATTTACCATGGGGGCAGCGATTCCATTAAAAACGCGCCACGCGTCTTTTGTACGACATTTTAAAACAGCTTTCCCACGCGTTAAAGTTTGTACAATCGCCGGGCAGCGGAATTCATTTGAGCCGTTGGATCTGCTGGCCTCAATCCGATGGCAGATATCCTCTGAAGCCGCTCGCCCGTTAACTCTTGTCCGACATGCCCTGTGGCCCACCATTGTGCTGCTCTCATCGCCTCCCATCCGTTGATCTGTGTTTGAAATCTGACGGCTCAGGAATCAGTCTCCCCGTCTGTTGACTCTGCTACCACATCGCCTTTCCACCTGTCCCCTCGTACATCCATCTGTCCTCGCCTCGCGCATCCGTAATATTCTTCCCCACCATATATATATATATTTATATGTGTGTGTTTTTATTTTTATTCGTCGTTCTTCAGTCACCACATTCAAACTGGGCTACGTAGAAAATCCACATTTCGTCTATTTGTCAAAACCCCCATTGTGTTCCCTCTGCCACCCTGCGTGTTCTTGTCATCTGTCCGAGTCTGCTAAGTCATTACCATCCCCACCTCCTAGCACCTTCCTCCTGAGTCTAGTTTCTCTAATTTTTTGTGGGTTTTGCAGGTTTCAAGATGATAAAGAGGCCTCATAATTCACCGCCTCCATTGCAAGGTCAAGAGCATATCAAAGGACGTATTTTGTTGGTGAAATTTAAGAAAGAAGTCGAGGGTAGTTGCATGAAATGACTATCATTAAATAGAACAAAGATATGAACCTACAGAACCCTCCAGAGAAAATCAAGGATGCTATGCCCTGCATTAAATATCCAGGATTTAAATTCAAAGATTAAAGACCGAGAGTACAGTACAAAATCGCAGGATATCTCAGGGTTTATGCGGCACCAGATTTTTCCCTCAGCAAAAGGCAGAACATTGTATATTTTATCATTTGTGTCTTGTTCATAAGGAGATTTTCATCCTCCAGCATTTATTTCTAGAAACAGATTGTAAAGTACAATCATTTATATTCAGTCATTCATAGAGTGGGCGCGAATCCTTTCGACCATTTTGTTCAAATTGAGTCATTAAATGTATTCCATCTACCTCCTTCTCTAGAGATTTCTATCTTCTCTATAAAAGTCGAGAAAGAAGACATTGTAAAGGTTCCAGATTTCAATCAGCAAACTGTGCAGTGAAAAAGGCTTTTGTATACATTTTGTAATATTTCTGTATGAAGGTTCAGAGCCCGTAGGGTCTCAGTGAGGAGGAGTTATAACTGAATTAAGGATTCTGGTCTTTGATATCTCACAGTATGTAATTTTCCCTTATGTGTTAATACAATATCTCATTTCATGCTATTTATCTTCTTGTATCATGTTCTAGAATGCGAGTGGCTCACTAGTTTGCAGTAAGGATTCATCATAGTTGATGCCCTTTCTGGAATTAGTCAAGCGCTTTAAATAGGCCTAGTCATGATATATTATTCCATGTTCACCTTATCCATATTTTCTGCTATATCAGTTGTGTTAGGAGGGTGCTTTTAAAATGCCAGGATTGTGTATGGATTCTTGAATTGACAAGCCCATGCATGGTTTTGTTGCATATCTGGGTATCAGTCCAATATCAACTGGTATTTCCTCCAAATTTCATTCACTGCATCTACTCTCTGATATTTGATTTCTGTGATATATTATTTGCACTCGCCCTCTTTACAAGTAGTCGTCTCTTAACTGTCTCATGCCTTTGTATTGGAGTTTTACATGATGTTCCTACATTATCCTTATCTTTGTATCAGCTTCTGAGAGAGATTGGTCCCTTTTAAATTATCTTCCTTATTTAACAAGAGATAGTAAGAGAGCTTTTTAGACTGACAACCCAAGCTATATAATGAGCTCCTTGCTATATTAAGATGTCCTAGGCACTGGTCTATGGCAACTCTAGACTGTCTCTAGGGGGTGACAAAATTGTCCACAACACTTCCAATGATCTTAATTCCATTAAGTTGGGTGTAACAAGATTTAATTTAATTTTTTTTTTAATGTTGATTGGTTCCCCGTTCAACCTCTTTTAGACGATTCATCTCCATTGAATATCTTGCATCTCGTTTAACCTCCACTGGTTATCATCCCATTAAATTATATGTGGTCGACCTTTTGTTGACCGACTATGTCAACTTTTGTTGAGTTTTCATCTTCTCCTTCAATTTACTCTCTCGATGAAGATTGAAGACTTACAATGTCAATCTTGGCTTGTAATATTCAACAACATCCCAACAACTCCATGGGTTAACTCTACTCCAAATCTCATTGCATCACTTTGTGACTTATTTCTCCCCCTTGATCGGTTTTTCTCCAGATCCTTCTTACCTCAAAGCCTAGTTGTGCGATACAAGGTATTCTTTAATTGAACGAGTCCACTCCCTAACTTCCTTCTTTTTCTTTCTCTTCATCTTAATGAATTACTTTATTTATTCTTTACTTATTTCAATATTACTTAACTTTGAACTATAACATTTTCCAAGTATGGTTAAGGGTTGGGACTGTTCATCCTTGAAGGCCTTCCGTACACAGTGGTAACCACCCTCATCCTATCTTCCATGTAGATTTTCTCTTCCTCTCTTTAAAGGAAAGAATGTTGGGGTATTCAAGCATTGTGTCTATTTAATTTGTCCCTGTTTATGACTTTCTCCGATTTAAAGCCTTAAAGTATCTTTGGTTGGATAAGGAAGTTACCTATGATGTCTTTGACAACACAAGTTCCATGTCCAGTGACTTGCAATTTTCCTATATCACCCTTAAATCTACTGTAAGACACTTATACAAGGTCTCCATTCTTGAATTGCTTCTCTCTTTTATTTTGATCATGGTGGGATTTCACTGCTTCTTTCATATTTGTTGGAAATGCAGTACATGTTGTTAATCCATTATGTCCCTTTGTATATCCTCCAGGGATGCCATCTTGTCAAGTTGCAATGCACCTGTGTTGTTTATTGTTGAGGGCATCAAGTCCAGCCGAATCACCACATTTTGTCCCAACATGATTCTAAAAGGTTTATGGCCGATCTACGTGTATGGGTATTCTCAAATGCTCTAAGAATTTCATTCCTTTGTCATCGTATCTATCCCTATTGATGTCTAGAAATTTGGTTGAGCTCTTCATCAAAATTGCACTGAAATATATTGTTGCTACGTCGACGTAAAGGTGACAAAGAGAGCTCTTTCTATGTCGAATCAAGAATCCATGCAACATCTTAATGATATGATTTAGAAGTGCCCCCCTTGATAAATCATTATTAATGAGGCCCATCAAAACCTTATAGGTATACTCCCCTAAAATAAACCTTGTTTTTGTATCCATGGCATACTCCGAAACCAGTTTTGTTTTACCCACTTTTTAAATATCAGAGTTTTGGTTTTATGTATTTGGCTATAACCATCCTTCCTCTCATAAAAATGGAACTAGGAAATATATTTCCGACATATATATATATATATATATATATATATTCTAATGGAATCTAATGGATCGTTCAAGAATGGATTCTAATGGGATCTCATCTTTCGATATATATATATATCATAAGAACCAAGGGCTTGGCTCAATCCTTTGTCACCAATCTTGATGGACATTTTGGTAGCTTCGTGCCAGATAGTTATCAATGTGAATCCTATTCATGCTTGGTGCATTGGTCTACGTGAACATGGTTATGGAGGACGCCATCCACAAATGTGAGGAAGCATCTTCTAGGTTTCCCTAAATGGTTTTTATGGTGAAAATTTTTGTGTGGCCTTTGTGCAAACCAAGGAATCATAGTGTTGCGCGGAGGAATTTCCTTATTGTTGTATTATTTTGGTAATGTCCACCTAACACCCTGCCATGTGCTTCATCAATGATGTCCCATCGTTCACGATCAAGGAAACATATCCACAAGATATCATTCGAGATCAATTTGCACAGGTGCCCATTGGTCAATGTGTAGTGAACAACCTTCCCAACAACACACATTTCTTATGTCGTTGTGTGTATACAAACACCTAGTTATCCTAAGAAATCTACATCTCCTCAAATTTGTTTAGGACATCTTTTACATGGAATAGGTTTGCATATGGATCATCACCGTTTATATGATCTGAGTATGAATTTTAGTTTTTTTGCTCTAATTTCATCTTCAGATTTTAAATTTATTTTTTGATCTTATGTTCATGTACATAGGTTACCTTGTTGCTTATGTGTGTCAAACATGTAATTTCACTGAGTTTTATGAATGGATTCAATAGCATAAAGTATGAAAATCAAATGTTGAACAACAACAACAAAATACATAGCAATCCATCACAATTGATCCATCAACATAGAGTTTTGATGAAGGAGTTAACCCCTCATGGGCTACATCTTCCTGGTCCAACTTCCATTGCTTCGGCCTCTGTATTAGCTCAAAAGTGAAAAAAATTGTTGGTTACATTCACCTACAGCTCCTGAAACATACTCCAATGAGTCCATAATGTCAAAATCTATCAGAAATGACTATTCATTCTCTCAATTTGGTCTTCAGTTGATCAAGGCATGGCCTTCCTTCCTGGTGGCGCCAGGCTTCCTTTTTCTTCAAAGTGACAAAAACACATTTAGAATTTCTCTTCTGCCTCTACAACCTGTACCAATGGATTCATAGCATGCCAATCTGCTACGAATGACTCTTCCTGAGCCAAAATTGGTCAAACATTGCTCAAGATATGCTTCATTCAATTTTTCTAGGAAATCTCCTCCAAATCTGGAGAAGACTCCAGATAAGGTTGCCAATTTTGGAGGCAGCTCCTAATTTGGCGGGTCCGCCGAAAAATTTGCTAACTTAACTCTGAGTTAGTTAAGGGATAAGCTATAATTAAAAGCGAATTAATGCGCTAAGCATGTTTACAACTAATCCTGGATTAATAAACTTCTTAGCGTATAACATTTAAGATTATGGTATTAAACCCTGTATTAACACATAATCTCCGCTCTTAATAGAACTCTGCGTTGTTGGTTGTGGTGGACTGGTTGCATGGGGGGGGGGGGGGGGGGGGGCGCTGTACTGTGGGGTTGACACCCTTCCAAACCCTCGCCATTGAATTCTTTTAACAATAAATAGATTTTAGGCGCAAAGGTTATTAAGAACCATGGTTGGCCTGATGGTAAGGGCAGACGGTTGGCGCGGGTGAGGTCGTGGGTTCGACCCCGACTCCCACGCATTAATTTTGTTGAAACATATTTATGCTCTTTCCAAAGTTTGAAAACTTTGGTTAACATAAATAATTCGAACTTTAATATGTGTCACCATAGTTTTCTTACAATTTTGGACTTTGTAAAATGTAATTCGCGCCCACATATAAACATTTGGCATATGAATATATGCACCACCATTTAATTAAATCTGATCCCCGTACCCTTAGGTTATAGAATTAATATGCCAGCAAAATAATGCGCTCCAACATGTAAAAAATGAAATTTGAACCTTGAGGTTGGAGAGGGACCACCAGAGCGGGCACGTGGTGGCCCTTGGTTGCACCACGTGTCAGCCTCTAATTGGCTATCCATCCATTAAAAAAAAAAAAACGAATTCAACCTTAGGAGAAGATCCATAAAAAAAAATTCACTTTCAAACCAAACTGGTGAATCATGTTGTGACACTTTTCACAGTGGCACTGGTCAAATACTAAAGAATATTCCTTGCATGTTTACTGCGCTGCCATGTCATCAACCTGTCACTGTTCCGCAATTTTTTTAGTTGTTTAGGAAAACGAACAACAATCTCTATCTCCTTCATCCAGACTTCGTTTTCAATGAAACGAATTGCGTCGAATTCATGGCGACGAGCTCTTCACTGTCATTCAGTTTCCATTCAATTTTGAGCACTTTAATTTTTGAGCTTTTACACTGAGCACCCGATCACTATACCATTGGCCCTTTTCTCGAGTTGATTCTCATCGAGTGGTCTAGATTTATGTGAGATTTAGATGTCCAAAACACACCTCGAAAGTTCAATTTTTGGAAGTTTGGGAACCACATACACAAAAACGATGACGACACACTAGCTTGTCCCTGGGATGCATTAATGCAAATTGATGGGTACTCATAATAATAAAATGGTTTCACTTGTAATTGTAAAAGTCATGTAGGGAAAATTTCATTCAAAGGCCTCCTATCTCTATCATCTAATAGTTCTTTTCGACCTTGTTTGTCATGACTCCGCGAAGGTCACACCTCCGTTGGTGTGTGGCATCAGTGAGATTTAGTATCGAGGCGCTCAACTACTCTCTCTCAGACTACGCCTCTAGCCTATGTGCTTAGAAGATAAACCTATCAACTTTCGAGAATTAAGTTATCAAGGAAAATCAAACACAATAGCCACTTTCTTACACTTAGCCAATTATTCAATTAATCTTAAAGTTCACTTAGCCAACAATTCATTTACTTCTTCAAAAAAGGTACCATGAATAATAGCAAAAGTAAACCAACAACAATAATGATAAACCAACAGTAAATAATGCACAAGAGTTTACATGGGAGGGGGAGCTACCAACAACAAAATCCTCGTTACTTCTTTTATTAAACTTCAAAAGCAAATTATTCAATTAATCTTCAATTTCACTTAGCCAACAGTTCATGTACTTCCTCAAAACGTACCATGAACGATAGCAACAATAAACCAAAAAAGTAATGATAAACCAAGAGTAAAAAATACACAAGAGTTAACATGGGAGGGGAAACTCCCAACAACAAACTCCTAGTTACTTCTTTTATTAAACTTAAAAACTTCAGTTTATAATATGTTACTACAGTTCGTGACTTGGGCCAAGCCTAAACATTTCCGCCACAAAGTCGTCAAGTTCCCATCCTCATGCGTGCAACACTTTAGAAAAACGCCCAAGTCCCAAACACGGTTGAACCCTCAAGCCCAGAACAAAAACCAAAGTCTTGTCCCAACCAACTCGCATAATGGAGAGCACATATACCTGCAACTCGACGTCTTTTTCCCTCAATTATTCGTTTGTTACCTCAGACCTGTGGTTCTTCTTGTTCCTTTGAACTCTGCTTGTCCTACCATATTTATGTGGCATATCTTATATATAAGCGTCACTACCCATTGTTTTCACTCGGGCCGACGAATCTTCATAAGTCAGGCTGACCTTTGTTTTGTCGTGCGGGCACCCCTTCCGTTCAGGCATGCCCATATGCCCAGCACGCAACACCCCTTCGACATGCGAGCATGCCCAGGGTGCAGGTGTTCCCTTGCTGCGGACCATGCACTAAGTGTTCGCCTATCGTTTCTTTCCATCGCACGTCGCCAACTCCCCTACCCATCCCAAATATCTCGCTCATGCCCATCACGTTGATCCCTCGCTCATGTCAGTCCACACTTATCGTACGTCTCACCTAGTTCTTCCCGTCGTATGCGTAGGCTGTGCCGCCGACACCCTTCGTCAACTTGTCTGCCCACTTCACTAGATCGTGTGCACGACACCTCACATCTTGTGTTATGCGCTCAATGCCCCGCCTTCTTGCGAGCGCGCCCAGGGCGCACATCCCATCCTTCCCATCGCTCTCCAACACATCCAATCAACTCGAAAACCATATACCGTGCGTTCCATTCATTCAATTTCACCTTGTGTTAGATGCGCCTACCTTCGTGCAGGCAACCTCGCCCGTACTTCACCATCTTTCGAATGTCGTTCGGCGGGGCCTACTCACATTCATGCAGGCGTCTCATCCCAACACTTCATCTAAGCCAACTTGGGCGCACCTCTTGGGCAGACTCCAGGGGCATGACATCCTCGCCCACTTCAAACTGTTGTCGTCCTCGACAACAACTCAACCTAGCAAACTTCTTCGCAAAGTCCAAACTGTTGCAATGTGCTACCAACTGCATTGGATAGGAAGAACCGTGCATATCCCATCGCCCCTATTGCATGAAATCTTTACCTTCTTCACATGAACCTTCATTAAGGCTCATGTCTTCATACGAGAAAGACTCTTGAATCTCATGGTCATCGGCCATAACTCATCACAATCCTCCGCATTTCTTCAACTCACTGAAGGTCACCCCTTCCAACTTGGTTGCATGCCTCGGTCACAACTGAAATCATGCCAATCCAATGCATATCATCATGTGAACTTATGTTTCCATACTCCAACTCAACTCCAACACATATCAACACAACGCATGCCCCCACGACTTGAATTAGTTGGGTAGTTAAACCAACTGTCACGTCCAACCCATGAGAATGCACCTTCTCCTGCCTTCGTTGGTTGTTTCTACAACACTTTGTCACCTATTCAATATTCATCGAGAAATCCTCCCATCTTCATGAATTATTCCTTTAACCAATGCTCAATCGTTGTGCCATATCCAAGTCCATGAAGAAACTTCATCTCATCACGAATATGTTTCTCATCAATCTTGTCAAAGGGGAAAGTCTTCACTTGCCTCATTATCTCGTCCATGTGCTGCCATTGGTCATAGATTGACATCCACATCCATCAAAACGGCTAAGTCTCATTAAGCTCAAGCCATGCCTTAAGTGCTCTCACCAAGGCACCTTCTTCGTTGCAACACAATCCAACTCCAAGGCATCTCGCTCCTATCTCATCAATCCAATCGTTCCTCTTGAACACATCCCATATTATGCCCATGGTATGCATCCCATACCGCATCAAAGTCCAAGACAGATCTCAGCTCTTAAATGAACTAGATACTCCAAGACCAACATCCCATGAAGTCTTCATCGGCTACAACTCTCTTCAAGTTATTAAAGTCATCTCAGGCTCCTTCAAACCATGTTCATTTCATCACTTTAGGCAAGCACACTTGTCTTGGTCATAAGTCCCATCGCAAGTCACCTCTACCTTATTTGTTGCATGAACAATGCGTCCATTTCTTCCTTCAAAACGACCATGGCCTTGTTGTACAAATGTGCCCAGCATCCCCATCGCTCCTTCTTCGTAGCATCTTCATATGGAATCGGCACATCCATCTTGCGTGGCATCCTCGCTTGGCACTTTTGCTCGATGCCATCTTGCATGACATCCTCGCTGGCACCATTGCTTAACGTCCTTGCATGATGTCTATTGTGGCATTATCTTCAACTTTAGTTTGGCGACGCTATCGATCACCTTCCTTCATCATTATTGCAGGTCCCTTCATTCATCATCGTCTCCCCCACTAAAGGTTTTCCAATAACTTCTCCTTGGCTCCGACAATACTCCAATGAAGAAGTCCACCCAAGTTATATGTTAGGTCTTCTTCCTCCAACGCGACCTTCTTTCCTTAATTCGACGAGCCATGTCAGACACTTGAACAAAACTTCACTCGTCCATCGCATAAGTTCATCATCCTTTGCCCTTCTCTCAGGAATTCACACCATCTGCCCTGAGGTCGAATACCACCTGAACAAGTCTTGCATCAAACAACGACTCTTGCTCCAAAATTGAACAAGGACTCATCCCAACCTTCCAAGGGAAAGTTACCCATCGCATTAACAAACACAAGCTTCCTTCGCCCATATCTGCCTAAGAATCAACTTCCAAAGATTCACCCAAACATAAGTCACTACAATACTTACTTCATTTGTGTGGCGTTTCTCGAAGGGAGAGACCTCATCTTCCTTCAATGGGTGCAATGTGCTTGAATATGGTTCAACTTCGATAGGCTTCGTCCCACCAAGCTCTTCCTCTTTCATCAAGCCAACTTCCTCTTCATATGCTGCAACTTCCTTTTCATCACCACGGCTAACAGCTTCAACCTGCTCAACCAAAAATTCTTCTTCAAAACTACAAGTGTCAACATGACTAGGCATACCTTATTTGTGATCAAGAACTCCCTTCTCGTTTTCCTTCCCAAATGCTTCGATTTTCTTTTCAACGTCGGCCCTCTTCACGAAGTATGCCACGTTCCTTTTCCATTTCATTAAGTTCTTCTTCTATGCACTTTATTCTCTTAATGATTCGCAATAATTTATCAATGCCTGAATCTGACTCCACTTCTCTTGCCAACGCATGGAGGGAATCCGTCAGCACATAAATCTCCTCCTGCAAGTCTTTACTTCTTTGGTCAATCCCTTGTTGAGAAGCTTGCAAATATACCTTCAACGAGATCATTTCTTCAGCCATCGTGTTGCCCAACTCTTAACCGAGTTCACAAATTTGATTGCAACTTTCCATGATAGTGGTCATCGTGCCACTGCCTTCAACTTTTGCCAAACGTCGAATTTTACAAATCAAGCTATGGTACCATCTGTCATGACCCCACGATGGCCGCACCACTATGGGTGTGTGGTACCGACGAGATTTCATATAGAGGCACTCAAATGCTCAGTCTTGGACTACGGCTCTAACCTGTGTGCTTAGGAGATTCACCTATCAACATTGGAGAATTAAGTTATTAAGAAAAATCCAACATAATAGCCACTTTATTACACTTAGCCAATTCTTCAATTAATATTCAAGTTCACTCAGCTAACGGTTCATTTACTTCTTCAAAACTTACCATGAACGATAGAAACGATAAACCAAAAATAGTAATGATAAAGAAACAACAAACAATGCACAAGAGTTAAATGGGAGGCGAAACTCCCAATAACAAACTCCCTGTTACTTCTTTTATCAAACTTAAAAACTTCAATTTACAATATGTTGCAACAGTTTGTGAGATGGGCCAAGTATAAAGCTTTCAGCCACAAAGTCTCCAAGTGTGGAGGCTTATGTGTGCAACAATTTAGAAAATCTCCCAAGTCCCAAACACAGTTGAACCCTCAACCCTAGACCAGAAACCCAAGTCTTGTCCCAACTAGCTTGCACAAGTGGGAGCACATAGACCTACAACTCAACGTCTTTTTCCCTCACATGTTTGTTCGCAGCCTCAGACTTGCGGTCCTTCACTTTCCTTCAAACTTCACTTATTATTTCATCTTCGTGCAACTTCTCAATTTTATAAGTGTCACTGCCCAATGTTTTAACTCATGTCGATGCCCCTATATAAGTCAGGATGACTTTTGTTTTGTCATGTGGGCACCCCTGTTGTTCACGTGTGCCCATGGCGCAGGCATTCGCTTGTTGTGCAGTGCACACTAAGTGTTCGCCTATCGTTTCCTTCCATTGTACATCGCTAACTCACTCGCCCATGCCCACCATATCGACCCCTCGCTCACCCTACTATGTCCACACTTGTCACGCTTTTCGCCCATTTCTACCCATTGCGCGTTTTGGTTGTGCTATTGACACCCTTTGCTGACTCGTTTGCTTGCCCGAATAGCTCACGAACACAACACATCATGTCTTGCGTTGGGCGCTTGATGTCGCACTTTCGTGCTAGCGTGCCGAGGGTGCACCACCCATATGTTCCACTGTTCTCCAATGCGTCCAACTGGCTCGACTACCATGAATCTTGCATTCCCTTCATTCAATTTTACTTTGTGTCAGGCAACCTCACCTGTACTTCACCATCTTTCAAATGTCATTCGATGGGGCACGCTTGCCTTCTTGCGGGCATCCCATCCCATCACTTCATTTAATCGAACTCGGGCGTACCTCCATGGCGCGCTTTGGCTAGGGGCTTGCCATTGTTCCATCTTTTATCAACATAATAATGTGGATGACCAATATTTCTCTCTCAAGATTGAGGTGAGATTGCATAAACAACAATATTTGTGGCATCAACTTGCACACCAAACCATGTGCTCCAATAAGGGATTTTAAGAGTAAGAGTCTGTACTAGTTTCTTCTTTAACAAATGAAAATATTGTTAAGAATTATTTGAGAATAAAAACTCAACACCCTATGCTAAATTTCATACAAAAATAAAGTGATTCAATAATAAAACACTATGAACTTGCTGCAGTGTCTTGTGTTCTTGACAAGATTCAAATTTGCATTTGGTTTGTTTGTGTGATACCACTCTTAGCCATTTCATATTTCAAATCGTCGCTGCAACTAGCATGACCAAATCAAATTCTTGTGGATGTTGCAAATACATAGTTCTTGGTTTTTTGAATGATAAGCATAAGCTCTAGATTTGGGTTAAATTACCTTGAAAAAATACAAGCCATTCATTGATTAATTATCGATGGAGACAAATTACAAGATCCATCAATTGTTTTAAATTTAAAACTTAGATGTCTTGAAAATTACTTCCAATTATATTTAGTTGTTTTCTTTGTCATATTTTAGTCAATTACAAACTCAAATCTCATCCGAGAGGACTGGGTTCAAGTCTAGGAAAGAGTATTTTCTTTGCAAATGATTCTATAATAATAAAATAAGCAGTGTTTCTTTTGAAAGCTCTTACAATAAGGTTGCAAACATCTATCTTTGTGATTTTACATTGACTAATACCACCTCATCCTTCTAAGCTTTGACAACAAGCATAAAATTATTTTTTTGTCTACTTGTAGTAATGGTCAGATAGTGATGACTTTTTCATGTTATTGGGGGGCCGTTGATTGTTCGTGCTCTACGTGAATCTAATGAGAGGGAACGTTGAATAGCGATATCCATTGTTTACTTTATGCGTAAAAGTCTCTCCAAACGACGAGAATACCTTTGATGTGTTTACAAAGGACTTCATAAATGGGAAGGGAAGAAGGGGTGCAGAGAAGGCATTGAGGGCCAAGAGTCGTAGGGGCCAAGGTGGAAAATCAATTGTCAACTTGTCAAGGCTGTAACTATTGTGTGGGGAATGAGAGCAGGGCCCAAAGCTCATAAGAAAGCTGCGGACGAGGGAAACTACATGAGAAGGGTGTGTGGTTTAAACAAAACGTTTTTGGGCCGAAAAGGGAAGTTTGATGCCTGCAAATGACGCCATAAGTGAAGAGCCCAAATTCACACTAAATTGCCCAAACTCGCTAGAATGGTCGACAAGGTCTGAATGGCGACATGGATGACAACAACAGTATTAGAAGCAGCGACGGGGATGTGGAAGTGCCCCCCCATTTGCATAGACAAGGGTTGACTCATCTTAATTGAGAATTGTTTTCCTTGTGTTTGTCTCGCATATTTTAAAAATGCCACTTTCTTTCGATGGTGGTGGGAAAACGCATTCTCACTTTAGATCTTATTTCGTATATAAGGTCATTAATGTGGAAGAAGTCTCCTGCATACACTCTATCAAGATTTAACTTATCCTCGGGTATATATATATATATATATATATATATATATATATATTCCTCGGTTGTTAGCTTCCTCCCCAAAAAAAGAATAATTCGAGCCTCATCTCATATGGATAGCATTAATAGGTTATTTGGGCATAGAGGTGGATGAACTTTCAATGCTCGTATAAGGTGTCACTAACTACCTCATGTGTTTGTAAAGAAGAAATGTGTCAAATTTGATTGGTTATAAGTGCATTGGTTGTTTGACTAGGATATTTGTGTAGGGAAAGCATGAGGCTCATGTAAATAGAGTGAAGAAGACAACGTTGTTATTGGGTACAAGTTATATGGTAAATGGCATGTGTTATTTAAGTTGGAAAGCATATAAATGATTTATACCACATGCACGAAGAAGAAAGATGAAGGAGAGGGGGTGCAGTAGAAGAGGGAGAGAGAGAGAAGTTGAAAAGCATACCTTTCTCGGCCTTTTGGCTAAGATCAAGTGTAGTATCTGTTCTTATCAGTTTAATATCTGATACGTGGTTCATAGAACCACATGATATTAAATGTATTTTTCTAGGGGGAGGGCCCATTCACAATAGCTTGCTATTGGGGCTCTCGAGCGTCGCTTGTGCGTTGCACTACAGCACCAGCCTGGCGCACCCCAACAACGCACAATCCTTCCAAATTAATTAGTGTCATGAATTTGTTGGTGGACTGATGATGTAAATTGAACTCGTCTTTCATGAATTCAACTCATCTTTCTTTCTTTTAATGTGTGTGATTAACATGAATTGAACTCGTCTTTCTTTCTTTTAATGTGTGTGATTAATTGGCTCTAGTAGATTGAGAACTGAAACGTCTCATGTGTGCTGCTGTGCGTGCTTTTATACCTCTCGCCAGACTATGTGGTGCCTCTTAATCAATTACTTGTTCTGATTTAGTATCAATTATTCTTTTCTTTCTGGTAAATCGCATACACCCTTGTTCTGATTTGATCAATGTTGATCTGTTGTTTGTTATATAATCGATCAAGGAATTGCTCACTTGTTTCTTCCATTAGTTCTCATCATCATTTTATCAAATTCTCACTTATTTTCTCCATTAATTCTCATCATCATTTTATCAAATTCTCACTTATTTCCTCCATTGATTCTCATCATTTCATCAATGAGAATATCAAATTCTCACTTATTTCCTCCATTGATTCTCATCATTTTATAAAAATTCTCATCGAGGGATAGTGTATTTGTTGTGATCATATTTGTGCCTGTTTGTATAACAATTTTGTATAGTATTATTGGCATTCAATTGATTAGCAGCATTGATTTGATTATAATCTATATTTTCTTGTATGGTATTATTGGCATTCAATTGATTAGCAGCATTGATTTGATTATAATCTAGATTTTGTGTCAACATTTGTGTTTTCTCTTTCTGTGAATGAAGCATATAATATCCATGAAACCCTTCTGGCTAATCTGACTCATTAGGCCTTCTTCTGCCCATCATCGCTAATTGAGGATGTACAATAAAAAGCATCACCGTCGTATTTGACAGTTAAATCGGAGATATTTGACAGTTATGTTTTCATTTCATAGTGTGTGTTGTTTACCATGCCAGACCTGTCCTAGATTCCGCTGATTTTAATTCTTTCGACTTCTTCCATGGGCTGCTGTACTTTCTTGCTGGCTTCCATTTATCATCGACAGATGTTTTTGGTTGTTTCTTTCTCGATTGTTGCTCGCTTCCATTTATCAATTATCATCAACAGGTGTTATGGGAACTCTGTCAGGCAGTTCGATTTTCCCACTGGAGCTGATCCGGTCATCGTTTGTTTCTAAACCCAGATCTATATATCCTTTTTTTTGTTATTATATATATATCAGGGATGTGTATGTCAAACGAATTTCTTCGCTCTCTGCTGTGAAATTGCCAAGGGGTTCCAATGTGAATTTGATTTCTATCAACCATTTCAACCAATTCGTCGGGAAGCAATCCAGGAATTTGTGAATTGAGGATGAGGACGTTATGATGAATCTTTTTACTAATTTTCCCGAGTACTAATTGGAAAGGACGTTTTTTTTTTCACAAAGTAATTGTAAAGAACTTGTGGCTTTTGGAGGGCAGTATGGCTTGACTTTACAAAACGTGTGCAAGAAGAAGTGAGACAGACAGAAAGAAAGATAGATGTCGTATAATATGAGATCCCAAAGTCATTAACAGCATTATAAGCACTTCGGTGCTTATGATGACCCTATTTGGTGCGAGGGTGATTGGACAAAGATCCATCCCTGCCTGCCTACAACATCACCGGCAAGTTCAGGCACAAACTCAAGCATCTACTCTCTCTCCATAATAAACACATCAGGTGTTCCTTTGTTTTAGTTGTCCTTAGTAATGGAATGGAATCTACAATGCTTGCAACCTCCAAGACTGTTGTTGTCCCAACGATTAAAACTTAAAACCACCACAACAATTAAAACAACAACATGACCGAACTGAGCTTGTATGTGGATTGCATTGCAGATTCGACATGAAATATGGTTACCCTGCAACTGGAATAAGAATTATTATGGTGGTTACCCTGACTCTGCACTTTCTCCACAAATATAGGATTCCCCAGCTCATTCTGAGCCCGTCATAAAAGATGGCTTCCCCCATCCCCAGTTTGGAACTGAAACACGTAGGGGGCATGAAGCACAGGTGCAACAAGATTTTCAGATTTGGAACAGGCTATGAAAACACAAAATCAACAACTTCACATCGAGAATGATGCTTAGGGCATCACAGGTGCAACAAGATATTCAGATTTGGAACAGCATATGAAAACACAAAAACAACAACTTCACATCGAGAATGATGCTTAGGGCATCATACAGGATAATGTGGGGGATCAAGGATCTTTAGTGATGGCAATTCAAGCCAACAATCCATCTCGCCACAAAATGAAAATGAATAATCAGGAAGGATCCATCCACCACGATACTTCAAAGCATTTGGGAGGCATGAGAACCCCTTGATCAAATTCACCACCTGAGAACAACCTAGCCAAGCAGCTCAATACCAAATGTGTAAAGCCGATGACAAGGAGATCATCAAGATACCGCCGACTATCCCCTATGATCTACACACAATCCTAAACTTGTGCTTTCAGTATATGCAACTCTACTGGCATCTTGCCTTTGTCTATCTTTGTCTCCGTTTGAGCTAGTTTTTTGCCTTTGTCTTGTAATCTTGTTCTATCTCTGTAGTTTTTTGCCTTTGTCTTGTAATGTTGTCTATCTCTGTCTCTGTTTGAGCTTGTCTTGTAATCTCTGTTTGAGCTTGTCTTGTAATGTTGTCTATCTCTGTTTCTGCTGTTTGTCTTGTAATGTTGTCTATCTCCGTCTCTGTTTGAGCTTGTCTTGTAATGTTGTCTATCTCTGTTTCCTCATTGCTTGTCTTGTAAATGTTGTCCTCCTAATTGTGTCGTTTGAGCTTGTCTTGTAATGTTGTCTATCTCTCGTTTCGATGTTTGTCTTGTAATGTTGTCCTCATCTCGTTCGTCTTCGTTGAGCGATGGTTTTGTAATGCTGCACCGTCTCTCGTTTGAGCCGTTGTTTTGTGATTTCCATCTAAACCTAAGTTTTTAGTGTATTGAAATGAGTAGCTTTCTATCCTCTGTATCCCACACCTCAAAAAGCCCCGGAAGCATCCCTTCCCTAATTGCCACCCGAGATAGAATTTTATCATCCGCTGCCAACAGACAGGACGATACTACTTCCACCCTAGATTTTTGGGAGCTATGTATGCCCGCCTTCTCGAGCTTTTCATTTGACAAGACCCAATCTTTGGCAACATTGTGAGGTATCCTTCTTTCCAACCAATTATGTATCATCCGCTTTAAAAAAAATTCATTTTTCTCTTTCCAATTTCAACATTCATGATCTCGACTTCCTTCCATTTCAAAAATACCGAGCATTGCTCCAACACTTTTCCTTTTCCTTGTAGCATTTTAATTGGAAATTCTAAGCCTTTTCTAGTACTCCTTCATGTTCTTTCATAATTTCTGTCATCCTGCTCAGTTCTTCAAGCTCCAACAAGGGTGGAAATCCCCGACAAGAGTATGGGCCGCATACTCTTCAAGGTCCAAGGAGGGTTAAATTCACAACACCCCCATACGTACTGATGAAATTGGGGAGGATTGAAAAGCTCTGATAAATGAATTATAAAAAGGGGAAAAGACCACCTTAATTGAACAACATAGAGATGGTTGATGAAAGTGGGCAGGATTAAAAGCCTCCGGTGAATGATTAGAAAGGAAAAGACCACTTTATTTGAACAACGTAGAGATTGTTGAAATCGTGGAACCCCTAACAAGAAAAGATAAAGTCAAAGAAGGTCATCCACTAAATTTTGTTGAAATCGTGGAAGCCCTCTTAATAAGAAAAGATAAAGTCAAGTCATCCACTAAATTAGATTTGCATGAAGTGGGGTGTGGAAACAGGGAAAGGAAAGCCTCCAAGGATGATTGTAAGCCCAGATATAGACAAATCCTGTGCATGGGAATATTTAGGGTAGGAGAGCTACGGACGTTGGGGTAGAGGAGTTTTATATCTGGGGGAAGCTAAAAGGAAATTGTTTCAAAGAAGCACTGGGGATGGCTAAAAACTGCAGGAGAAATGCTGAAAAGTTTCATTTTTGTTGTTGTTGCTGTGTTTCCACACACAAGAGCTGGACTTGAACCTGGGTCTCTGAGGTGAGAGACTACAACTGAGCAAAGAGTTGAGTTGGAGCGCTGAGTGTCTCGTGAAATTTGGCAGGAAACCTTCTCATTTTAAATTTGAAAAATCGGCGTTGTAATTTGTTTGAGTCAACAACAGTCAATCCATCAATGGCGTGCACTGCATTTGGGCTATAAGCTCGTGTTTATAGAATAGATTGGAGTAGTGATATAAATCTATGAATGCAAGTAACTGCGCACGCACCAGCACCAACGATCTGCCGTAATCATACACCTTGATTTAGTTTTAATGAGCATCACATTGCTCCGGAACCACACAAAGAAGTCCGCCAATGATATGATTTCAACTAATTATTTAAGAACCACCAGGGGGGTAAAATTTACCAAAGAAATTTCAAAGGAATAGAAATGCAAATACCAGTGCAATCATTCCACTCAATTGCAAATACATGTCTCACTTTAGAATATAAATTCCCTTCCCTTAATCGTTTCTCTCAGATGCAAATTCCACTCAATTCCAAATATACACGTCTCACTGTAGAATATAAATTTCCATTAATCGTTTTCCTCAAATGCAAATTCCACTCAATTGCAAACACATGTCTCACTCTACAATATAAATTTCCATTAATAGTTTCTCTCAAATGCATACACGTCTCACTGTAGAATATAAATTTCCATTAATCGTTTTCCTCAAATGCAAATTCCACTCAATTGCAAACACATGTCTCACTCTACAATATAAATTTCCATTAATAGTTTCTCTCAAATGCAAAACACAGAACTGTGATCACTCTACAATATAAATTTCCATTAATAATTTCTCTCAAATGCAAAATTCGTAATCCTCTCGCTACTTTGCAATGCAAATTACGTAATCCCCTAGGTTCACTTTGCAATGTACTTACTTCTGCCGAACATTCCGACTCGATTTACCGTGGCCGCCCGCATTTCACCGGAACCGCAACCATTCTATCTTTTGTACCTTACTGTACCGCATTTCACTGAAAAGCTATGACCACTCTGCTATTCTCATTAGGTTTTGGTGTTGTTAACTCCGATTTACTTGCACTTCACTGAAAAACTGCGAACATGCTTTGATTTCCATTTTGGTTTAGCGTTTGTGTGGAGGCCGCGCGAACGCGAGCCTTCGCTGCCACAAATTATGACGTGCACTCTCCTCGATGGGAGATGCTAGGAAGACCCCCCTCCCAAGTGCAATGGAGGTGGCCTTTCTAGGCCATCGACCTTCCTGATCATCGATCGACCCCGCCTAGGTAAGTATGTTTTCTACCTTCCCAACTTCACCCTCTATACTCCTCCCTTTCATTACTTCCATCGCCTCTTTGCATGTGGGACATATCCATACATACTATATCCTAATCCAAAATTAAAACACCCTATGCTTCCTCTTCCATATTTCATCCCTAATTATTATTCTTCTTCTTCTCATGTTCATACTATGTCTCATGAGTCAAAGTGGTACGTAGTATGGCTTTCACTAAGGTTCAACCCTCATTGCTAGTGTTAGTGCTTCTGCCTACCATTGTGGATGTGCACCTACATATGCAATAATTGTTCGGGTTAGGTGAGGGCTTTTGGCAACCTTAGCCCCAAGGATTTTCTTAATCAATTAAGCTATATGCCAAACCAAAGACATGTTGTGAGTGGGGAGTTCACACGTTCAAATTAAAGTCTCTTGCACCCAGCAGTTCACACCAGGAAAACTTTGCAGGATCCCCCCCTTCTTCCCCATAATAGCTGGATGAAGAGCGGTGTCAACCACTAGTTTAGAGAGCGAGAGAGCGAGAGATGACACAAAAAACTGTGCATTGCCGAAGCAACCACAACAAGCAAATCCCACTGAACAAGAACAAACATAAGCACAAATTCTAAGCCCCTATAGCTTGGCAAGTCCCAAATTAATGGAGCCATATAAATTAAAGGGCTGCCAAACACAGATAAGCATGAATCCATAATAAGCATTAAAACACTTACTTCATCATACATCTCAAGATGCTAAAATTAAAAAATAATCATAAGAATTAACTAAATTATAACTTTATTTGAATAATAATAATTATTATTATATATACGTTATTACATATTAAAAAAAATACGTGACAGAACTCTTAATCGTGGAGATTCTTAATCTCTAAATAGGCTAAATTGTTACAGTACCACATATCCAAAAAACCATAACAAAGGCCCACTCGCCAATAAACAAAGGTAACTTAAAAAAAGGGAGAGCGCCATCACAATCAATAGTATGCCAAGACTCGAAGTAGCCTAAAGCCAAAAAGCAAGAAGTGGATAAGAAATTAAAAGGGAGGAAAAGGAGGAGTCCAAAGTCAATTAAGGATGAGACTCAGACAACTTCAAGACTTCAGCAGGAGCAAGAATGAAAAGTTGTAGTGGCTTTCGAACTTATGGATACTTCCAACTCGGTGTTTTAATAATATTATAAAACAATGAGCAAGGAACAAGAGACCAAGGGCAGTAAAGAAAGAATGCCCTCCTTGATTCCCATTTATTGAGCAGAAATGGCAGAACACCAATGCCTCGGACTTTGCTATAACTGCAGGGGGTGACGATTTCCCAGGGCATAAATGTAAAGAACATAAATTGTTTCAAACCGACGTCTCCCTAAAACACTGATCTAAAGAGAGTCCACGCCGACAATTACACATACCACCTCTCCTCCTCAGAGATAAACAACCCTAGAAGCTCCATGTGGGGATCCATAAATTTCACTCCATGTCTTATCCAACATTTACGAACCCCGGATTTTGAGGCTCATTTAGTTACATCAAGAATTCCAAGGTGATTGTTTTTATTGATAGCGACAACGGCCATGATTTTATTCATAGGAGAGTGGTCGAAGAGACCCATTTTTATGCATGTTTAATGCATAGATTTCAGATTATGATAGTCGATGGAGGCATACGATGAAACGTGTAGGAATGCGTGAAACTAGGACACTATTGGAACAAATCTCACAGGTTTTCCATTGAAATGTTGAGTTGTGGTGTAGTTATTGGTGCAGAAAGGTTGCACACTTTCGGTCCTGTTACAATGGACTTTAAGGAATTATATATGAGCATCAACAATGAAGTGCATAAGCACACTCAAAGCGATTAATCCTAACTCTCCTGAAATCATCAAATGTCACAGTACAAAGAAGCTATTGAGGAAATGCCACTCCAAGATTATTTCCCAATTCGATTCCATACAAGTTGTGCATAGTTCCCCCTGAAGAGATCCCACCCCCGATTTGCATAGGGTCCTAATTATTCCTCCATAGGTATTTGAAACACCCCATGTATTACCGCATCCAAGTGGTGAGCATGATAGGGTATCCCCTTGCCTTTAGGCAATCAAACCACGCGGTGTGTGTCCTTATAGATGCCTATTTGCATAAAAGAATGAAACATGAAGGATCGTTCAAGAACTAGTAGAGGTTAGAGTCATGCATCCTAGTATTAGGCCCTGCTCATTACCTGTGGTCGTCGTATTTAAGAAAGAAGGTAGTTAGCACATGTTTCTCGATTATTGCACTATCGATCAGTTGACCCTTGAAGACAAATTTCCCTTTCGAGTTGTCGATGATCTCGTAAATGAGCTTCATGGGGCACAATCTTTTCACTAAACTGGACCTATGCTCAGGATACCACCAAACACAACTGAAGGAGGTGTACATCCCTAAAACAACTATTTGCACACATGAATGTCATTGTGACGTTTTAGTGTTGCCCTTTGAACTTTGCAATGCTACGTCCACCTCTAACAACCCCATGAACAATATTCCCTGACCCTTCCTGCGCAGTTTTGTGCCTTTATTATTTGACGATAGCTTGATCCATAACTAAAACTTGGGATTCCCGCACAAAACAGGTCGATAGAGCCTTGTAACTCCCTGAGGACCACCATTTGTTCCTTTAGCATTCCAAATACGATTTTAGGGCCTTAAATTTCGAATACTTGGGCCACATTGTTAGCCAAGAAGGGGTGCAAGTGGACCACAAAGCAAATTTATAGGTGTGTATGATTCAGGGGCATCCATAAAAAGTCAATTGGCCTAAAAGGTCAAATTTTTTTTACTAGAGGAGTCAAAAATTTTTTACTAGAGGAGTCGGTCCCTCAATGTGTGGGATTATTAGGATAGATTACAATTAATTTTGTTATTTATTGCCATGTAATTCGTTTAAAATATATGTTTGTTCAGTTAGTTTTTTATAGAGAAAAATTAGATAATTCGGTGTTGTTTCCCTAGATTTGGAAAGACCTTGCATATGTATATTAGTGTTTTCAAATTAAAAAAGGAAGAGTGAGGGCGAGAAGGATTATAAGAGTTTTAAATTTGTAGAGTTCATCGTTTCGACTCCCTGTGAACCGTGTGGAATGATTCGACTAGTTTTCTTTATTTATTCTTATGATCGATGCGATTAGAGTGGTGTCATAAGGGGTTATGTGGATGTGTCTTAACCTTTGGAAAACCCTTGCAATAATCCTGCAACGAAAATTTTCTCAAAATGGAGCGAAACAAGGTCGAGACTTTGTTTATCTTTGAAACGCGCAGGATTTTGTTAATTGGCGGAAACATAATCAACTCTCGTCATAAAAAAATGTCGTCTCGTGACAAGCTTTAAAAGGAATGCCATCCATAAA